>LOEQ01000035.1:568556-593308 GCA_001685075.1 Bramus lutescens | reverse complement strand
GGGTGGGGCGGGCCTCCTATTGCGGATCCTAAGATGCCTTCCTACTCTGCGGGTACCCAGCAGCAGACCACTAAACCCAGGAAGCGCCCTGGCCCGCGCTCGCCCCCCAGGGCCTCATGTCGGAACCACAGCCTGGCCTGGAGCCGCCCCAACATGGGCTGTACATGCTCTTCCTGCTTGTGCTGGTCTTCTTCCTCATGGGCCTTGTAGGCTTCATGATCTGCCACGTGCTCAAGAAGAAAGGCTACCGCTGCCGCACGTCTAGGGGCTCAGAGCCTGATGATGCCCAGCTCCAGCCCCGTGAGTGAGGAGCCTAGAAGCCTGATTAAGGCACCTTCCTTCCTTACCCTTCTCCCCAAACTTTTTTCGGCCTCCCTGGCCGACAGACCCAGCCCAAATCCTGATGAAGCCCAAAAGATAGCTTTATGATGCTTTTTTGAGTCTGCATGTAAAGTGACACCACCCTGAAATCGAGGCTAGAGAAGGGGGTCCACTCATGGTAGCCCTGGGACCCCATTTCCTCTCCTACCTTTTCTAGCCTGATGCATGAAGGCACATAGGTAAAGGGATACATTTTCAGCCATCCCCCCTGGGGCCATCAGGTCATATTCCCCCAAAGCTGACTCATTTCCCACTTCCTTGCCAACCTCTTTCATCCTTCAGCTGAAGACGATGACGTGAATGAGGATACAGTAGAGAGGATTGTTCGCTGTATCATCCAAAATGAAGGTGGGTATAGGTCAAAAGCTTGCTCCTTCCCAAACTGTCTCTTGCCCTGACCTCCACCTCCACTGATTGCTTCTCCGTCTCCCATCAGCCAATGCTGAGGCCTTGAAGGAAATGCTAGGGGACAGTGAAGGAGAAGGGACGGTACAGCTCTCCAGGTGAGCTAGAAACAAGGGCCAGCATAGCTTACCTTACCTTGGAGTACCCGCTCTAATACAGTTTTCCCAAGTACCATGGGAGTTGTGGGAGGGGGTGGACAGGGCTAGCTAACCTATGGGAGAAGTTTTATAGAAACCCTTTACCCTTTATCTCCAGTCTAGATCCCATGTAGCCTAGCATTCACCTCTGGTGTCACTTTCTTTGGTTAAGCATTGCTCTCTTTAGTAACCAGGGTGGAAAGGAAGAATATGTGACCACTCACTCATGTCCTTTTTTTTTTCACTCATTCATGTCTTACTTAACATTGAATTTACTAAAGACAAAAGGATGTTGGAACCTGGGGAAGGTGGGGTTTTGGGAGGATTAAAGATCATGTTGATAGAACAGAAGAAAATGGCAGGAAGGAAAATGGAAATCTCATTTCTGATCCATTCTGCTTTCTTCCTGTGGTCCAGTGTGGATGCCACCTCCAGCCTGCAGGATGGAGCTCCTTCCCATCATCACACAGTGCATCTTGGCTCTGCAGCTCCTTGCATCCACTGTAGCCGCAACAAGAGGCCCCCACTTGTCCGTCAGGGTCGCTCTAAGGAAGGAAAAGCTCGCCCCAGGCCTGGAGAGACCACTGTATTCTCAGTGGGCAGGTGAGGATACAATGGTCCACAAAAAGGGAGATTAAGTTGGGCCCAATACTTTCCTCTGAATGACTGAGAAACTGCAGCAGGGGTCAAGCTGCACAAAGTGTCTGTCCCACAATCTCAGAAGGCCTCCCTACCCAGGCCATAGAAGTTGCCATCAACCCCAGGGAGGGAAGTTTAGGTCACCTTTGGGCTATAGTCCTAAGCTGCATTGTTCTCTTCCCACTCAGATTCCGAGTGACACACATTGAGAAGCGCTATGGCCTACATGAACATCGTGATGGTTCTCCTACAGACAGAAGCTGGGGCTCTGGTGGGGGGCAGGAACCAGGGGCCAGTCAGGTGGCTGCAGGAGGGCAGCCTAGGACAGGGACAACTGCCACTGAAAGGCTGCTCCCCGAGCCACCACCCTCCCAGGCTGTAGCCACCCACCCAGTGCAGAACGGAGGACTCAAGGATGACAGCCTAGTCCCTCGTACACTTGAGGGAGCCCCTGGAACCTCTGCAGAACTGAACTTGGGCACTAGAGGAAGAGGCCAAAGTTCAGAGCTGCTTAGTCAAGAGGCAAATGGACAGCCAACCAAACTGGACACCTCAGGTCAGCAGGTATGAAGACATGGGCAGTGATGCATTGGGCAATGGTGAACACACATCTTCTGTCCCTGTGCTGAGCAACATTGATTATCCACCTCCTCTTCCCACTGAACATTTCCCCTTCTCTCAGGAGTCTCTACCACCAGACGCAGGGGGTATGTGAGGCGAGTCTCCCTGAGCTTGAGATCAGGTAATCTCATCCTCTCACCTTCTACCTCAACCACCCAAACCCATCGACTCCCTGAGCCCCTGGGGTGAACTACAGGCTTAGTGTGTGTTACAGATTCCTTGGCTGGTGGTGGGGAGTAGGAGTGGACATAGAGGTTCTTCAGGAGTTAGAAACAGTCTCTGGAGAATTGGTCAATCAGAGCTCAAACAGGAAGCAACAATGTCCCCCTTCCTTTCTTCCAAGCCTCAGTCTTCACTGTGCTGATGGATACCAGCAGGCATTGCCAGGGTATGGATAGCCACGAAGGCTCTCCCCTCCATGGGACAGCACTGCTCCTCAGTTGAGGGACCAGCTCTACTTCTATCCGGAGTTACATGGTCCCAGGCTGAGGGACCTCAGGAGGAGCCACCCCCAACTCCCAACCCCTCATTCTTTTTCTTTTCCCTACTTGCCAATGGGTTGCCTGGCCTGCCTTCCCCAAAACCTCACTCCACATGCAAAAGCGTGGCAGCTGGGAGCAGGCCCTACCCGTGGTGGGCCCCTAAAGCAATAGCACCTTAGGCCCCCTGCCCTCTTGGCACAAGAGGCCCAGGTCCTGGCTTGGACTTCACACCCTTTATTCATTGTCAATAAATCCGCTCAGACCATTACAGTTGCTTTGCATCCTGGCTCCAGCTCCTTCTGACTTCCAAGACCTGCTCTTCTCCTGGCTCCAGGCCTGGAGACCCCAGCATTCGGGTGGAGTTGGCCACAGAGGCAGGGTGAAGACAGAGATGAGCCAGAACCATAAAATGCTTTAAGGAATGGGTACCAGCCCCAGAAATTTTGGGATATTTTACCACCCTAGATATGGGGTAATGGTAAAAAATCAAACGGGTAGTTCCGGCCCAGAGATGACAGAAGAACAATGCGGGAAATCAGTGGGTTAAAATCCCAGAAATGGGAACAGGGCCAGCTTCTACCCCTGGAGGCGAGAGTGGACATGGGGGAAGATTGCAGCTTTTGCCTATGTAGCTCCAGATCATGGGGGGGGNCAGCATGGAAATAGGGGCAGCAGCATCACTGGGGGGCAGTGACCCCCTGGCCTTCAGGTGAGGGGATCTGGATGGCCAGGATCCGGGGCTTTGGCTGGTGGGGGAGGTGGTGGACGCATCTGCAAGGGATATACATAATCAGTGTCCCAGAGTCCCTCTTGAGAATATCCCTGTCCATTACCTCAGCCCAGCATACAAAATAGGACCCAGAGGAATGACCCTTCTGTACAATCTTCTCCAAGGCAGAGGCTCTTACCGGCCTGAGTCGAGGCAACATCATGTCCAGAGGTTCTGGGCAGTCCAGGACTTTGTCTAGAAATAGAAAACAAAAGTCAGTTCTCAAGCTTTGTTGGGCTCCATGCTGCATCTCCAGCACTTAGGATAGTAATACTTTATAAATACTTGACTTGTTGACTTAGCAAAAATAATCACTGGCCTGAGCTATAAAATCCATTAGTCCATCCATCCTCACATACTTAATGCACAACTACTCTGTACAAAGGACCAAAGGAAGGGGTGGAGTACAACAGCTCCCCTCGAAGTGGCTATTGAGAATCCCCTATCACACACACACATGCACACACAGAGGGGTGTGGGGAGAGCATGTCCCAGTGCGACCTTATTCAAAGTGAAGTAGGAGTGGCTAAGGAGGTGATAGTGACTCTACAGTCAGGGCACGTGACTTGGAGAAGGTGGACATACTAGAGCATATTAGAAAAGCTGAGCATTTCATGGAGAAAACTAGGGGGCTGGGGATATAAGAGTAGATATGCTTGCCTAGCATGAACAAGATCCTAGTTAGATCCCCAGCACCCTCAAAAAATATAGAAATTAACCCAAAGATAAATACTACATTTCAGAGTTCAAGGATACTAAGAGGAAAAGGTACATTTTAGGAGAATGTAAGAATTCCATGAGAAAAGATAGCTAATTTTTAAAATAATGATCTAAAACATCCATGTTTCCTATATGCCAATCGCAATGTTGTATACTCTTTTTTTCTTCTTCATTTTGGTTTTTCGAGGCAGGTTTTCTCTGTGTAATAATAGCCTTGGCCGTCCTAGAACTCACTTTGTAGACCAGGCTGGCCTCGGACTCACAGAGATCCATCTGCCTCTGCCTCCCAAGTGCTGGGATTAAAGGCATACACCATCACTGCTCAGCAATGTATACTCTTAACAGACATCTTGGTTAACTCTTAGGTGCATGAGTGTTTTGCTTACATGTATGCCTGTGCACCACATGCATGCCTGGTGCTCATTGGGATCAGAAGAGAGTGTCAGATCCCTTGGGACTGTATTTACTGATGGTTGTGAGCTCACATGTGGGGACTGGAATCAAACCTGGGTCCTCTGCAAGAGCAACACGTGCACTTAAGCACTGAGCCATGTCTCCAGCCCCTGATAATTCAATAAAGCCTTTCCCTTTACTTTCTAAAGACGAAACCAACCTAGGCTAGTGATTCATATTTCTAATCTTAACACACCAGGAAGGCAGAGGCAGAAGGAGTGCTGGTTCAAGGCTAGCCCTATCTCCAAAGACTAAAGTATAAGAAGAAAAAACCTAGACCAAGTGTAGATTTGACTGTGAGAACAAAGGTTTGACTGAGTGAATGCTTTCACACCAGGGCCCCACAGTGTGAGAGAGGTCACCCAGTTGCCAGTACAATAAGATGTTATATCAACAAATGATTTATACACTCCTGAGATATTTCAGGATAAATCCCATTATGGAAAGGAGGAAAGCTATGGCTTCACAAGATTTTTATAGACTTGACAGCAACTATTCAAGAGACAGGTGTTCCCAAAGCTCCGCAAATCAGGTTCCTCACTGGAATACCCATGAGTTTGTCCAGTGATCTGTCAGCTATAATTTTACTGTATAATGCTAGTGGCTCATAGCAACCAAGGACCAGACATGTTAAGTCTTCCACCTCAAGCCATACAATAAAAAGGGACTAAGGGGTTGGAACCTGGCTCCAAATCCAAGCTGTCCACCCCGACAATATGCCATGAACCTCTTAATGCAAGGTACAGCCAGAGCACACAGGAGCAGGTAAGGTAGAGTTCAAACTTCTTCCTTGCCTACTTATGCTCCAAGACCCCAATTCTCTCTACTCACCCAAAGGCAGGGCAGGTGCAGTGGATCCTTCCAAGGCACAAGTGGGTGCAGGAGGCGAAAAACTGGGAGGAGAAGGGGATGGCAGCGTCTGGAGACAGGGTAGGCAGTCATTCCCGGTCCATGGGAATATTTAACCAGTGTTTCCTCTCACCCCAATCTCAGTTTCTCTCCCATTTATTCTCAGTACCAAAAGCAGCCAAATGAGGGTTGCAACTGATAGATATTTCAATAGCCAGTATGTACTGAATAGTTATTATGTGTCAGGTATGTCATGACAGGGCAACACAAATTCAAACACTTCCTGTGTCCCGTGGGACTAAGGAGTTTCCCTCTGTCTGTCATCTCTAGTCATGACAGTAAGCCTGCTAAAGCAGCTGTTGCTTCTGTTTTACACACGAAGAAGGCAGCTCAGAGAAGGTAAATAACCACTCAAAGTCATGCTTTGGCAATTTGTACTCAGCCTATCTGGCCCTAAAAGTCCCAAACTTCTAGGAAGGGTGCCTTGGTTTCTCTTTTCCCTTTCCAGTCAAAGCAAACAGTGAGGACTAAGCTACCATAGGAGGCAAACGTGGTGAGGAAACAAAGCTTTAAGATTAATATGGAGCATTGTTGAGGTGAGGTGAAAGGGTCACCCCAAAGGTTACTTGAGAACTGAGGGAGAATGAAGCTTCACCTGTTCAGGATCAGAGAATTCAGGTGGCCCTGGGGGACCAAGCAGTTCCTCTACTAGTAGAGATGGGAAAACTCCAACACGGCCCCCAAATTCTCCCCTCCAGAAGCCATCATCCACACCGTCTTGAGCCCTGGGCAGCAGGCGGATGAGTGCCCCTTCAGGGAAGCTTAGCTCCTCTTCACTCTGCCCAGTGTAGCTATACAGGGCACGGGCCAAGAATGCTACAGGAGCCCAGGAGAGAGGATGAAATAAGCAGTGGGTTGTGGTACACTAGCTCCATGTCACTCTACCCACAACAATCCAGAAAGCTGTATCTATCTAGACCCATGGTCCCTGAATCCGTAACTTACTTTTCTTACCTGTGGGCTCTGCTCCTGAGAAGTTGCTGCTGCCATGGCTGCTCTCAGGAAGGGAGAGATCCGGGAAGTTGAGATATCGTTCAGGAACAAAGCCCGCTTCGCCATGCTGGTTCCGAGCCTGCTCACCCAGCAATGTGAACAGGTATCAGACTTGCTCAGCAGTCCATGACCTTGGCTCTTTGCCACTCAAGTTTCTGGCATTACCTGAATGAGTCCTCCCACTGCCCCCAGTCCAGGGTCCCATACTTACCTTAACCCATTCATCAGCATCTCCTTCCTCGATGACCTCCAGCCACTCGCCCTCAGTGATAGTCAGCTCATCCTCACGTCCTGCCTAAGTCCCACAAGGAAGGAGTCAAGATTTGCCCCACCCCCGCCCATTGCCCATCTGAAGTTCTATACCCATCCACACCTGGTAGCCAAACACCACATGTGCAGGGCAGGGGAGGGATCTGGTAGCCAGGGCTGGGGGGGCAGGCTCTTCAAAGAGCTCCCCAGCCTCCTCACATTCATCGAAGTCAGAAAGCTCAGCATCCTCAGCCTGGAGAGGGTAGAGGACAGATACTGTCTCAAATACTGCGTGGATCTCCTACACACCTCTCTTATCTTTGAGGGACACTGGGAATCCTTTAAGGCAGTATCCCTCAACCAATCACCATATCTCACAATCAAAACCACCATAGGGCCGGATGATACTAAATAATAGTGATGACAACCATTAGGTGCTATATGTGCTTCATTTAACCTTCAGTATAACTCACCATTGTTTTGTATAACTATATTAACCTCGCTTTGCTTTTTAAGAAACAGGATCACAAAGGTTAAGCCATCTGCCAAGGCCACACAGCTATTAAGTGGAGTGGCTGGCACTCAGTTAACTTACAGACTGCTTCCAGAACCATGGTTTATTTTATCTTACTTTATTTTATTTTGGTTTCTTTGAGACAGGTTAGCCCTGGCTGACCTGAAACTCACTCTGTAGATCAGGCTGGCCATGAACTTACAGAGATCTACCTGCCTCTGCCCCCACCCCATGCTGGGATTAAAGTTACATGCCACCACCGCCCAGCAGAACCACGGTTCTTAATCAACATATTAGAAGTTTATTGAGAAACTAAGCAGCATCATCCCAGCCTCATGATAATCCTCTGCATTAGATACTGTGATTCCCATTTAAGATGTTCTACCTTCTAACAAGGAATTTTAGCCTCCCAGTGTGCATGGTTAGGGAAAAGGAGGAACTTACCATGGGAGAGAGATCCCTCTGGGACAGCCGAGCCTCACTAAGCCGTCTCTCCTGCTCCACCTCATCCTGGGCTTGGGTCATGGCTGGCTTTAGCCAGCACTGTACATCTAGGCCAGCCTCCTGTAGCAGGGCCAGCCGGGCAGCCCCTTTCACCTGGCTCACCTGGTATGAGAAGGAAGAGATAATATCCTAGCTAGCTGTGTCTACCCTCTGCTTCCCTCTTTTTCTCCACCATAGTGGAGGTGGGTTAGATGAGAACTCAGGGTTTCAGTGGCTCTTGGACCAGGGCTGGGGCTCACCTGTGCCCGTCGGATGTTCTCCCGCACTTCCTGTAGCCGCTGTTCCAAGCCTGGGGCTTCTCTCTCTGGAGCCTGCTGACGCCTCTGTTCCAGTCGCTGCAGGACCTGGTGAGGATGGCAGAGGTGGGTGGAGATGCTGTGGGCCATAGCTTACTCTGAGCCCAGTACTTCGCTAGTTGCATCACTTGCAATGTGTCATCTACCTTCCCTGTGAGGTAGGTATTATTATTGGCTCCATTTTAGTGATGAGGAAACCAAAGTCCAGAAAGATGAGGTCATTCTTTACCCAGACTTAGAGAACTCACAAGCAACAGGAGAGAATACAAACCCCTGTCTGTGTAGTTCTGAAAGCTGTGCTCTAACAGCTGAATCATACTATTGTGTTAAAATTTCTTCCCCTCCTTCCTGACTGCATCAATGGCCCCCATCTCTCAGCTATTCTTACCCACCCCCAATACCTGCACCCCCACCTCACCCGATGCCCATGATGCTGGATCTTGTAGTCCCGGGCAGCCCTGCTTGTCCAACGCTGAACCTCTTTCTCCAGGCCACTCTCTCCAACCATCCCTCCTGCTCCCAGCTCCAGGGCACACACCTGAAAAAGCCAAGGAATATTTGAGAAAAGCAAAACAAAACAATTCTATCCTTCTCATCAGTTCCTTTTCCTTCTTCATCTTTTTAAAATTCTTTTTTAGATTTATTTTGTGTATGAATGTTTTCCCTGCGTGTATGTCTATTTACACATCACATTTGTGCCTGGTGCCCGAGGAGGTGGTGAGTCTCCAAGTGCATGCTGGGAATCAAACCCAGGTCCTTTGCAAGAACAAAGTACTCTTAGCCACTGAGCGAACTCTCCAGACCATTCCTTCTTCATCTTGACCTCCAGCGTGAGGGACAAAGAGAATGGACTGAATGCCTTCATCTGTGGACACAAGTATGTACTCAAGTAGTGACAGGCCCAGGAATGGAGTCAGAGTTGAATGGCAGAGGTGAAATGAGGAGAACAGGGACTGAACTTTGGTCTGAGGTGTGTTTGTGTTCAGACGAAGGTGAATCCAAGGCTGAACTACCAGATCGATACTAGAACAAGGACAATGAGACAAGGGGTCTAGAGCATACTCATGTTTAGATTTGGCCTGTTTCCACAAGCACGGTGGTCTCACCTGATCAGTCCCTGCTGGCTGGAATTGCTGAGGTGGGGTGGGGGAAAAGACTCCAGGCCCCTGAAGAAACAGCTTCACATCTTGTTCCCAGTTTACCTAATGTTGGATAATACACAGTCACTCATTTGCCACCCACCCAACCCTGTCTCCAGATCTTCCTGGAAGAAAGGTGAGTGCTGCATTGGGTGTGAGAGGAGCTGGATTCCAATGAAAAAGCATAAAGAATCACTAGGGAGCACTCACAGCTCCAGTCCTCACCTTAGATGTCACCTGTCCCCCATGGCGGACATGTTCCAGGACCATCTCTGCAGCTTCCAGCTCTGTGTGGCTTAATAAAGTGAGGGGGTCCCTCAAGTATTCTGACAGCTCACTTACCAGGACCTGGAGAGAACCATAAGGTACTATAATATATTAGGTGCATACAACCATTCTCCCAGGCCTCTAGTGTAGACTATCCATCCATGGATAGGGCATGCACATAAGCGATAGGAGGAGACAAGAAACAAGACTGTTTCTAATCATAGACAGTCACGTTTAAACCACTTCACAGTTTAAGAACTTCCACATCCGTTCCCTTTGAACCTCATCAGTGTTATGATGTGGGCAAACTGGGATTAACTCCAATGAGGAATGTGGAGTCAGATGTCTAGCATGACAGAGCTATCAAGAAGCAGAACCAGAGCCCACAGATGCATCTTCTATTCACTCTAAGCACTAGCACTGGCCAGCCTGGGAAGAAGGAGAAAACAGGGATGGTGTCTGCATTCATTGAGGGTAGGAGTAGTCTGGATGAGTACTGGCCTTGAGCAGGGCTGGCAGTTCCTCTTGGTAGTAGTGGGCAAGGTGAGCATTGGTGGCCACCAAATTTAGCAGGTACTCATTGCGGGCTGCTCTCAACTGCTGGGAATACTGGGCTGACTGGGCAGACAGCTAGGGAATGGAAATAAGCGTCAGCAGGGAACCCTGAAGCATGGGAGTCCTTCCAAGGCCAATCTCAAACCCAGAACCAGAACAATCTCACATTACTGAGTGTCTACTACACGCCTGGCGCTACACCAAAACCTTCACATAGAACACTGGCTTAAAAACCTCACATGGCGTCTGCATGCATTGAAAAATGCAAACTGTGCCTTACCAGACCTCACAAGAGCTGACCCCTGAAACCCTTTTCACGAGCATATGTCTTATTCTCTCAGATCTTTGATCCAAGGTGACTTGCTCCTCAGCTTTTGTACCCACCATTCCCTCTCCTCGGTAGGTTCCTCCCCCAGCGGCCCCCTCCTTGGCACTCAGGCCTCCTGCTCCATGAGATCTCCCTTCTAAATCGCACCCAACTATTACCCTTCATCTGACTATTCACATTCTCTCTGAGGATGGAACTCCATGTGTCCTGTTCTCACCCCATCCCCAGGGGTGGAATATTGCCTAGCATGCAGAGGTGCTCAAAAATCACAAATAAAGGGACAAAGAAAGAAAGGTACTGATTGTTTCCACTATACAAATGAAGAAAATGAGGGTCAGAGAATCCAAGGAGCCACCTGACTGAGTGCTTACCACATGCCTGCCAATGAAGCACTAGGAAATTTGGAAACCTAGGTTCAACCCATTCTTACTTTTATGTCACTGGACCCCCAAACACTAGGCTATAAATGCCTGTATTCTCCCAGACCTTGGTGCTCAGTTTCTGGAGGCTGGTTCGAGAGTGGAAGATCCCGTGGTCACTTCGGTTCAGCCTGTGCAGGCAAAAAGAGTCAAGAGTCAAGCACAGTTGGGAAATTTTGATTCCACCCCACACTCCTCGCATCACACTTGGTCATCCAAGAGCCCACCTGGCCTGGACATCAGCTGCCTTCTCCTGTGCCAAGGCCCACACACGTTCTCGCTGCCCATAGAGCTTCCGACTTCGGCTCAATTCCCGGATGGACTGCAGCACCTCAGCCTGTGCCCGCTGAAGACTCTCTGTCCCCTAGGGGCAAAGATACACAGCATCCTGACCCAAACCGTGTCTCATCCTACACTGGAGGTTCCTTTACACCATCCACCAAGACATACCTTCCTAAGCACCTGCTCCTTGGCACTCCTCCCGGTGCCCCCTGCTAGGTCACGGTATCTGTCAGAAGCCTGGAGCCGGGTTTGGCCTCCAGCCACAGTGGCATCCAGAAGGCAGCGCCAAGCACCAAACACTGTCCTGCTCCTCCCCAGAGAAGGTATGTGTTGAAGAGAGAAATACTCCACTGGCTCATGAGACCCCTCCCAACCCAACACCATGAGAGACAGAGTGTCCCCCCACCCCCCAGGAGCCCATCAATCGATCAGTCCATTAGCTCAGCCACAGGATCACTCATGCCTTCTACCCCAACCCACAGTGTCCTTGCTGGGTCAGTTCCTCTGCTGCTGCTGTGTCAGCTCTACCTGCAGCTCACGTGCCTTCCCCTGCTCATAGGTCCTCATTTCCAGACAGCTCTGGGGCTGAGCTCCCCATCACCTCCAGCTCTGAGCGACTCACCTGCTGTCGACTTCCCCGCTCCGCTGCCCTTCCCTCTTCAGGAATGGCCCAGCCAGCTTCTGGAGTGCCTGGCGAGAAAACCACCATATCTTTTATGAAGACCCACCCCAACTGGGGGAGAATTTCGAACCAGGGTCTAGAATACCACTCTTGGGCTATACAACATATACATTTCCAAAATGCCTTGTATTCATTAATTCATTTAATCCTTATAACCAGGTGTGGAGTTTGGGTATTATTATTACTATTCCCATTTTACGGAGAAAAAAAATGAGGCCAAAAATACTAAATAACTTGTCCAGGATCATGCAGATAAGTAAGTAGTAGAGAAGGGTTTGACACAAATTTAACAGATTCTAGATATTTGTTCTTTTTAAAAATTTTTTGCAAAATCATTTATTCTAATAAACTCACAAATTAAAAAAAATTACATTGTTATTTGGTCTTGACCACAGTTAGGAGGGGAGGGCACTGCTGCCTGTGAAAAGAAATCTAGAACAAGAGGGAAGGTCCAGACAGGGGTCCCATACCTGGCCATACTCCCGTTCAATGGCTGCCCTCTGCTTGCTGTAGGATCTGTGGAGGTTGAGAATGAGTGGTTATTGTTTGCTCCTGTTCTCCTACACTCAATCCTCCCCTCAGCTTGAACAGGAGGAAGAGGAAACCAGCCCAGAGTGTGACTACCTCCAGAGGGACTGGGTCTGAAAGATGAGTCCTTGAGATCACCTCTGGCAGCTGCAACTCAGGTCAGCCGCACCTTACTGCTCAGAGCCCCAGCAGGATCCTCCCACCCCTGGAGGACCAACTGTGGGCCTGGAGGTGAGAGAACTAAGATTCGGTGTCTGCCAGACTTCCAACAGGTCTGGAAGAGGAAGGGGATTATGTTCTGTTTTTGATTGTGGGGGTGAGGAGAGTGATGTGGGGTCAAGCAGTTTGAGGAAGGGACTCTGTTTATGAATATAGCCCCAATATCTGAAGAGGCAGGCCTAAGGTGAGGGTCATGAATGGGTAGGCCAGCTCCGCCTGATAACGCCCAACCCTGGCAGATGTAAGCCGAGGAAGGAGTGGCTCTCGATCCTGTGAAGATGGAGTATGTGAAGGTGAGGGGTCTGGGGCTACCTGATGTCCTCCAACAGATCCGCTTCCCTCTGTTGCCGGTTCTGAAGGATGCTCAGCTGCTCCAAGAAGCGAAGTTTCACCTCCTGGGCTGGCTTCACCTGTAGGATTAAAAAAGAGATGAAGATCTGCCCAGCCTTGTACCCTACTCCGGCGTGGGGACCTACAAAACACCATACAGGGAGCGGTGAGGGGGCGGGGCCCGAGAGAGGCTGGGCTGTTTCCTCGGATTCTTCTGTGTTAGGCTTTGACCTCCTTGCCACTCCCTGTGTTCCACCCCGAGTCGAGTGTCCGTAGGCTCCCTCCGCTCCCCAAGACCTCCAGGAAGTCCTCTTTCCCGGGCAAATCTCACTTTTCGGGGCGGCGGCTGCATGAGCTTAGGTCGTTTCCGACGGTCACAGTCCACTCCGGAACTCGAGGAGGCCACGCCCACGACAAGACCCCGCCCCGGAGTTGGCCCGCTCCGCCCACGCTCGTCGAACTGCGCGCCGGGCGCGGAAGCACACTGGGGCAGCAGAGGAACTGAACCTGTTATTGCTACCAGTACCCCGGAAGGGTCCCGGCCGCGGGGCGGACGCAGCGTGCGCCTGGCGATAGGGAGAACCTCGGGCTTCTGAGTCAAGACGCCTGGCTTTTATTTTTAGTATAGCCACTGATTCAGCCTGTAATTATCTCTGGTCATTCATTTACATATGCATATCACCAGTCCCTACACTAAGTGAAGAAGACCAGGTGACCAGGGAAACTGAGTCACTGGACACCTGAGCGAAGATGCCACTGACAAAGGGAGACACCTTTTCCTAATCCCTGCAGAACTGGGAATGCTAGCGTGAGAAGGGTAAAATGTATGCCCGGAGCCCGCAGAAGCCGGTTCAAAGGAAAAGACAGGTACATCCTGGGCTCCAGTAGGCACTAACGGTATCAGTGAAGGAGTGTGTAGCCTGGAAATCCCTGTCATCATTTTGGGTCTTTATGCCCCCCAGTTCACCAATTTTAGNGTGTGTGTGTATGTATACATGCATGCCGGCGTAGGTCAGCGGGACAATCTTGTGTGTTGATCTTTGCCTTCCACCTTGTTTGACACAGGGTTTCTTTTGTTTTTCTTCTATGTATGCCAGACTAGCCAGCTTATAAACTTAGGAGGATTCTACTAGCACTGGAATTGCAGGCGCTGGCACTACAAGTCCAGCTCTTTTATGAGTTCTAGGGATTTGAACTCAGGCCTTCACACTTACATAGCAAGCGCCTTTATCACCTGATCCATCTCCCTAGCCCCTCAGTGTGCACCAAGTTTATTTTACCCTGCAATCCCTCCATCAGTAAGATACAGGTTCTACTGCAGAGCACACACGAGGTGGGAGGGGTGACATTCCTAGTAATCTATTTCCCTCAAATTCCAAGACCACCACCCCACTCCAAGACTTAATTGTTTGGGTCTATCATCCAGACTCCTTGCTTCCAGCTTCTTCCCACAACCCATTGTTCCTACGGTGGCCAGTGATTGAAAAGAGAGTTAAGATCATTTTATGCTTTAAATGTAATTGCTTCCCAGGAAAACCCAAGTGCCTAAAATCCAAATAGAATAGAGGCTACAAGGATACGATGATTGGCCCCTGCAAAAGGCATTATCTCCTCTTGTCGTTCTTGAAAGAACAGAGACAAGGCTCCAACTGTCACCCACAACAACTTGAGGAATTCCCCTAGACTTTTGTTTGTTTTTGTTTTTCGAGACAGGGTTTCTCTGTGTAGCTTTCACTGTCCTGGAACTGGCTTTGTAGGCCAGGCTGGCTTCGAACTAACAGAGATCCACCTGCTTCTGACTCCCAAGTGCTGGGATTAAAGGCATGTCCCTAGACTTTTCAGAAGATCTCAACTCAGTCCAAACAGGGATCCATGGCTTTGATATTGAAGGGATTTCAAGACCAACTGGTATAAGGAAGCAGAGTTGGAAATTTTATTCAAGATATTTTAATATAGGTTAAAGCACAAGAGTGAAGAAAAAAATCCAATCAGAAGAAAGACACATCCAAGTAGGAGTGGTGGTGGTATGTGTTTCCCGAGGGAGCATAGGAGAAAGTATATTTGTACCCACTTGTGGATATGGGCTCCTCAAGGAAGTTCAAGCAGTTAATTTGTCTTAGTACTAGCCTTGTTAGTGGTTCTGGTGGTTCTCAGATTACATATTTTCCTTAGACTCCCCNGACTCCCCCCCCCCAGGGCTTCTCTTTGTAACTGCAGGCGCTATCCTGGAACTCAACTTTTGTGGATCAGACAGACCTTGAACTCACAGATATCCACCTACCTCTGCCTCCCAAATGCTGAGATTAAAGGTGTGTACCACAGTGCCCAGCTCTCAGATTACATTTTAAAGGATTGCTAAGAAGTCTTTTTTCTTTTCCTTCTATCTCTTTTGATAAGAGAGACAGATAGAATTCTAATACAGTAAACTCTAAAGCCACTAGAGCTGCACAAAGGATATATTACATATTCTGTCCTTGTCAATGGAATTTTCAGTGAAATTCCTAGCCAACGGCAGGTTTACAGCTGGGAAGGGAGAAAGGCCTCAAGCAATTAATTGTACTGAGATTCTTGCTGTGTTACTTGCAAAGGCTTTAGCCAGAAGCTCTGGCTAAGGGTTCCTCTCTGCCTTCTCATATCCTCCAAATTTTCCCCTATTTTAAAAAAAATTTTTTTTCCAAGACAGGGTTTCTCTGTAGCTTTGGAACCTGTCCTGGAACMAGCTCTTGTAATCCAGGCTGGCCTTGAGCTCACAGAGATCCACCTGCCTCTGCTTCCTGAATGTTTTTTTTTAAGATTTATTTATTTATTATGTACACAGTGTTCAGCCTCCATGTATTCCTGCAGGCCAGAAGAGAGCACCAGACCTCATTACAGATGGTTGTGAACCACCATNTATTTATTATGTACACAGTGTTCAGCCTCCATGTATTCCTGCAGGCCAGAAGAGAGCACCAGACCTCATTACAGATGGTTGTGAACCACCATGTGGTTGCTGGGAATTGAACTCAGGACTTCCAGAAGAGCAGTCAGGGCTCTTAACCTCTGAGCCATCTCTCCAGCCCCTCCTGAATGTTTTTTTGAAACAGAATGTAGCCTTGTAGGCTTGGGGTCCTGGAGCTTACTCTGTAGGCCAGGTTGGCTTTGAACTCAGTGATCCACCTGCCTCTGCTCCCAAGTACTGGGACCAACGGTTTGTGTCACCATGCTCACCTTTCCCTATCTTTCTATCTTACCTCTCCTGCTACCCAGCCTCTGCTCCAGCTGCTGCCATCTGCCCACCAGGCCAATGCCTCTCCTTTTTCCTCGCGCTCCCCTATCCAGCTCCTTGCCTCTTGTTTCTGCTCCTCGGGCTTTCATTCATTCCCACTCACCCAGTGTAAAGGCCACACCCACATCCCTCAAATTCTCACTTAGACTCTTTGAAATGCCAAACTCACCTGTATGTATTTTCTTTTCTTTTTTTATTTTGGGTTTTCAAGACAGAGTTTCTCTGTAGCTTTGGAGCCTGTCCTGGAACTTGCTCTGTAGACCAGGCTGGCCTTGAGCTCACAGAGATCCTCCTGCCTCTGCCTGAAGTGCTAGGATTAAAGGCGTTTGCCACCACCGCCCAGCCTGTGGGTATTTTGTTTCTTCAGACTCATGTAAGAGCAAGGACCCTATTTGTTTTGTTTGTATCGTATTGTATTGGATTTGGTGCCAATTAGATTCTCAGTACTTTTTTTGTTGAATGAATGAATGTTGTTGAAAAATGACCTTCTTGGTTCCAAAGTTTATTAATAGAGACCCATTCTTTTTTGGTTCCCCTTTGCCCCAGCTCCCAACTTCAATCAATCACTCCACTCTAGGGCCTGAGGGTGGAATAAGATAGATTTGGACCTCATGCATATCTCTAGCTTCCAAAGGAATGCTTTTCTTTAATGCAGTACAACAGTCATTATTCCCCACACCTCTCACTGAAGCACTGTATCAAATATATAAAACAGGAGCTGCTCTTATTAAGGGAAAGTATTAGCATAATTTGCTGTTTGCTCCTCTCTTATTTTAGTGACTTCATAGTACAGACAAAGGGGCTGAGCCCAGAAAGGAGCCATGATCGTCCTTGAGACAGTCTCAGGTCTCAGTCCAGTGACCCTTCCATGGTACCATACTGAATTCCAGAGTCATCCATCAAGGGCAGAAGAAGGCCCCAGTGGTGTCTGCCATGGGGAGAGCCTGGCTTCTCCTCTGGTTGCCTACCTCCTCAACTTCTGGCCCTATGGTCATGTGAGGGGTTGGCTGGAGGGTGGGTTAGTAGCGCAGGGAGTTTGGGTGGGTAAACTGGGTGCCTGTGTTGGAAGGCTAGTCGGGCTTGGGGTTTGGGGACTGATGGGCTGAGAAGGACTTTCTGGACATGTAGCAGGCTCTCCCTTCCTCAGGATGAGGTTGTTGAGCTCCTGAAGCAGCTGTTCCTCCAGGGATCCCCGTGCCTGAGGACTGCTCTTTGAAAGGGGGCCTGGAGAAGAGTCAGGTATCCTCTCCTCCTGGCCCAACATGTTTGCTTTGGAGAGGGGGGTTTGATCAAAGGACCTATGGCTGGCAAGGGGCGTCTCTGCCTTGGCTGTCCACTCCCATGTGGAAGAGAAGGCAGTCGTGTCCTTGGTAAGCTCAGGGAAGGCCCCGACCTCCTCATACACTGGCTCTTCATACACAGGCTCCTCCAGCTCATCTTGTTCCTCCACAGACCCCTGGGATGACTTCATTGGCTGGATAGGAATGGGACAGCCAAGGATGGGCACAGTGTTAGAGTTATGGTATTATTAATCCTTGACCAAGTTCTTCCTTGAGTCAGACACTACAAAATACTTGACATATATGATGTCACAACAACCCCATGCAAATGGGTCACACTGCAAGACAGTGACATACACAGGGGTTAAGTTGCCCTGAATCACACAGTAAAGAAAGAGTAGTTGATGAGGCTTGAATCCAGATCTATCCGGCTCCAGAATGCATTCGCTTAACCCCCCTTTCTTCTGTTTCTCAGATTTGTAATAACTTTCTCCTTTCCTCATCGTATCACCCCTCATTGTCTTCCTCTGTTACATAGACTGACGGCCTGCCGCAGAACAGACACCAGGGCGTAGGCAGCATGGAATACACACAGGGGCTGACAGACACAAAGCCAGAGCAAGCACAATACTCACAAAGAACATGGATAAGGTCCTCCGGTTGTGTAGCCGCCGCTGGACACAGGTAGAGTGGGGAAGAGAGGAGGGAGACAGAGACAAAGTGAGACAACAAGAGACGGAGGTAGGAAGTGAGGCCACAAAGAACGTGGACAAGAGGGTCATGGCGAGTGGGCGGGCATCTGGCATGCAGGCACGCTGTCTCCTCCTGCAGCATGACAAAGGTAAAGGCAGGGATCAGCTGTTTAGGACATGCTGGGGGTAGGGGCTCACCAGGGTCTGGTTGGCAGAGAGAAGGGTGGCTCCACTGTCATCTCCTCGGATGGGCAGCAAGGGCATAGTGCCAAACTTCTGACGAGCAAGGTCAGAGGAGGAACGACGACGTAAAACCACCGACTGTTGGTCATCGTGCTGAGGAGACAGTGAGGTGTTGGCACTAGTGGACCTGGGAGGCACTGAGAGGGTATGGCTGGTCCCCAAAGGTACCAGAAGCCCAGCCTTCAGCCTCTTCCTTCTCCTCACCTGGGCTTTAAGAATGCTTGTGGTCCAGTCCCACATCTCGTCCTCATCAGTGCAGGACAGACAGCTGTGGGTGAACAGAGGGATTCAGGGAGCACTAAGGAGTCCTAGCACTAAGCATGGAGGAATGGAGAAGAGGGCAGTAGAGGAAAGAGGGCAGGGCAGGGCTGGGGAGAGATCTCAGTTCGTATAAAGTGTTTGCCATGCAAGTATAGGGACTAGATTTGGACTCCCAGCACCATGTCAAAAAGGGGCAGTTAGAGAGATGGCTCAGTGGTTAAGAGCATTTGTTGCTCCTCCAGAGGACCTGGGTTCAACTCCAAGCACCCATATAGTGGCTCATAACCATCTGTAACCCTAGTTCCAGGGGTCTGACCTCTGGGGACCCCAGACATGCACATGGTACACAGATATAAATTCAGGCAAAATGACCCATAAACATAAATTTTCTTGATTAAAAAGAAAAGAAAAGCTGATGCTGGGATGGTGGCTAGTGCCTGTTATCCCAGAGCTGGGGAGGTGGAGACAGGCAGCTCTCTGAGGCTCCCAGCCTAGCCTAACTGGCAAGCCCCAGGTCCTCGTGAATGACACCTGAAGTTGACTTCTGATCTCTGCACACATGAACAAATACACACAGGCACACGCATGCACACGCATGCACACGAACAGGAAGCAGGGCAGAGACAGAGAAGAAGCTAGCAAGTTAGGAGGTACTCACAGGTGCACCTTATCCAGTATCAAAGTGAAGCCCCACCTGAAAGGCAAAGGGACCAGTGTGAGAATAACCAAAAGCCAGAGAGGTAATGGCTTTTCTGCTCTAGGTCAGAGCTAGGGTGGAACACTCACGGTGTTGGAGGTTTTAACTTCTTGCGGATTCCCAGGTAGACCTTGGCACCTTCCAGAGACCACTCCCGTTCCGGTTTAGAGCTCTGGGAACATGAACAGAGGCGGTAAGATCGAGAGGTAAAAGAACACGGTGGTTAGGAAGATCAAGAAGTCATGGGTGCATTGGAACATGTGATCGTGGAGTCAGAAAGGTCAACATCAGGGAAGCAATGAGATTGGCGAGGATATGAGCTATGGAGTCAGGGGCTGGTACCGTTACAGCCCCTGCTGCCCTCCCAGCCACCCAACATTGCACCCCTCTAGCCCTGGAGTGTCACCTTCTTCTCCTTGAGCAGTAGCAGGCAGCGGCCACGCAACAAAAAGAACCTCTCCTGGAAGCGGTTTCCCAGCAAGCGAGGTGGCTCCTCACGACACCGTAGCAGGCCCACCCGTGGACTCTCACGCCGGACTCCTGGGCACAGAAAAGCAATGCCGCAATGCCGGGTGGAGGCTACTGGGAGAGAAGCCTGAGGAATGCTGGGCTGGGGGAGGAGGCTCACCTGTGAAAAGGCAGCCAGCGTGTGCCATGGAGACTTTTCTCAGGAGCAGAGAGGCTGAACAGGGCTCTGGAAGCTGGCACCATTGCAGGGCCTGCTCTAGGACCTTTTCTTTGGGATGCAGTGGCCTCTCTGAAGGGAAATGTTGATCAAAGCTGGTAGTAATCAGAAAAGCTAGCAAAAGACTGGAGCCCCCACCTCATCTCCTCATCCACCTATCTAATCACAGACATTTATTTTAACCCTGATGCTATGCCAGGTATGCTGTCCCTAGGATACAATGGGGAGAACGATACATATGGTCTGCTTTCTTGAAGCTACAAATGAAGGAGCCAACAGTAAACCCGTCATCGAGCAAAATAGAGATCAGCAATAATTCAAAAAAAAGGATTTATTTTTAATTTCTGCGTGTATGTCGTGTGTTTTGTGTGTGTGTGTGTGTGTGTGTGTATTTTCCTTAAAGCTAGAGTTACAGGCAGTTGTAAGCTACCCAGTGAAGGTACTTGGAACAAACTTCTGGTCCTCTGTGGCACTCTCAACCACTGAACCATTTCCCCAGCCCCCAGTAATCACTTTTAAATAAACAATATTTAAGAGACACACAGAGGACAAAGGGAAAAGCAGGTGAGCAGTGAGGTAGGCTAGTCAGGCGAGGCCTGTTAGAAGTCTCATTTGTAGATGAGGCTCATCAATCTATTAAAAGATTAAGCAAAGCAAACTACATAAGATCATGGATGATCTTTTTCGTTTATTTGCTTGATTTGGGTTTGGGACATTTCTTTGCTTTGAAACAATGCCTCACTATGTAGCCCTGTCTGGCCTGGAAGCTAGAACAGACTGTCCTCCACGTGTCCCTGCCTCCCTACTGCTAGGGTTACAGGTGTGCACCACCACAGCTTCAGGTCGCATCTTATAGGAGCAAACGTAAGAACAAATGTCACGCGTCAAGAAATTCTTCTTGGAGGAACTAAAAAGTCAGTGTAGCCTGAATAGGGATGTATGGAACTCGGTGGTGCACGCTTGCCTTCCATCCTCAAACACCTATCTATGTCCAGTCCTCAGCACGGTGGAGAGAGGGTACCATGCTCTGGCAAAGAGATGAGATAGAGGATGTCTGATGTGGTATGATCTCTTGAGAAATAACCAGCAGCCATGCATTCAAGGGTTCGCAAGCCATAAGGACTTGGAGTTTTATCACAAATTCATTAGGAACCCATCAGAAAGTTTTAACCATAGGAATCGTGTGATCTGGTTTATACTTGAAATGTTCATTTGACTGCTCTTCAGAAAACAGATTGTAGAGAGACAAAAGCGGAACATTGTCTAGCCCTCCTCAGTCTAGAGCCATGCAGTTCAGTGGTTCCTGTTGGGAGACAGACAGATAATGGTGACTCTGACTAGAGAGGTGGAAACAAATGAGATGGAGAAAAATGAATGTAATCAGCAGGACTAATTAATTGCTGCATTGAGTATGAAGATGAGGAGGGGTAGACATAGGACCCTTAGGCTTCTGGACTTGATAGCTGAGTGAACTGCGGTCATATTTGCTGAAAAAGAAAAGCCAGAAAATAGTTTGGGCTTTATATTGGAGGAGGGGCCTAGCAAGGGAGGAAATGACAGTCTTAGGTACTGAAATGCCTGTGGGAAGTGGCGGTGTCACTAGGCAATTGCATATGTAAGTCTATAGTGCAGAGGAGAGATATGAACCGGAGATAAAAATGTGGGCTGTCAGCCAGGCATGCTAGGGTGTACCTGTCATCCCAGCACTTGGTAGAAAGAAGCAGGAGAATTTTCATAAGATCAAGGCCAACATCATCTACATAGTGAGTTTCCAGCCCACCAGAATTAATTTGAGTGTCAGTTAATGGTATTTAAAGCCATGGGAAAGAATGTAAGTAGAAAAGAAAAAAAAATGGCCCAGTATTGACTTCTGGCTCTTCTAACACTTCAATCAGGGCAAAGGAGGAAAAGGAGCCTCCTTTGAGATAGAGGGGAAACCTTTACTGAAGCTAAGAGAAGAAGACTGAGAAAAGGAATCCATCCACTATGGGAGCACCTTCTCATGTGGATGAGTTGACTTAGTAAAATAGCCATGACATCTGGCAACAGGGAAGTCATTGATGACCTTGGTCATGTGTCCGCACACACAAATGTGTGATCATGCTCACCAAGCTCTCCGTGCTCTAGAATTTCAAATGTCACCCACAAGTCTGTCCCTGATATTGTCCCTCGCATCTCCAGCACCTGGTTAGTTAACTCCTCAGCAGTCAGTGTTGGGGACACCTAACATACCGACAAAAGAAACCATGTTGATTAGACCATTGTGCCTGCCCTTCTCCCCGCCCCTCCAGTCCCTAAAGACTGACCTTTAGGGTGACACAATTGTCTGGGAGCTGCTGTTCTATATAAACTTCCATGATGAGATCTCCAGCCTGGGACAACTGAGGGGAGATAGAGGAGGACACAAAGGTTACAAAAACACCAGGATGGAAGAATGCTTCCTTTGTAGCTCCCCCAACAAAGGTCTCCTTCCAGCCCTCACTCTCAGCATGCATTGGGCTTTTGACTTGAGCTCCAGAACTGGGAGACTGCAGGTTTAGCCTCATATGGTGCCACCTCAGACAGTGTGATGCAGTGGCTTCAAGAAGAGGTTTGCAGTCAAGACTGCTTATGTCAGCAGGGCAGTGGTGGTGCACGCCTTTAATCCCAGCATCCGGGAGGCAGAGGCAGGTGGATCTCTGTGAGTTTGAGGCCAGCCTGATCTACAAGAGCTAGCTCAAGGACAGGCTCCAAAGCTACAGAGAAACCCTGTCTCGAAAAACCAAAAAGAGACTGCTTATGTCCTTTCTCTGCCACTCACCTACTATGACCTCGAAGAAGTGACTCAAGAGCCTCAATTCTTTATATGAAAAAAATGAGACTACCTACTTAATGGAGTTGTGTGGTGCTAAAATGAGATTAGAGATTCCTGGAACATAGGATGTCCTCAACAGTACTTGCTATTGTATTTTAAACAATATTCTTCCTGCCCCAGCCCATATTCCCCAAGGACTCATGCTGGACTTGAACTCCAAGACAGGTTTCACGTAGATCCAGCCTGACACTGTTTGCTATGTAGCTGAAGATGACCTTAAACTTTTGCTCTTCCTGCTTCTACCTTCTGAGTGCTGGGATTTCAGACATGTGCCACCACCATGCTTGGTTTTGTGTGTGGTGCTGTGTGGATCCAATTGAGGGCTTCATGCATGCTAGGCAAGCATGTAATCTGAGCTGCATTCCCATTCCTGACCTGCAGAGGTCTCCGTGGCTGAACTCTTGATCCTCCTACCTCCACAACCCAAGTGCTAGGATTACAGGCATGGACTACTACACTTGACTTTCCTGAGATCTCTTGCACTTAGAAGTAGGGTGCTGGGAATGTATTTCAGTGAGAGACTGCTTGCCTAGGCTCTGTGAGGCCCTTTTTTTAGTACTCAGTACCACAGAGAAAGTGAAATACTGAAGAATCCTCACGGTAGAATAGATGACCAAATACACTACCCAAAGCAGTTCATTCTGGGGATTCCCCATCTACCAAAGAGCCAAGAGTCAATGTGCAGGAAGACAGGCTGAAAGGAAGCTTTGCAGACAGAAGACTCGGTTCCTATGGTGATGTCGCCCCTCCTGCCCCACTCAGCAATCTAAGGCAGGGCAAGTTACCTGCACATCCTTCCAGGTGGTGATGAGGCTGACCTCCAAGTCAATCTGAGCTGCCTGGTCAGAGTCAATCTGCAAAAGGGCCAAAAGTTATTTCCGGGGCTGCTAGGAAAGGAGGGAAGCGGAGCACATAACAAGGTCAAAGGGGAACTGGAGAAGAAGGTCAGAGGCCTGAAGAGCCAGGAATCAATGATGAGAGGATGTTGGGTGTTGAAGTAGTAAGAGAAGGAAGCCCAGGACTCTGGGAGGGGGGTGCTAATGCAGGGGTAGGTGAGAGCTTTTGGGATGAGGGTCCAGACGCTGAGTCCACAGGGGTGAGATAGAGGGGTTGTACGGCAGGGTTAGGAAAGCCTTACATCAAAGACAGAGATGTAGCCGTCGATGAGCTCCTGCAGTATCCGCACCTCATGCTCCCCCCGCCCATCCGTCTGGAACACACTAGGTGCAAACAGTAGGGCCAGGTTTCGTGTGCACATCTGGTTTAGAGCTGCACACTTCTGCACCCTGCAGAGAGAGAGAGAGAGAATCTGAGTCCAGTCCATGCTCACCACTTCACCAACACATTCATTAATTTGGAAGGCACTTACTACCCCTCTACTATATGCTAGGGTCTAGGCTAAGTGCTGGGGAAACGTCAGTGAACAAGACAGCATTGGCCTCAAGGAACTTTGACTATCTCAGGGACATAGTTAAGGTATGGATGGTCATTATTAGAGCAAGTATCACAGTTTTTATGTAAAGGGCAAGAATAAATATTTCAGACCCTAAGACCTTATACTCTCTGTTGTAACTTCTCAGCTCAGCCGCCGCCTTGCTTCCCACCATGATGATAATGGACTAAACCTCTGAAACTGTAAGTGAGCCACCACAATTAAATGTTTTCCTTTATAAGAGTTGCTGCGGTCATGGTGCCTTTTCACAGCCATAGCAACCCTAACTTAGACACTAACCTAAAGTCACATGGCTAGAATGGAAGACCTGATTAAAACCTAAGTCTCTATAGTCCCTAAATCCATTCTCTGAACCTTTAGCTATCACTCTCACATAACAGCTATCCGTGAAATTGACTAATGAATGAAATCATGGCATTGATTTGAAGTGTAAAGAATCAGGAAAGGAAGTTGAGAAGGCCCGACCGTACTGACCGATAGAGATGCCCAATGAGGGTA
>LOEQ01000035.1:494824-510346 GCA_001685075.1 Bramus lutescens | reverse complement strand
TGAACTCAGGACCTCTGGAAGAACAGCCAGTGCTCTTATCCTCTGAGCCATCTCTCCAGCCCAGCAAGCTCCTTTTGGGTTTGCTTTGTTTTGTGTTCTTGAGACAGAGTTTTACTATGTAACCCTGGCTGGCCTGGAACTCACTATGTAGCCCATATTAGCCCCTAACTTGCAGCAATCCTCCTGTCTCTGCCTTTAGATTGCTGGGATGACTAGCGTGAGCCACCATGCTTGGCTTTAGCTTAATCTTCCACCAGAGCTGAGCTGATTTTTCCCACTGCCAAGCGCGGTGTTGCTGGCTGATGCCTCTGTTTTCTCCAGTGCACAAATAATGAGGAGCTGCCCAAAGAATGGGCCACTCAAAGGGGAGTTGAGGGCCTGGCCTGGACAGGGCCACTGTGTCCTCACTATCTCTCCAGAAGAGATGATCTTTGGCAGGGCTGTGGCCCCTGCTGGCCCTTCCCCTGTGCTTGTAACAGGCAGGCAGGAGCCTCAGCCTGCATTCACCCTGTGAGCCAGTGACAACTGGGGAAGAGGTTCTGACAGCCTTCATCACTGCACCATCTCACTGCCCGCCCCCCAGGTGCGCAGTCTGCCTGCTCAGGCTGGGAGGTGTGAGTGCCTTCCTTTCCTCACCAATAAAATGTAGATAATGACAATACCTTGCTCCCAGGCCTGCGGTGAAGATCAGATGAGAGAACGCAGGGAAAAGCGACTTACGTGCTATAAAAGACTCTGACAAATGCTCATTATTTCTTCCTATTCTTCTCCTGGAATTTATCAAACACTTTATGGGCCCTAGAGGTGTGTTTTTTTTTCCTTTTCCCTCTATCTCACATGGATTTCTTTGGCCCACGATTCTCCTGTCCTCTCCTGCTGTACCATAAAGAGGCAAGGTGTTCAGTGGTTAGGGAGTGACAGGCCGGCCTGAGTTTGAATCCTGGCTTGATATCTTTCTAGGCACAATGCAGGGCAAAGAGCAATAGCTCTGTGAGCTCTGGAGCCTTCCCCTGCATAACATGGAAATAAAAATTGAGGTGCAGCATAGAGTTGACATGAGGATTGAGGTTATTTTTGTAAAACTCAGGACTGTGCCTGCAACAAGTCCAGGCAACGTCTACTGTGCTGTTCTGCTGTTTATTCTCTCCAGCTTGCAGGACTATCCTCTCTGAGTGGTAGGACCAGTGAAAATAGATGCTGGACACGATTTTCACAGGCTTCCTTGTTTTCACAAGCAGAAGGGGTAGATTCACTCATTTGCAAATCCTTTCTGAGCATCTGCTTGGTGCTGGGTACTCCTGGGGCCACAGGAAAACCAAAGCATAGTCCCTTGCACTGGGGAGCCCCACATTGCATTGGGGGCAAATATTTACTCATTCATTCATTTGTTCATTCATTCATTCATTCATTCATTCAATGCTCAACTGTCATCCATTTGCATGGTCTATAAAGCTCTGTGCTGGACCTTGAAATACAAAGCGGGGGATGAGACAGGGAAAGAGAGAAGCAAGATCTGGTTAAGGTCCCTTGAAGCCTTGGCTCTTCATGACCTGTCTTCCAATTTCCTGTCATTTGACCTCAGTCTCCCTATTTGAATGTTAAGGGGTCACTCAAGCTGATCCCCAATCTCCTGGCCCACACTAACATTCCAGGTTTCGGAGTCAGGATGGACAAATGCCGAGTGACACCCCGTCTCTGCTCCCGGCCCACATGCTCACTTGGGTCTCGGGCATCGATCGACTAGGAGCTCATTAGCGGCCGCACAGCTGTCGCCGCATGTCACAGGCTCTTAAAGTCTCCATTACTGAGGGACCTTGGTCCTCTGTATTTTTAGCCTGCATCTGGAGGAGATGGCTGGCATCTCCTGTAGTTATACACATCAGGTTCAGTGCTTTCGACAGCTTCTCAGGCCTCTGGGCACCTGGATGGAGGTGGGGGCCCCAGTCTGCTCCTGGAAAAAAATAGTGGGAGGTGGGGAGTTAGGAGTCCTTTCCTCTCCCATAATTCCTTAGCCTATTACTCCTGTGGGACCACCTTCCATATATGACAAAGTAGAGACGACCCCCACACTTGCAGGATACCAACAGCTCTTTGGGTAACACAAGAATGAGGGCAGGTGATGCCAATTTAGGAATAAAACCCAGGCCAGTCAGATGTCCCAGGGATCAGCCACCTTCTCTCCTTACAGACAGGTAGAGCAAAGCTTGCAGAAGCCACCCAGCGTGTTGTCATGTCTCACAGTCAGATCAGGGTTCTGTCGGCCTGTGGGGGACTGAGCCTGACTGAGCAGCTAGCTACCCAGTCCAGAGAGCTCATGTTCCTCTGTCCTTATGTAAGGACCATATTTCCCAGACCCCAGAGTGCAGGAAAGGATGCTTTTGCAGGCAATGACTCTGAGAATAATGGTACCCGTGAGAGGCAGAGCATTGCTTGCTTGGGAAGACAGGGAGGTTAGGAGGTACCGTGAGGAGGAGAGCTCTTCTTTAGTTAAGGAGGGGTCAGTCCCCAGCCTGAGCTAGGAATAGAGCTGTGACCATGTCAAACCTGGACTTCAGGAAGAACACAGACTCTGTCAGAGACTAGATGACCCCCCCATTAGCGGTGTAACCAACTTGCTGGCAAGATAAGACAGCAAGATAACAGTGTCAGACTCTTCTGCCACAGTCCCAGTGTACCAGGTACGCTTCCTCGCCAGATTAGAGGTCCTCGTGCAAGGCAGGAGCCGGGACAGCCATTCTCATCTTACAGATAATGGAAGTGAGCACAGCAAGGCCAAGTAAGTCACCCACGTTCACACCGCTGAAAAGTACCAGTTTCTATCCAGAGGGCCAGCTCATCCTTGGCTATACCGAAACCACGGAAAGGGATGAGGTGAGTTACCCAGCTGAGCCATTTTGCTGATGATAGAGTGGGAAGACCATATCATTGTGAGGGGTGGAGCTTCTGCCTGAAGTGGATCATCTACGTTCCTCTGGGCTTCAATTAGGGACTGGGTTGAAACGTGGAGGAGTTAGCCTGTCATGGTGGTGCTAGCCTTTCACCGCAGCACTTAGCAGGCAGAGGCAGGAAGATCTTTGAGTTTGAGGCCAGCCTGGTCTGCAGAAGTGAGTTCTAGGACAGCTGGAGTTACACAGAGAAACCCTGTCTAAAAAGAGGTGAGGGGGAGGAATGCGGAGGGATGGGGTCACGTTACACACTTGTTTCTTGTTCAAGCTCCACCTGACTAACAAGCTGAAGAAGAATAACAATAGCAAACATTGCTAGAACATTTTCCCAGTGCCAGGTATGCTGCCTGCTTTAATCCTCATCCCTCCTCTGTGAGGCTTAGCCTTAAGCGAATATGGAAATGAAGCTCAGAATGGCCAAGCAATCAGCCTAAAGTTGCATAGCTAATAGAAAGTGAGGGTGGGATTTGAAATGTGGCATGCCTGCCTTTGGGGTGTCAGTCTTAAGAGACCTGTTTGGAGAAGTTGACTTTGGAGGCAGACAGGGGTAGAGGAGGGACTACATGCTTTCAGGAAGCACTTACCGTTTCCCACCTATCACAAGGGAGGATGCTAGCAGCTTCCTGATATTTAGGTTCAGGGAACTACTCACCTCTCATGGTGTCTTTTCACTCCATCCATCATAGTTCTCCCTTCCCACTTCTCCCCACACCCTCCCCCCATCCCCAGAGCCCTAGAATTTCAGCTTAGATACCTCCCAAAGGAGGGGAAAAGCCTGCTACACCTTTGTGCATCTGGAGGGGCCAAGAACAGCAATGGGTGTCACCAATGTCCTCACACCTGGGGCCTTCTGAGCCCTGGTGTCATCTATGAAATCCCTGGATAGATTTACACTGTGTGCCTATTTGATGACAGACACCATCTAGGGCAGGGTTGTCAGACACAGTCATGTAGGTTAAAACCCACCGGTGCACCATCCATCCATAGACGCACATAGTCACATGTCTGAGCTGGGGATGTGTCAAGCAAGGCAGAAGTGACTTCTAAACTGAGACCAGAATGACAAACAGGAATAGCTTGCTTATTCCTTGTAGGTAAGGGTGTTCCAGACAGAAGGGAAGTGTAACCAAAACACAATATGATATGATTCTAATATAACACAAACAAAGGAGCTAGAGAGATGGCTTGGTGATTAAGAGCACTGACCGCTCTTCCAGAGGATCTGGGTTCAATTCCCAGCAGTCACACATCAGTTCATTCCAGGGTATCTGACATTCTTTTCTGACCTCCATGGGCACCAGCTAGCATGTGGTATATAGACATGCTTGGGAGCAAAACACCATACACATCAACAAGTCTAAATGAAACAAGACAAAAAAGCTGAACAAGAGCACTTGGAACCTTTGCTTGCTTCATCAAGCCATTTCTCCTAAGTAGATGGAGAGTACTTATGCCTGGAACTTCTACCCAGAGGGTGACCCATGAACTGGGCCATGTGGGATAAGTAAGAGCTTTCTGGGGATAGAAGAGGGAGAGCACCATGCAAGAGAAAAGCCCAGAGCAAAGGATGTGCCTGGGGATTTGATAGGATGCTGGCCCTGGGATAGTTCTTTGTCTCTTTGGCTAACCTTGATAGTTTATATTTTTCAAGCATGTCTCATCTGTTAATAAGGATTCAGATAAGAGTGCAGAGATCAATGGATGGCTGAGGACCCTTTGAGGTACTCTCTGGAGCAAATGCTGGGTTTGGGCAGTTCCTTATTTCTTCAAACAGCTCGTTTCTCCCTCATGTGCCTTCTCCAAAGATGTGGGGGCTCCTTGGAGAGCCCAGGTGGCTGCAGTCAGTCTATGTTTTCCTGGCTGGTTGTGACAGGAGGTACCTATGGGCCCTGCAGG
The DNA here is from genome assembly GCA_001685075.1 of Bramus lutescens. Taxonomy (NCBI): domain Eukaryota; kingdom Metazoa; phylum Chordata; class Mammalia; order Rodentia; family Cricetidae; genus Bramus; species Bramus lutescens. The sequence goes on along the minus strand of LOEQ01000035.1, from coordinate 505,505 downwards.
CCCCACTTTCAGCAGCTGTGACATACTGGGGCTGCGACTCCTCCCTGGTTTGAGGAACAGAGCCTCTGGCCTCCCCAGAGCAGAGCCCCAACCCTAAGGTCGTCTGTGTGATCACTGAACAAGAAGCCTGAAGTTTGCCTTGTGGGTTGATTGGATTAGCATTTTGGAAGAGTCCCCTTCTAGTGAAGTATATTAATGATTCATACCAGCTGGTCTCTCACCCAGGGCGGGCTCTTTGTAAAGTGCCTCAGATTTCCTAGGATTCCTCAGAGACACTTTGACATTCTGATTGTCACTGCCAACGTGGGCTGCGAAGAAATTAATTGACATGGATGAAACCCTCAATTTCCAAGGGCTGCATAATAAAATAAAGGTTATTGTATTATTGCAGATTCCACTACTAATGAAAAAGGGCTAAAGACCATAATCACAATATGGCATATTTAGTGGGCTTTTGATTTCCTCAGGCAACTATCCTAAACTATAGAGATTAAAAAAGAGTTTTAGTAATCATGTATTGTAGAGTTATATATCCCAGGCACTTTACCAACTGATCTATATGTTATCTGCCCCCCCCCCAAACACAAAACCAGTGAAGGAGGTGCTGCCCATCTCTGGGGCCTGGAGAAGTGGAATGAACCTGGAACAGACACCCTTGTGGATAAAACACTCTGCTGTTAGATGAGAGGAAATAGTGAAAGACCTGAGTAGACAGGGTTAGCTAATTAGCCAAGTGTAGGGCACTCTAGGTGGCAAAGTATTAGGCAAGTTTGTTTGTATTTTCTAGACTTGAGAAAACATCTTTATCTTTTCCCCTTAGGCCTCAAGAGTTTCATTCATCTGTCTCCCCATCTATCCACACAGAGGAAACCCATCCATTCATCTACCCATGTACCCATCCATTTATCTTTCTATAAACCTACTTCTCCATTTGTCTGTCGTCTACCCATCCATTAATGCACCCATTCATTCAGTTACACATTCCTCTATTCATTTACTTAGTCAAATCAACAGTGTCTCTAGTTAATTCCCAGCACCCATCATGGAGGTGAGTGTCCACTGTGGTCTGCATGTCTGTTACTTAGCAGATGACAACAGAGAGAAGCAACAGAGGATAAAAGCTTCAAGAAACGGCGCCAAAAGTTTCTAACACTGTAATTTGCAGAATTTCTTCATCTTCTTCATCTCTAGCCTCTCTGTATGGATAACGGGGATAACATTTGTAGGACATTGTGAATTAAAAGGCAACAAATTTAGAAAACGCTTTGCATATTTTATGTGTCACCATTATCACCATCACCACCACCACCATCATCATCACCACTATCACCATCATCACCTCCAGAATTACCATCACTGATAATGTAGAATATTCTGGAAACTAAATATCCTTAAGTTTGAGAAATCACATCTACCACAGAAACCCTGAATATATTCAACTATGGAACTTGATAAGATGAAATTACTGTACTTAAAATCATGAGATTCCTCAACTTTGCAACAGTCACATCGATTTCATATGTTCTTGGTGCTACAGTGTTGGGCAGCAGAACTGGAAAAGGTCTTGGTAAAAGAGCTACTCCATCAGGACGTACCAGGGCTGTCACTTCCAGGTTAGTGGATAGAACCCTCTAATATGTCAATGTGATCATTCAAGGGCTAGGCCCTGTGGCTTGCAAGGACAGATGAGGAGATAGTGTGTGGAGATATGTTTCTGGAAGCTTTGAAAGGTGAACAACACAGTTCTGGAATGAGCAGGATCCACAGGACATGCGGGCCGTGAAGATACTGCGCCTGTCAGCTTAGATGAGTTTATGCTGTGGTAGCAAAAGATCCCCTGCCTCAGATCCCTTTGACAAGGTTACATCTCCTTTGTGCATCTTTCTTGGGTCAGCAACAGCTCTGCTCCAGATTTTCTTCACTTTGAAACCCAGGCCAAAGGAGAACACATTGGTTCTTTATAATTTTTATTATTTTTAATTTTGATTTATTTATTTTGTTTGCAAATGTGTGTGTGTGTGTGTGTGTGTGTGTGTAGGGGTGTACACATGTCCCAGCATGCATATGTAGTATGGAGGTCAGAGGACAATTTCCAGGAGTTGATTCTCTTTGCTCACCATGTGGATGCTGGGGTCAAATTCAAATAGTCAAGGTTGGTAGCAGGCACCATTACCTGCTGGGCTGTCTCACCAGCCCTGGCTAGCCTAGAACCTAAAGCAGTCCTCCAAGGTCAGCCTCCTGAGTTCTGGGATTATAGTGCTCAGCTGGAATACGTAGGCCAAGCTTGAATTCATGATCTTCTGCCTCATTCTTTTTACAGTTTCCCTATTGGTGTATCTACCAGGGCTAGCCACAATGTTTTCTGTTTGTTTGTTTTGGTTGTTATTTGTTTGTTTTGAGAGATGGTCTCACTGTGTAGCCCTGGTTGGGCTGGAAATTGGTATGTAGGCCAGGCTAGCTTTGAACTCACAGAGATCCATCTTCTTCTGCCTTCAGAGTAGTGGGATTAAACATTTATGCCACCATGGCTGGCCAACAGTGGTTCTTAAAGATTTCCTTGCATTTTATTGGCCAAAACTAAACACATGGCCAAGTCTGACACCAGGGGAGCAATATTCCACCCACATTTAGAGAGGACACCAAAGGAGGGACGGGGAATGTTTTGAATAGTGATCCAATTTCCTTTAGACTGTAACTGCATGAGATGTCATTTAGAACCTCAGAATGGCTTGGAGGAAGGACCTTTGCAGGCAGAAGCAGCAGCTCAGGTCACTCAGCTTCCCTGTGCCTTTGCTTCCTCCCCATCGCCACCCACTGACTCTGAGTACATTTCTGTCTGAGGATTCTGCTTTTCTGCTTGCCATTTCCTCATGACTGTCTTCCTCTTTATGGTATTTTCCCCCCCATTTCCCCCTTTTTGCATGTGTATATGTATGTGGTATGCATGAGTACATATGTGCATGTCTGCTTGTGTGTGTCCCTGAGGTTAATGTCAAGGGTCTTCCTCAACTGTTTTTCATGCTGTATATTGAGGAAGATTTCTCTTTAATGTTTTTTATTTAATTTATGTGTATGTGCCTGTATGTATGTATGTATGTATGTATGTATGTACACCATGTGTGTGTGTGGTGACCTTGGAAGTCAAAGGGTATTGGGTGTGACAGCTGTGAGCCATTTGATATGGGTGCTGGGACCCATCCAGTCTTCTGCAAAAGCTGTAAGTGCACTAGCTACTGAGCCAGCTCTCCAGACCTTAGGCAGGGTTTCTAAGCTAAGCCCAGAGCTTGCACTTTCAGTTCGTCTGGCTAACCAACTTGACCCAGGGTTCCTTATTGCCACCTCTCCTATTGGGATTACAGTTGTCTGTTGTGCCCTTTGTCTTTATAGGTGGATCCAAACACCAGTCCTCGTGGTTGCCAGGCAAGCACATTACCCACTGTGTCCTTTCTCTAGCCCCTCTTTTTTCTCATAGCCATTTATCTGATAGCCTTTGCTATGAATAGCAGAACTCTTTAGTTCAGGCACCAGAAGTCCAAATCAAACCTATGTAAAGAAAGAAGGCAAGCCCTTTATATTTCTCAGTGCTGTCACCAAACACCTGATAGGAAGCAACGTAATGGAGGAAGGGTTTATTTTGCTCATGGTTTGAAAGGACAGTTCATCACATCTTGACAGTGACAGCAGGACCATGAGGCTACTTGCTCACAACTAGGTGGATCAGAAAACAGACAGGACAGAAAGTTGGGCTGGTTATAAAACTTCAAGGCCTGTCCCTGTGACCCATTTCCTCTGGTAAGGCTCTACCCCTTAAAGGTCCCACACCCTCTCAAAACAGCCCCACCAGCTTGACACAAGCTTTGAGAGGCTTTTAAGAAGCTTCTCACATTCAAACCAGAACAGAACAGTTCTGGCCCACACAGGAAGAACCACAGGTAGAGCTGGCTGTCAGTGCGATTCACTCTGTGAATCTCAGTGATTCTCCGCTGTCTCGTCCCCTCTTCCCACAGTGTTAATGCCCTTGTTGGGAAAACTCTGTCATCTCACCTGTTGGCCTGGCTCCCAGTCTCCCTTTCCCTCTTCTTTCATGGAGGCCAAATATTTTCCTTGGTGCTATGGCCCTTACCTGCAGCTAGGTATGGTACAGGTGGAAGTCCTGGCTAGTGGACATGCCTACTCTTGTGTGGCTGTGTGGAACAAGGTGAGCTCATCCACAGATGAGGTGAGCCACAAAGCTGAAGGTGCCTGAGCTCCTCAGACTTGTGTAGGGCAGAGCTAACACAAACACCTGGGAGAAAAAAATCAACTTTATCTTGCCTAAAGTGCTGTTGTGTGGGTCTTTGTTACAGTAACCCAACCAGGAAGAATCTCAATTAATTTAGTCCCCCTCCCAAGCCCATCATGGCGGTCCAGGGGTAAAACCTGCCAGCTGAGTCCAGTCTGGTGCTATAGACCTACAATCCCAGGTCAGGAGGCTAGGGTGAGATTGCAGGTTCACAGCCTGCCTGGTCTACAATGAAGATTGTATCAAACAAAACAACAACAACAAATATCAACTGACTGGCCTTAGATTGGAACCCTATGTCAGAATCCAGCACTGAAAGAGGTGAAGAAACTATTCCTACACATTACTGGGGTGTCATCGCCAGGAAAAAGGGGCTTACCCACGGGGCAGCAAAGCCCCTTTAAGGATCCCATTCCCCTTGTGTTTGTGTGATGAGATCTCTGAAGAGAAGGTGTAACTTCTGATTGTCTCAACTTGGCTTTTTCCTCTCACTAGACACCAGAAGAGGACTCAGGCCTCAGGCCGGTGCATCTTCTGCTAGGTGACTGGGAGTGATGGAGATGGTGGCTGTGGTGGGCAGAGCCCTGTGTGGTGCCAGGGTCTTCAGAGCCGTGCCTGCACCTCTGCCACGAGTGCGTTTTGTGAGGTCTAAAGGGAATGAAAGAAGCTGTTAGTGTGTTAGTCCGTTTGGGTTGCTATAACAAAACCATAACCACAACCCAAGAGGATAAACACAACCAAATAGATTCTTCACAATACTGCAAAATAGCAAGAGCGAGATCAAGATGTTGATAAATTCAGTACCTCCATTATATCCCTTTTGCCAGGGTCTGTGTTCATGGTTCTTAAATACTTCTTTTCACTGTCCTCACACAGAAGAAGGGCAAAGAAGCTCTCAGGAGCCTCTTTTAAGGGTCACCACTCCCATTCAAGAGGGCTGAACCCTTGTCATTTAATTACCCCAAAGATCCCACCTCTAGCTGGACGGTGGTGACACACGCCTTTAATCCCAGCACTAGGGAGGCAGAGGCAGGCAGATCTCTGTGAGTTTGAGAGCTAGTTCCAGGACATGCTCCACAGTTACAGAGAAACCTTGTCTCGGAAAAAAAAAATCCCACTTCTAGACACTACTGCATAGATTTTTGTTGTCATCGCTGTTGTTTGTTTGCTTTGTTTTAGAGACAAAGTCTCATGTAGCCCAGATTGGCATGAACTCCCTCTGTAGTTGAGAATTACCTGGAACTTCTGCTCCACCCCTCTGTCTCTACGTCCCTGGTAGTGCTAAGGATTGAACCTGGGTCTTCGCGCACGCTGGGCAAGCACTCTACCACCTGATCTAGTTTCTTAGCCCTTGACTTTCAGCATATGAATTTTGGAGGTGTTCTGGTTAAGATTTGACACAACCTAGAGTCATCTGGGAAGAAAGATTCATTGAGGAATTGTTTGGATTTGGCTGGTAAGCAGTCATGTCTGTCGGGGGGATTGTCCTGTTGATTGGTGTAGAAGGACCTAGCCCCTTGGCAGACACCATTCCGTGGGCAGGAGGTCCTGAACTATATAAGACAGAGAAAGCGCGATGAGAATGGCAAGCAGGCAGCACTGCTGCGTTTGTTTCTCTCTGCTCTTGACTGCATATGCGATGTGGCAGCTGTGTGAATCCCTGACTTGACTTCCCCGAAATGATGGACTGGAACTTGAGATTATAAGTCAAAAAAACCCTTCCTCCCCAGTGTTGCTTTAGGTCAGAGCATTTGTCATAGCAACGTATGAACAGCCACGGAAGGGAAACAAACATTTAGACAATAGCAACTGGGGAATGGCTGAGGGCAAGGTGGGTCTGGTTGGTGGCATCTGTGTCTGTGCCCTCTGCCTGCATCCTCAGTCTGTCTCTGCCAGCGATCATTTCTGCAAAATGACACAAGGATCCTGGTTAGGTCATCTTTTGTGTGCCAGAGGCAAGACAAGTCCTTTAAATTTACTGCAAACGCTCATTGGGGATGGACTAGAGTGTTTGTTAGGGGCAAACGCCAGTAAGTGTTGATAAATAAAGTCATTAAAAATGTGTTATGGCTCTGACACTTGGCGTAACATCTTTCCTCCTACTTTTCCCCATGTAACATTTACTTTAAATGGCCCCAGCCAAAAGCCAAGCACCAATAAAACGGGCCCAGGTCTAACATCATCACTTGTGAAACACTCGCAGGTTCTGCTCTCGGGGGCGGGGGTNGCCCCGCTGTTGTGTAAACTGCAGATGTTGTAGTTCCTGTGGTGGAGGCCTAACTGTACATCACATTTGCAATTTTGATGCTTCAGTTGCTTAAAAATATTGTAACTGCTCCTCAAACAGGAAAATTGCATTTAGATTTCCCTGTGTGTTTAACCTCAGACTAGCAAGAGATGGTCTTCATATTTCCCCAGCAAATGAAATCACTTTTGGATTGAGATTGCTTAGGGATGGCTCCTATCCTAAGAGAAAGAGAATCTAGGAACAAACACAGCCATGCATTCTGTGCAGGCCTGTAATGTAGATAATAAATGATCATTTTTGTCCTATACTCCTTGGCATAAAGGATCTAGGATCAAGACAAGGAAAGCCAGTCTTGAATATGAGGTTTAGTCACATCTGAACTGTTGCTGAGGGAATTGCAGCCCCCTGCACTCAATTTTCCTAGGCCCAGCTTCTTGCAAAATTGGCATTCCTTTGGCGCTTTCCATATTAAAAACCCCTTCTTCCTGTAGAGGCTCAAAGGCTTTCAAACCATATCTTTCCCCTCAATCAAGCTTATAACTCATTCATACTAAAGTATGATTGCTTACATCTTAAAGGGAACCAATAGGAATTGGGAAACAGTTTACTTAGAGAAAACTGTGACATTGGAGAGCACCTATGCAATAGCGGCATGTTAGGTGACCGTTAAATGGGCATCCTTTTCTGTCTACTCATAAATTTGGTGATCGCTTTGTTTCGTTTTTAAGACAGGGTCTCACATAACCCATGCTGACCTCAAGCTCAATGTGTAGCCAGGGATGACCTTGAACTTCAGACCCTCCGGCTTCCACCTTCCTAGTGCATAGATTACAGGTTTACACCACCCCTTCCAGGTTCTGCACCTCTCTGGATCAAACCCAGGGCCTCCTGCATGCTCAGCAAACACTTCATCGACAGAGCTACAGCATTACCTAGCCCAAACTATGGTAAGTTTGCCTTTTCCCCCTTCCCTACCTTATATCCTGTCAGCAAACTTCACTGAGGAGTCTCTGCTTAGAACAAGAGCTTTCTATAATAGAGAGGATGGAGCACAAGAAGTAGCCATCACAAGTGTGGAGCTGCTGCGGCGTGTAGCATACAGGTGCCTACTGCATGCCAGGGGCAGACAGCCATGAACAGCATTTTCTGCCCAGCACCCCAGCCAGGTAGGTAGCACAGTTCCAAAGACAGAGGGAGCAATTTTTTCTCTTGCAGGTCACACATAGGAAGGCACAGGCAGTTTAATTTCAGGGCCTTTCTGTTCCAAGTGAGATTAGATTAAAATAAGCATATAGGGCAGGCTTTGAGGAGTCAGTCTTTAATGTGCTCTGAACTACCAGAGAAGCTGTGATGAGGGCCAGGAAAGAGGGCCAGCCTCTTGCTGGGCAAGAAGAGCCTCAGGCTAGGACAGCTGCAGTGGGTCACCCCACTCTTGCCCCCTTCCTCCTCAAAAACCCCCTCCCCTTACCAGCAGACACCAGAAGCCAGCAGGCTGGCTGAGCCCCAGGCATGCTCTGGTCAGGAAGAGGGAATCTTTTGTGAGCTGCAGGCCTGGTCTCTGTTAATGCCAATTAGCGTTTCTGCCTGCTTGGAGCTGCAGGGCCAGCAGGCTTCTGTGATCCTGGTGGCTAAGAGTTCTGGCCTAGAAACGCTCCCGCTCCCGATGTGGGACGAAAGTCAGAGAGTCCTAGGGGAGGGACTTGGTCATTGAAAGGAGAGGAAATGGGGTTTCACAGGAGCTCCACGGGGCCCTGCAGCCTCAAGAGCACAGCTCCCTGGGGCCAGGAAAAGAGAGAGAGGAGAGAAAACAGCAGGCCTGCCTCCAGCTGCCCTAGTTGGCCTCTCTGTGAACCAGGGTCTGGCTCCTGAGAGAGGGGCTAGAAAGAGGGTTCCCATGCTCCTGAAGTTGTAGGAGACCCTAGGGCAAAGCTCTCCTAGGACTTCAGCTAGCTAAGCTTGTGGGTGCAAGGAGCATCCATGTCAGAGTCCCCAGTCCTCAGGATCTGTGGTTGTCTGTTTGGGTCAGTGTGAATAAGTGGCAACATACAACAGCTTGAGAGCTTAGGAAGTCTGAGCCAAGCTACAGTCTCCCACTGGCCTGCCGGGAGGGCATGGCTGAGGGACCCTGGGTTTCTGAGTCTCCGGCTTTGGTTCCATGTCTGCTCTCCTGTACCTTCTACCCCCTTCCTGTTGCCCTGCCACCTGTCCCTCTTTCCCACTTGTGATTTCTTTTTGCCCTTTGTTCTCCATGGAGGTTGCCTGGCTGACTGGCAAGCCCTCCAGCAGGGTCATTCTCTCCTTTCTTCTATTCCCAGCCTTCCCTGAGCTGGATCATATTGCCCTCTGACCTCTATGGGAGGGCGGTCCCTTGTGTTACTTGCAAAGCAAGCAGAAACGGAGAGTCAGGATCTGGTCACTGTCTATCCCTCTTCTCTCTGCTGGCTTCAGTCTTAGGTAGTTGATGAGCTGTTTTTCGGTGAGTCACCAAGGTGTCCTAAGGGAATAGTTTCCCAAAACCTTGTCACTGAAGCTTCAAGGGAAACACCTGACCTTGCCAGCATCAGGCTTGTCCTATCATTATCCCTACGGGTGGTCCTCCTCTCTGTCTTCTCCTCTCCAGGGGTGTGTGTGTGTGCGTGTGTGCACATGTGTGTGTGTGTACGTGTGTATCTGTGTGTGCATGTGTGTATGTGTGTGCGCGTGTCTGTGTGTGTGTCTGTGTCTGTGTGTACATGTGTCTGTGTGTGTGTGTAGGGCAAGAGACAACCTCAGGGTCGTCTTAAAGAATACCATTCACCCACTGAGACAGAGTCTTTCATTATCCTGGACCTCACTGAGTAGGCTAGGGTGGGCAGCTAATGAAGTCCAAAGATTTGTCTGTTTCTACCTCCCCAGTGGTGTTGGAATTACAAACGTGTGCCATTGCATTTGTACATGGATGCTGGGGATCAAACGTGGGCCTTGACACTTGAGAGGCTATTGCTTTATGAACAGAACCAACTCCAACCCCTTTCTCTCTCTTTCTTGAGACAGGCTTTTACCATGTAGTCCAGTCTGCTTTTGAACTGTCAATACTCTTGCCTCTGCCTCCAAAGTTCTGGGATTAGTGTTGTACCCCATTATATTCAGTTCTAGAAAAATCTTTGCAAGAAACAGGTGTAGGGATAGAGACAAGAAGGTGGTGTCTGCAGCTGGAAATCGTCAGGCTTGGTCCGTTTCTGGCCCAAATCCTTTTCTCTTTCTTGGGCACTTCACTTTCTTCTTAGGGATTTCTCAAAACTCCCAAGGCTTCCAATCTGAGGAAATGGACAGTTTCAAGGTTAGAGAGGACACGAAGGATGATAGAGGGCTCACGCTGACTTCCTGTGTCCCAGTCATAGCCTCCTCTGACACTTCAGGACAATACCTCAGCCTAGAGGACAAATGTCTAATTTTTGTTTTCTTTTCCTTTTTCTTGGGGCAAAGTCTCACCATGTGACTCTAGATATCCTGAAATTCATTCTGTGGACCAGGCCTCGAGATCACAGAAATCTGCCTGCCTCTTCCTCCTGCGTGCTGGGATTAAAGGGCTGCACCACCACACCCAGCTCAAATGACTATTTCCAACAAAACCGAACAAAAAAGCTTGCTCCCTCCCCAGAACATGAGGTGGGTAAGCAAATGGTGCTTGTTGCTTCATACTGAGTAGGCCACCTACTGGCCGGCCAATGAAGTCCAATGTCCATAAGACTGGTGACTGTTTTGCTTTGATTTGGAGACAAGGTCTCAAGTAGCCCAGACTGACCTCAAACTCAGTACATAACCAGCGATAACCTTGAACTTCTGATCCTCTTGCTTCCACCTCCCAAGTGCTGGGACAACAGGCTTGCACCACCACTTCCGGTTTATGTGCAGCTCTGGATCAAAGCCAGGGCCTTCTGCATGCTAGCCAAACACTCTATCCATAGAGCTACAGTGCTACCCAGCCCTTGAGACTAGTTAGTCTTAACTATGGTAGGTTTGCCTAGTCCCCCTTCCTGTCCTTATGTCCCATCAGCAAACATCACTGAGGAGCAAACTTCACACAGTGAGATTTGGGGTCACTGCTGTGCTTTGTGGCAAGAGCCGAGAAAGGGCCTTAGGCTGCCGCACACTGAGTGGCTCATGTGCAG
>LOEQ01000035.1:482317-494791 GCA_001685075.1 Bramus lutescens | reverse complement strand
GTGGTTGCCGGGAATAGAACTCAGGACCTTTGGAAGAGCAGGCAATGCTCTTAATCACTGAGCCATCTCTCCAGCCCCAGAAGAGGTTTTTCTGCTTGGGTTGAGATTGAATATCCTGAGCTCTGGCTGTACTTCAGCTAGACATATGAATGCAGTTGGAGCCGGAAAATTTAGACAGTCATGTACAGCTTCTATTTGTTGAATAGAATCACTGAAGTCTGGGAGCCTTTGTGGACAGTACTACAGTTATTGCAGCTGAGGAAGTGGAAGCTCAGAGGGGTTAAATCAAGAAAACACAGCAAGAAAAAGAACTAAGGTTTGAGTGGAAATCTATCCGGCTTCAGAGCTCCAAGATTGTACAAAACTTCATGGGCATGATTCTTAGGACCCTTCCCATCCCAAATGTCCCCATTGCTTCAGCCGAACAGAGCTACTGCTGGAGTTCTGAGAGTAGGGAGCTAGAGTCCTTGGAGACTGTCTTAAGGGACGTTATGATGTCCAGAGCATAGAGGGTGGAAAGGATCTATGGAGTTTTCTTCCCATCCATTAGCCATTTCTTTGTCATTGGAAGCTGGCAGAGGACGCTTTGCCAGCAAAGGAATCACAAAGGCTTTTTGCCAGCCTATCACCTATCATTCCTTGGGAAAGATCAAAGACAGCAATCTAAAGGTCCAGAGGTCAGCTAGCTCATGGGACCAATCATAGGGCTTAACTCTACCCTTCTAGAAGGTACTTGAGCTCTGCACTTGTCCCCACAGCCTGAGGTTCGCAGGAAGGTGGATGTTATTCTCTGACTCCTTAGGGCATCCCCTGACTGCACCAGCCAGCAAGAGCTCCAGTCTCCTGCCCTCATGGCTTACACAATAGAACTGGACTCTGAAGATCTATTGTCATGTATTAGTCTCATTTTTCCAGTTAGTTCATTAGCCTCTTGAGGGCAGAAGATCACAAGTGACCCCTCCTTGCCTCTCCCACAGCACTTGGTGAAGGGCTGTGCTTTCTTGGAAGTCAGCCAATACTGATTGGTTACTTGGAACCCTCTAGACTGCATTTAAAAACTGGCATGCACATGCATATAAGTTTACTTGTGTCCATGTATATGCATGATATATATGTCTGACATGTACATAGGGTGCAGGTGTCCCTGTGCATCAAAATGGCACACATGCTTGTACCATGTCCCTATGTAATGTGATTCACCAGATATTAAGGAGAAATTGAGTATGATGCAGACTGTCCAACTCCAGAGCGAGGAAAGAGGTCATTAGAGGAATAGTAACAACACATGTGGCAGCTTGCACCTGTAATCCCATCCCTATGACGCTAGAGTAAGGAGGTTCATGAATCTAAGGCTAGCCTATGCCACATATTGAAACCCTATCTAGAAATTAAATGGCCTCCAGCAAGTTAGAGCAGATGAAGTACTGTGATTCAGGAGTACATGGCAGAGTCACAGCTCAGGCAGTCTAGGGAGACGTCAGGAAAGGGCTAGTGAAGAAAGGAAAAACTGGCCAGGACTTGGAGTCTGTTGGGGATTGAACCGCTCCCCCCACCCCAAGGATGTGTTCATCTGACTCCTAACACCTGTGAACACGACCTTGTTTAGAAGTTGGGCCTTTGCAAATACCATCAACTTAAGATGAAACCATTGCAGGGTGAGGGGACAGCCTACTGCTCCAACAAGCAGTGTGCTTCTCAAAGGACATCTGGTCACAGACAGAGAGTGACAATAGTATCACATGACCAGAGAAGCATGCCGCGGGGTAGTTCATCAGCTGAGGACACCATGCATTACAGTCTTCAGAAACTCCTGAAGGTTGTGGGCCTCAGTGACTGTTTCCTGCCTCCCCCCTGCCCCTGCGCGCGCACTTTGACAAGAGCTAGAACTTTCCTAAGACTCAGGGTGTAGAACACAGATCCAAAGCCCTCGGAAAGGAACTCACCATACTGACAGGACTTCAGAGTTCTGGCCTCCAGAACTGTCAGTGAATGAATTCCTTTGCGTTTAAATCATGGTAATTTGTTATGGCAGCCCTGGGAAATGAACCCAGAGGCCTACCAGGAATGCACTGGGTGAGGGAAAAGGGGGAAGAATGATTCTGTCACAAAAAGCCAGCTGCACTGGGGCACGGAGGAGTGAGAGCATGCTGCAGAGAGTAGAGGCATGCTGCAGAGAGTAGTGGAAAGCTCAGCTGATCGAGAAAGTTCCCTGGGAGGTGGGGAAGGAAAGAACCTGCATGTTTGGGTGTATGTTTTACAGGGTTGTGTAATTATCTGAATGTGTGCCCATGCATGTACTTCCTGGAATTCCACTCTGCTTTTATGATTTCTGGTTTAGTATGCTCCTGCATGGTTGATGTGTGCCTTGACCTATGTGTGTGACTTATATACCAGGGCATTAATGTGGATAGTCTACAAGTCTGTGTATTGAATTCAAAGCAGTTATAGGAAGGCTGGAGCAGAAGCAGCCCTGTTTCTCTGTTTACACTCTTGGAGAACACTGTAAATACGCCTGGCCAGAGTATGAGATGACAGGCAGAAAATGGGGGCTGGGGCTGGGGCATAGTTGTCCTGGTTCAAGAAGACAAGACAGGGCAGGGGGCTTGGGAGGGACAGAAGTGGTCTGTTCTTAGGCTGGAAATATAACCCAACAGCTAAATGCATGCAAAAGATCTCTTGCAAAGGGCCAGGGTTTCTATATGTGCTTGCAACAGCCTTCGATTCCAGTTCTAGAGGATTTAATGTCTTCTTCTTGCCTCCTAGGGCTCTTGCTGCACATATATTCATGCAGGATCCTACACATACACATAAATTTAAAACAAAACAAAAAGAAACTTCTTTTTTTGGTAAGTGCTTAGTTCCTGAGATTGACAGCTATGGGTGGCCTTAAGTATGGCTGTGGTCCCTTTCGTACCATGGCCTAGCCACACTGGCACAGCTCCTGAAGAGTCCTCAAAACTCAGTTAACGTAGGGCAGGAGAGATGGCTCAGTGGTTAAAAGCACAATACTGCTCTTGCAGAGGATCTGAGTTTCGTTCCTAGAACCCACATCAGGCAGCTCACAGTTGTCTATAACTCCAACTACAGGAAGATATGACACTCTTTTCTGGTTTTTTGGGGGACCTGTGCATGAGTGAGCATGCATACACACACATTACAAGTAGTCAAAAAATAATCTTTAAGAATAACCGAGTTTATAAAAACATTCTGTGATTTGGTCAAATCCCTACCTGCCTGGGAGTCTCTTAGAAGAGTCCCACTCCTTGGAGAAAGGTTACAGTTGAGGGCAGGAACTAGGGGAAGAACCACCCCATCCCAGCCCCTACAGAAGGCTGCATATGTATATGCTGTTCTTCCCCCGGGACATCTCAACCAGAGATTTTTATGAAATCTAAGAACCAGTTCTGTGTTCCAGGCTGACTTTGAGAGCTTGAGTGTGTGCATAGTGTGTGCAGGTGTGTGCAAGCATGCGAAACTTCCAACCTACTTCCTCTTCGAGAATATGGTTAGCTCAGGATGTCAAGTGCAGCCCCAGGCCCTGCCAGCTGCTGCCACGGTCAGATTGCAGGGGGCTGTCCTTGATGAGATCCTGTGGTAAGGACGGGAAGAGAGGTGGAGGCTGCTGCTTTGAGGCTTGGACTCTCTGAGATCAGTCTTTGACAGACCCTTAGACTGAGATGGTTTCAGGCAGGAGCAAGCCTTGAATGTGGAGTTGGGGTGGACAGGTAGGATGATGAGAGGAGCGTGCACACAGGCTGTGAGGGAAGCGTTAGGAGATTTCAGGACCTTGGCCAGTGTCCTTGGGTTCCTAGGGCACCAAGGGTTGTCTGCCAGTTTCCAGATGCCTAGTCTGGGGCAGTCCTCTGGGTGTAGTGGAGATGCTGAGGGCAGGGAAAGATACTCCTAAAATTTGGGACTTATCCGGGTACTTCATTAGAGTTATAGAAGCTCTTTAGAAACTGGATGTGGAAAAGAGTCCCTCATAAGTAACTAGAGGTTCAAGAACGAGGAAACAGGGTCTTCTGGGGCTCAGATCTGGGAAGGAAAAAGAGCATGCTGAGGCTGTGTTTCTTTGCCCTCCTGTGTCACGCACAGGACCAAGCATTTAGCACTTCCCACCCCTGCATAACCAAACTATTGTTCCTTTGGGGAGCAGTCCAGGAGCAGAGGCATTTCTGTAGCTATTCAAGAGGCCTCTCCCATTTCCTTTCTTGATGCCGCCTGCTGCTTTCCTGTGCCTGCCTGCTGCCGCCCGCGCCTTGCCCTTTGCAGCCCCATTGCAACTGGCAAGACTTCACTGCCACTGCTGTGGGGATGCTCTTCTGCCCCCTGACCCTGTAGCTCTCTTCCTTCCAAAGAACTTTTTAAGAGCAATTAATCAACTTTATCACATCCTTTCTATGGAGTCCCACACAAGGAGGGATGTAGAAAAAGCATCCTGCTCCTAGAAGCCAGTCGTGTGGATATGTGGACACCCAAACAGCTGGTTGACAGATTCTTCCCTGGGGACGGCCACCTCTTTCAACTTTGGAACTGGCTGCAGTATGAGCCTGACCCAGGAGGGAAAAGTGGGGAACACCTGCTGGCTCTTAGCCTTGCCCAAGTTTCCTAACTCCCTCCCCCATTCACTCCCTTCAGTTATTTGAAGCTTGTTCTCCCAATCCTTCCCTAGGCAACTTCTTGGGTCAAGGGTCATGTGCAAAGCATTTGAAGATGAATACCCATGAGCGTGGAAAAGTATGACCTCCATGAATGACAGCCTTTCCCTTGCACACGGGACCCATCATTTTGCAGCAGCCAATGACATGGATAAAGAGTGTGTCCAAATGCAAATGTGTCCAGGCAATCCAGCAGCACACAGTCCTTCGAGCAATCTAGTCTAGGCTCTGATGTTTTGATTTCCAGAGAGTAGCACATCAAATAATGGGGCCCTGGGCTAGAGGAATCCTAGGGCCACTTAGCTGGTCCTGATGCCAGTAGATGGAGCCCCACCACCACCCTGTTCTAGGATCCCAGCTGGGTCTGGGGATGTCCTGAGTGAGTGATGTGGTAGCTAGGGAGAAGTAGGGCCTAGGCTGAAACCTAGTGAAAGAAGACCAGGTCAAAATGAGACACTAACTATACACCAGCAGATGATAGGCCCTGCCTTAGTTACCCTATAAAAACAAACTCATATTATCCACATGCTCTTTCCTTAAAATAAACATTTATTTTTATTTAATATGTGTGTTGTTATTCATGGAAGCCAGAAGAAAAAGTTGGAGTTCCAGTCAGTTGTGAGCCACCTGCTGAGGGTGCTGGGAACTGAACTCAGGTTCCCTGGAAGAGCAGTAAGCATTCCTAACCACAGAGCCATCTTTCCACCCCCACCCCCACCTCAAAAGTTCTTAAGGGAACTGAAGTTTAATATAATGAAGCTTACATGGTGAAGTAGCCACAAAGCCAGTTCTGGACCAAGTTGTGGAGGCTTTTGTCACCATTGTTTTGTTTTTAATCTTTGCAAAAGTTTTAAATGTAAGTCAGAGAGCACCATTCCCTATTTATGTCACTCACCCAGCTCCCCAGTGCCGTTAATAAGAATCCCTTTTCCTTTCCACTCAGCAAGCCCATGCATCTCTCTAACCTCAGCCCCTCCACGGGGATGGCGCCTCCTTTCAGATCCGGAACATGCTCTCTTCCCAAGTCTGCTGCCCTCACTACACTGCTGCTTTGGGCACTTTTCCTCCAAATCTCTACGGGGCAGCTTCTTATTTTTCAGGTCAAACGCTGCCTCCTCAGAGAGGCCCTTTCCCCCCTGCCTCGGTACCACCAATGACCTCCCTCTTTCATCCCAATTTATTTTCTTCACAGCAATTAAAATTATTTATTCCTCACCTTAATCATTGGCTGTCTTGTAGCTAGAACAGAATTTCCTTCAGGGAAGAAACCTTGTTTGTTCACCATGGTATTCCCAAGGCCTGGTGCTTAATAATTGCTCAATAAATGTTTGATAAGTGAGTGGTCTCTGAAAAGCTCCAGGGGCCCCAAGAGGGACAGGATGATGGGTGTGAGAAACAGGGTATGGAGAGAATCCCGCCAAAGGGTTGGAGAGCACACTGCAGCCTGATCACTGGGCAGCTGAGCTGTCTATCTGTCCACGAGTTAGCCTGGCCTCACTTTCTGAACGGAGAATATTTACCTTTTGTTTATTTGTTTGTTTTTGTTTTTCAAGACTGGGTTTCTCCACGTAGCTTTGGTGCCTGTCCAGGAACTCACACTGTAGAACAGATTGGCCTTGAACTCATAGAAATTCACCGGCCTCTGCCTCCTGAGTGCTGGGATTAAAGGAGTGCACCACCATCACCAGGCCTGAATGGGGAATGTGTGTGGACACATTTCCTTAGACATTGCGTGAAGTCAGGTAAAAGGGATGAAGTTGCCTGGTGTTGCTGAATCAGAGATGAGTGTCCTTGGGCACCCTGGGTGTCCCCCAAACCTTTCCAGATTTGGGGTGAGGTTCAGGGAAGCTCTGGAGCCTGCTTTGCCTGCCCTCAGGTTTGCAGCAGGCATTGCCTGGAGGAGGGGGAGGCTGCTGTTCAAGGAACCTGATCTTTTGCATTTGCTGACATTCTTAGATTTGGCATTTACAACCTCAGGGTTCTATTCCAAGGAGGCCTTTTGCATTTGATGTAAATATTATGGTGATGAGAGGTGACACAGAGAAACCCTGTAGGAAATCGAAATCCACCCCCACCAGGCTGGGAGCCTCTCCCGCTGCCTCTTTGGGTTGGTATGCAGAGGACTGATTCCTCCCAGGTCTTGGGTTAACCCAGAAGAGCCCCCTCCACCCATAGGCAGCTGGTCTGGGAGCAGCACCCTAGTTATTTTTCCAATTTGTAGAACTACATTCATCCATCAATGTGGGAAGCAATCAGGGCGAGTCCTGAGCCAAGTAGTGCTACAGCTATTCTTTGTTGGGGGGCGGGGGGTGGCCATGGTGTTGTTTTCCAGAGGAAGGGTGGGAAGCCTTTAGCTGGATGGAAATGGAAATGAAGGCTCCAAGCCCTGGGGTGTTCCCTAAGTCAGTTGCTGTCCCATACACTTCTTCAGTGACTACCCGTTCAAATTGTCTCCCAGTAGTTTACCCTGTATTTACATGTCTCACCTGACTACTGGGGCCCTCTGGCAGCTGCGGCATCCTTAGTGACAGCTTAGTGACAGTTCTCTTCCCAAACAGCCTGAAAGATGATCACATACACACACACACACACACACACACACACACACAGCAGCAGGGCCCTTATGCGGATAGTTCTTTGATACGCTGTGCTATGAGGCTGTGTGTCCAGGGACAACTTGCTGATCTCTCAGGTCTCCATATCCTTCAAATGGGGAAGATAACGTCACATGATTATATGAGGATCCCTTGGCATGAATGACCGATCAGAAATGATCAGGTCCAGAGGGCTTGGCAGGGTTAGTGTGGACCAGGGGCCAGTCACTGCTCTGGCAGCCCATCAATTACAGCTTCTCTTTCTGCTGTGCCATGAGATCTGCCCGAACACTGGCTAGACACCCAGTTGGTAAACTGGTTGCTGGATGCATGAATGTTTCTGAGAGCATCTGTAAGATAGAACAGCCAAGCTGCTGTTCTGCAGCCAGAGACAGGAGTTCAAATCTCAGTGAGGCATCAGGCATTAGACTTTTCAAAGTTTTGATTTCTTCATTTCTAAGAAGGAAGTGAATTTTACAAAGATTAAATGGGAAAAGGCTTGGCATTTATCAAGCCTTTTCTGAACATCCTTGTAAAAGGTTTTATGTTGTAGTGGGAAAGACCTATGATTTGATCAAGAGATCTAGATTGAATCTACCTCCATCTCTTATTTCCTGTCCTACCTCTGTCTCTTGTTTACTGTACTGTCTTCAGTTAATTATTGTACCTCCAGCTCCCAATCTATAGAGAAAAACCTGTCAAGTAGAGCAACGAGGCTCACACTAACCATCCCAGCTCTTAGCAGTCAAGCCAGGGAGGCTGCAATGAGTCTCAGCCTTGCCTGGGCTACAGGGTGAGACTCATTCTCAGAAACAACCAGCCAACCAAAAACACTACAGAAAGAAAGCGTGCAAGAGTGTAGTATTATCTGGCTTTAAGTTGCCATGAAGGAAACTGAGAATCTGGCGTGAAGAAGACGCTTAATGCTTATATAATGAATAGCAACGGTGGAAAGATTTAGGGTCTGGATTGAGAGAACTTGGGTAGATTGCCTAGATTTGTTATTTGCTTTGTGCGTGATTTGGGACAAGTGACTTCACCTCTATGAACCTTGAATTCTCTTGCTATAAAACAGGATAATATGTATCCCCCAGCGTTATTGTAGAATTAAATTAGACAGTTAATATTAAAACACCTCATAAACCATAGGACGCTGTGTTCACTCTAGTTTAACATTACTTTGAAGAGAGCTCTGGATAAGGAGCTGTGAGAGCTTCGAAGACATTCACTCTGTGGTCCTAGATGACCTATGATAGCTATGGGGAGTGGAGGCACAAAGCAAGGGGCAGAACTCCATGAAGATCTCTATCCTTCACTAACTGCATACATGTTTACAGGGCGTCTTCCAAACCCGAGGCATGGAAGGACTACTAGAGATTTTAGGTTAGGTTTGGCAGAGGAGCCTAGAAGGCCAAAGTCAGGCTTCTAGATTTACTGTCCTGTGGGTGAAGGTCCTCTGAGAGCTCATATGCTTTTGAGTTACCTTGTGGTGACTTCTGGCCAGCTGAGTCACTTCCCTCAGTCACCTCTGGGGCCAGGGAATGCAGAGACAATTGTGAGACCATTTGAATTAGCTATTCAGTGGGTGGCCTCTCCCCAAAGGTCAGAGGCCTATCTGACCACCACAGCTGGCAGTCACAAAGGACCTGATGAGAATCCAATCTAATGGTGCTGCAAAGGCTGAAGCCACTCTTCTGGGAATGGGAGGGTGAGCTGCAAGGTGATTTTGCTGCTGCCACAATTTCCCTTTAGACACAACCTGTCTCGAGGGCCAAAATAGCAGCTTTTCAGGCAGAAAGTGTTGTGACATCATCCTCAGAGTCAGCCAGGTTCATCAACTCCTCTCCAGCCAGCCAGTCTCCCTTGTTCCTTGGAGACATGGGCCAAGGCCCTAAGGGACAAGCTTGGTGGCCCAAAGGTCCCATCTAGACTCTTGGGCCCAGTTCTGGTCTCTGTCTAAGAACAAGACACTCCCAGCCTCAACTGATTGCCACTAGGAAAAGAAGAAAGTGTTTGTGCCTGTGGCTGTACTTTCAGTCATTCTGGTGCCCCAGGGTTGAGTGTAAGGCCTGCAGGGTGAGGAGCATATAGACTGGGCTAAGAGATGCAAGGATGATACCTGGCCTGGAGGCTCTACTAAAGGGTTGAGAAGTCAATCTGCGGTTGCTGGGAAACAGTAGGGAAGGAGGTAAAGAAGGATAGAAAGAGAACAGAGGTGTGTGTGTGTGTGTGTATGTGAGAGAGAGAGAGAGAGAGAGAGAGAGAGAGAAGGCAAAGCAGAGGATAGCAGGGAGGAATGGAGACTCCACAGCCTCCACTGATTAGAAGGGTTTTGAAATTGATAAATTACTTTGTATCAGGGCAAAATGATTTGACCAGATTTCAAATGTCTTAGAGAAGGGAAGCTTCTCTTGGGCCAAATATTGATTGCATTTAATAGAGCTGGGACTTTCTCACTTAAAAACAACAAAATAAACATCTGGGAGAAGGCACTAATCTCTCTCCCTCCCTCTCTCTCTCCTCCCTGTCCCTCCCTCTCCACTTGTCTGTCTCTCTCCCTCTCTTTGCTTGCTTTCTCCCTTCTTCTTAAGAACAGCAAAGAAAACAGAGACCTGCCCCAGCCTGGGGGCACTGCTGATGTTGAGCTGTGGAGCTCCTTTGGGGCAGATTGATGGTGGGGTTTGGGAGAAGAGGGGGCCTTGGGTTGGTCCCATTCTTCACAGATCGATTTTTGCCCAACAGGGACTGTCAGGGCATTTGATAAATCACTAGTCCAAGTGATGAATGCCCTGAGGCAGGATGGGGTGGGGTGGGGGTAGGATGCTAGTTTGGGAGGCAGCCCAGGGAAGGGCAGGGGCAAGGAGAAAGGGCCTGTGGGTAGAGGGAAACAAGCAAAGTGAGCCCTAGATAAATCTGCAAGATACACGGATACCTTGTCTCTCAACGGAATTTGACCACAATCATTGGCTCAACAGCACTTCAAAATCCATTTTCAACCAGTCTCTTTTCTGTCTTTTGCTGTCTGTCTCACTGTCTGCCTCTTTATCTGACTTCCAAATGAATTCCAATGGTTTCTTCCCAGGAGAGGATTTGCTTGGGCTTCCTGAAAAACGGAGAAAATCTTAGGAAAGTAGAGGCAAGGAGGGGTTTTGCAGTGACAAGAGGTCAGGGAGGGGCAGAATGGCACAGGGTGGTCTCCCTGCAATGTGCAGGGTGTAGCTACAGCAAGGAGCAATAGCAGCAGAGAGGGAGGGGCTGTGTGGATGTACATAGGAGCTTGTAGGACAGCTCTTACCAGGAACAACCAGGTTTCCCTAAAGGGAAAGGCCATGTGTGTGGCCTGCCTTAGAGATGACTCAGATCATAGATTACAGACTTGAACCTCTCTCACTGACTTGGACATTTTGCTCTCTCAACTTCCCTATCTATAAAATGGAAAAATTGAACAACAATCCAGTATGACTCATTATCTTAATTAGCATAAACCTGGGCTTGGCCTAGAGCAAGCACTGGTTGGTGAACATTAGCTAGGGAACCCCGCTATTCTTCCTGGTGTAACAGCAATGCAGAGTCTGAAGTCACAGCCGCACAAAGCATGTAGGCCACTGTGGGGACTCCTAGCTCTGCCAGAGGGTGGATAACGCTATCAGATTTTCCATCTATAAGCCCATTTACTTCTGTTCTCTACCCCATGGCGAGTGCTGGTGCATCATGGGCCTAGGGCTCTATTAGCTTCTCAGTACTAGAAGTGGCTGGAACATAGCCCTCCAAAAATACCTCCAGGGTCCCCAGCTGGACTCCAGGACCTTGGGCTTAGCGCCTCCTCACTGGCTGGACCCAAGACTCTGTCCATGGTGCTAACCCTCATCCCCTGCTTTTCCTCACCCCTGTATTCCTGACTGCCAACTTCAACATCTCTAAAGACCTCCTCATCTCAGGGATGAATTCTGAGCTCACGTTCTGGACCGCTGCCAGGAAGAAGGAAGCGGCGTTAGCTTAAAGCATCACACAAAGGGCCGCAGGTAATTATGTCTCTTTTAAGCTGCTAACAGGATTGGCCGTTTGATAAATGGGAGGATTTGAGGCTGTTTTGTCACTGACAAGCTGTTGTAAGATCATATTGGAAGCCAAAGACAGTTTATCTTCATGTATGTGGTGGAGAGAGGGGAATTCTCCATGGATTTTACACCCTCTTCAAATTAATGTGATTTCCTAGGCTGGTCCTAGGCACTGAGTGAGTGATCTTTATGACTTACCTCCTGATGAGATTACCTGGCTCAGCGGCCACCTCCAACCCCTTGGAGTGCCCAGTACCTCATGTGTCCCCCCTGACCTCCCTACTCTCCTCTGCTAGCTCTACTCACAGACCCATTTGCTAAACAAGCCCACAGCTCCATTACTGTTGGCTGGCCCAAGAGCAAGAGAGATCTGGTTTCTTTAGCTCCTCTGGAGGGAGTAGAGAAAAGACAGGCAATGGGAATGGGAGGGAGGGGAGGAACCAGCAAAGGAGAGGAGACAAGAGAGTTGAAACAGAAAAACAAGCTGAGCCAGAGACAAGAGTAGACAAAAACAGTAGCAAAGGGAGAGGAATGGCTTTCTCTTTTATTTCTAGAACCTTCCTTAGAACCACAGGTACCAAAACAGCCTCCTTCCCTTTCCTGAAGCTGGAATTAGACAAGTCCCCAGACATTTCTTGTCAGATGACAGCTTTCTGTCTTCACAACACATGCTACTGATATCCTGCTTAGTTCTTTATTTCTACAGTACGTAAGACCCCCATGAGAGCAGAGGTCACAGTTGCCATGTTCTTCCTAGAGTTTGAGCACATAGTAGGATCTTGGTAAGTGTTTATTGAATGCATGGTGAGGCAGGGGTTTGGGAAGGGGTGGCAAAGGGGTAGGACTGGTTTGGCATCCTGGCACAGACTTGAAGGCAAATGGAAGGCTGTCTAGTGTGGAGCTGGGTCCTTCAGGTCACCACGACTGGCTGGAATTTAAGAGACATTTCAGGTGAGCGAATGCTTCAGGAACTCTTTAGATAAAATTAGGCATCCTCAAAAACAAAACTTCTCAAGACGTGACCTGTGCGACACTTGTCCCTGAGTTCCCTGGAAGTCTGCTTTTCTCTACACAATTCTAAAGTGGTGTCGTGGGGGGTAGGTCAGTTGGAGGCTCCTGGCTTCTGCTGGAGTGGAGTAAGTGTGTGTGTGTGTGTGTGTGTGT
>LOEQ01000035.1:424141-446203 GCA_001685075.1 Bramus lutescens | reverse complement strand
TGAACTCAGGACCTTTGGAAGAGCAGGTAATGCTCTTAACCTCTGAGCCATCTCTCCAGCCCATGCAGCTCTCTTTCTCACCAGATCCAGACTCATGAATTTCAGGCCAGGGCCTCTTGTGTATAGTAAAAGCTAAGACAGGAACCTGCACCTGCCCCCCATGACCTCCCTCCCACCAGCGTCCCACAGACACTGTGGATCATCCCTCATATTGTCTTCCTGCCATGGTCTTCACCTCTCCCTTTGTCTCTTCCCTCCCTCATCCTCTTCCTTTCTGCTTCCCCTGGTACCCACCTGCATCCTTGCTTCTCCTGTCCACTTAACCAATGTCTTCCTTCTCCTTCCCCAGACTCCCCACTCCCTCTCTCATGCAGTACCCAGCACCCTCACACTTCACAGTCACCCTCAGAGCATCTAAGTCTCTCTTATTCTGGCCCCTCACACTCTGAAATATGCACAGGCCCAAGTTGTCTGTGTTCTTAGAAGCAGTCTCTGCTGGCCCTATCCCTGCCCAGTCCTCCTTACTACCTAAAAATTCACCGGCTCCAAGCTGGTAAGGAGGGGTGGGACCTTCCAGTCCCTTGACCACTGGGGCCAACATACAGTCCCTTCTGTCAATGTTAGGATGTCAAGGCTGAGGCTGGAGCACAGAGCAGACTTGTTAGCTATCTCAGGCTCACTTTATGAAAGCCTGGGCAAGGACAGTAATCCTCATACCCCTAAACACCCCATATGAGGGTCTGATGGCCACCCAGGAACAAATGGCCATTGGAAGAAGCTGACCTGAGCCTTTCTCTGCCAGCAGCAGGCTGGGGCATCTGAGGGCCCCGCTTCTGCCTGGGCCTTTCTAGCTTTCACTGCTGCAGCATTTATTTTGCTGATAATAAAGGTTCCAGGTCTCAGATACGCACACGCAGTACAGATACCCCTTCCCACATCATAGCACACATGAATTACAGCAGGGCTTCCCAAACTTGAACACCAGAATCACCTAGGAAGCTTGGGGAGTGCAAGGCTCCACTCTTGGGGGTTGTAATTTGGCAGAATTCTGGTGGGGCCAAGGGGCAGCTGCATTCAACAAACGCCAAGCCCGGATCCTGCTGCTCCTGCCAATCTGGTGCCAGACTCTGAGAACCACTGCTCTAGAGATGCTCACTTGGGCACACACATGAGGGGACACAACCATGCAAAGCTTTGGCAAAAGAGGCTTGAGGCAACTGGGGAGGACTGGAAGCCATGAATCGAGGTTGAGGATTCCTCCGCCTAAGAACAATCTCCAAGCGTTTTTCTCTCCTGTTTCTAAGTGCAAGTCTCTGAGCTCTCTCTAGGTCACCCTTCTCGTGGCAGTTTCTGGTCCCAGCCAAGCCCTGAGGCCTCTAAGTGGCCTCCCAGCTCCTCTGCACACAGGAACTCATTTATCGCCATCACCTTATGAGTGGCAGGCAGGTGCAAGAGAAAGGTTACAGAACAGGCTCAGTTTCCAGCTAACAGGGAGCACCTTTGCCACAAGAATGCAGCCAATTATTTCCCCTGTTTGGGCGGGGGGGATAATCATTAATGCCACAGGAAATTCTAAACAAGCGATTAAATCATTCCTGGGGAAGGCTCAGCCACTCTATGCCACCATTAAGTTCACTGTGTCTCAGTCTGAGGAAAGTTCACTTGAGAGCTAAGGAAAGGACGGGGAGAGGGTCTTGGCCCAGCCATGCAGCATCACCAGCAGCCAGTCTGACAGGTGCTGGCCCCAGATCCACCATCCCTTCTCCGAACTGCATGCCTGACTATTCTGACCCACCAGCATCCCTTCACAATCACATCCCGCTTGAGGGGTCCATGCTTTCATTCAATCGACAACTATTTACTAAGCACCTACTATGTGCCAGAAGTATTCTAAGGCGCTCCCTGGGGAGACCGTGTGACGATGACAGGCAGGCCCCTATTCCTAGGGGCTCACAATTCAGTAGGAAAGGCAGATATTCGAGAGGTGAACACATAACTAAGAAATAATTACAACTGTGGCAAGTGCCCAGGAGGGTATAAACAAGGGACTAGGTGATCTGCGTGGAGCACCCTGTGGGAAGAGTATGGAGGCACCACGATCAGCCCTCCTGGGGCTGGTCAGCAGTCTGTGCCCAGCTCTCGGGCCCGCAGATGATGTTTTGTATGAACATCTGCAACTTGTGAGCAGCCTCCTGCCTACCCCCGAGTCTCCTGCACACTATCTTTGGAAAGATAATGAGTATCTGTAGCAGCTTACTGTTGTTAGCACTTACTGTGTGCCAGGGACTGTACTGAGCAATTTATGGTCATGACGCCATTTCATCCACAGAACAATAATAACGTGATGAGCTAGGTGTTTCTGAATCCCCATTTTACAGAGAAGGAAACAGAGACCTGAAACATTCGAGCCATGTGTCCAAGTCACGGTGTCAGAGGTCTGCCTCAAGCTCCAGGGAGATACCACCTTGTTTGGACTCCCAGGAGGCCCACAACAGGCCTCTGTAGACGCCTCAACGTTTACCGCAAAGCTGAGAGGTGTGTGGCTTGGCTTCCCTGTGGAGGTGGAACACTTTTAATACTGGACACTGAGGGCTGGTGAGGCCAGTATAATAACAACAAGAAGCTGTCTGTGCTTTGGGCCTCCAAAATGAAGCCCCAAGAGGACAGGCAATTTGCCACGGTCAGCTGTAGAGAGCCCCACACACTCTAGATTCTCTAGGTCAGCTGCTCTAGTTCCCCAAGACAGAATAGAACCCACAGATCTCTCTAGTTCACTGCTGCACCCCAGAGAGCTCTCCAAGTGTCCTTACGTGTCCTCCATCCACCTCCTGCCCCTGTGGCCAAGCTGCACTCCCCAGGGCCCTTGGGGCAGCCAGAGGCAGACAGGACCGGAGCCTGGGTCTGTGGTGACTAATCGCCTGGTGCTTGGGAGGCCATGGTGAATTATTCACATGGATTCTGTGAATTATTCAGGTTGTTATTATTTATTTTTCAGATATGCCTGCGGCAGAGCCTCCAGGCCCATGTTCAAAGGATGACATAACTCCTGACTCCTGGTCTCCTCTGTCTGTGGAAGGAACCCAACCAATCCGCAGCCTCCACAACAGTCCCTAAACACAGGCCCAGACCCAGGCTGTTCTACGGGACAAGTTCCCGCAGAAGCCCTACCCTGGCACCAATTACTTATGGAGGCTTTGCTATGCCTCCCCTGGCAGGGCTTTCCCTAGACAGGCTCAAATGACTGTCACAGAAGCTAGAATAAAGAATACTTACTATCAAACCCATTTTATAGATGGGGGATCTGAGGCTACAAGATGTCATATTCCTTGTCTAGGGCTACCAGTTAGAAATTGGGATCAAGTCCAGAAGTGCATATTCTAATGCCAGTGTCAGTCACGTCATATATGCCCATGACTTATGTTGCACAGTATCTCATCAAATCCCTCTGCTGCCCCAACCACATCCCACCTCCACCCTCAGTTTCAAACCATGCTGAGGGCAGGCCACGCCCCAAGGCTTAACACTCTCAGAGGAGCTTGGCTCCACATCTCTATGGCAACAGTATCCAGAACAGCCAGTGCTGAGTTTGCTAGGCCTCTGAGGAACGGAGATGGCCTTTGCCAACAGAGGCCTCCAGGTGTCCCAGGCTCTGAGCAAACGTGATTTTGGGCTCCCTCAGGCACATCAGCTTCTCCATCTCCCCGACACCAGAGAGAGAGAGACGTGGTACCATTCTTCCCTCGACAGGCAGGGCAGCCATCCCTGCCCCCATTCCTCAGCCCCTCTCACAGCTTACTAGCCATCTAACTTCCATCCCTCAGAGAGCAGCTTCTTCTGGGACAGAGCCTCCTCTCCCCTCCCCCACACTGCCATCTGAGGGGGAAGACTTCATTCCCAGGAAGGTCCCTAGATCAAGGTGATCAGTGACCTGTGTCCCACAGACACTTTGTCTTCCTGGAAAAACACTTGTCTTTCTGCCAGCTCATTCATTCATTCACCACTCACTCACTCATTTATTCACTAACTCCTAGCTGAGTACCTCCTATGTGTCAGGCACTGTTCCAGGGGCTAAAGGGAGTTTCCAAGAACAGAAGCATCCCCTTGCCAGGGACCCCTCTCTCCAGGGACCAGCACCTCCTGACATCGAAAGCAAAAATCACGAGCAGGCTGAGTTAGAGCCTGATTTTTCCAGTTTCCCTAGCTCCGGATGACCTTGAGCTAGCAGCCCCTTAAAAGAAGGCTGTGAGGTCTAATTCTATGTCTAAAGCCTCAGAGTCCCCCTTTCTCCCATGCCAGGAACTTAAGAACAGGAACAACACAACTATTTCCAGCACTGTGCACATGCTCCACCTCAGGCAGACTAACAACTGTCCCTCTGTCTGTGCGCTCTAAAGAGGGGTCTGGGGATGACACTATTAAAACACCATGGTAGAAAGAAACCAATTCCTGAAAGTTGTCCTCCGACCACCACAGGAGCACCATGGCACAAGTACATCTACACACCCACACACACACCCACACACCACTTACACGCAAATATCGGATACCTGTGCGCAAATATAATATTAATTTTAAAAAATTTAAATGAGTGCATTTCATTTGCTAAAGTGAAACAGTAATAAGCCTGTGCTTGCCTCACAGACTGCTTTTTTAAGTTTCTGCAGAGGTAGATCCTGTTCATTCCATTTGATGGACAGAGAAACTAGAGCTCTGGCTACAGGACTGCAGAGATAGATCCCATTAGATCTATTTGATGCACAGAGAAACTGGGCTTCTGGCTACAGGGCTGGGAAGCAGCAGAGTTGGACTTTGAATCTGGGCCCCCAATAGCCCAAGCTGCTACCAGGATGGAGTGATGGGGTGTGGTTCCCTCTCCCAAACCTATGATATAAGTGGGTATGGGTGACCAGATTAGCCCCTCTGCTGGGAATTTGAAGGCTCTTGTTTTCTGCTTTTGCCGACAACTACAGTGGGGACACTTTGGGTGAAGCCATACTGAGTCATAAGGTCTAGGAAATTCAGGTTTCTAGTTGCCCCAAAGCAGCCACTTCAACATGCTGGGGTTCTGGCAGCTCTTTATCTCAAAGCACCTGGACTTGGTGAGAGGTAGAGAGATGGGGAAGAAGCTCAGAGTAGACATGGATATAGAAACTGGGCGTGGGAGCATCTACCGGCCCTGCCAGTGACACTGTATTCATATAGCCCAGTCTGGTTTTCATATTTCTTCCCATCCTGGAACTCTGGAGGAGATCTTGCAGGACTATGAGAATAAAAACCATTCCCAAACTCCCCCAAACCCAGCAATGGGACCTCCTCTTCAGAGCCCAGGCTCTTGGAAACCTAAGCCTGCATGCTAGGGCTATTACTCCCTAGTCAGGCGTCCTTGGATCAGCATGCCATCTATTGAAGCGGGATGCCATCTATTGAACCGGGATACCTGCACCCTTCTCCTGGGCTCGTGTGACAGATACAAAGTGCTCAGCAAAGACCAGATCTAATGAGCTGGCTCCTCCCTCCAAACTCTTCCTGTTGGTCATGAAGTGACCCAGTAAGTCTTACACTCCTCACAGTAGCATGCTGTCGAACTGCCCTTGAACAATTCCTTGCTCCTGTGGGCCCTGCTTGAGGCTCTGCAGAAAGTCAGCTCCAGGTTAAGAGTGCTTGCTGCTCTTGCACAGGATAGGAGTTTGGGTTCCCAGCTCCCATGTGGGGCAGCTCCCAGTATTCTGTAACTACAGCTCCTGGGGATCTGAGGCCCTCTTCTGGTCTCCATGGGCACACACACAGATCTGCAAATACCCCCCCGACACACACACACACATAACATTTCTTTTTAAAGAAAGAAAACTCAGTCAGGTGTGGTGGTACATACCCATAATCCCAGCACTTGGGAGGCAGAGGTAGGCAGATTTCTGTGAATTTAAGGCCAGACTGGTCTACAAAGTGAGTTGCAGGACAACCAGGGCTACACAGAGAAACCCTGTCTTGAAAAACCAAAAATGGGAAAGAAAACTCTTTTGTCTCCTGCAGCCTGGGACCAGAAAGCCTTTGTGGATGGAGCCTCTGAGCTTCAGAAAGCGCTACCTTTAGGGTCAGGGGCTAAATGTCAGAGAGATAACTGAGGACAAGGTTGTGGTTAGGAGACCCACTGGGGGCAGCAATGTTTAGGCAGAACTGGAAGCCTACCCCACCTCATTCCTCTTGCCCATGCTTGGGAAAGGACTGGTGTTGGTTCTGTTTACAGGTGACAAAACCAATCAGTGCTCTGTGTTTGGGGATGAACATATGGATCTGGTCAGTAGACAGGCTGGAACTGGAACCAAACCTTTAGAAGTCCGAGGTCAGAGTTGGAGCCAAGCAAGTGATGCCCCTTTCTAAGCCTTCTGTGGTGATAGTACTTTACTGAGCTCTGGTGGGTCCAGGGCCTCTCTCTAAACACTGTTCATCTATGTTCTCACCCTTGCTTCTCTTTGGAGCCCTCCTCATTCTCCTCTGCCTTCATCCTGGGATCTCAATAAGACTCAGGACTGAAGAGGTGGCCCCCACCTCCGACTCCAACCTAGTAACTGTCCTTCCCACTGCCTGCAGGCCCCTGGGAACCAGCCCCTAATTGCATCTCAGGCTGGGAGGCTATTAGCCTGTGATTGAATCCCTGATGTCTCCCATGTCCCCTGGGTGTCAGTTCTCAGCTTCCATGGGGATTTGAGATGACATTGAGCTCTAATTTAGGACTCAGCTAGCTTGACTCCCCAGTGCTCTCTCCCAAAGCCCTGGGCTGGCTCCTTCAAGGAGCTGGGTCCCCTACTGTGAGGCAGTCAAAGGCTCTGATCATAAGAGAGGGTCCTTGGCCTATCAAATACAGACCACATCTCCATGCTGACACACATCTCATGCCCTGGTGCTGTGGGACTCTCGTGACATCTCCTTCTCCCTTTTTCGGCCTGGGATCCCTTCTATCATGGGAGGACAAGAGCCTGGAGTGAGAGTCCTGGTTGCTTTTCCTCTCTGCCTGGCCGCCCACTGCCCGAGCCTTAAAAATGGGGTTGGGGGAGGGGTACTTCTGCTTTGTCTAATCTGCTTTTAGCAGGAATGATTGGCATTTTGATATGTCCTGGGATTTCCTCCACCAAAGTCTCCTGAAAGCTGGGCACGGTGCCAGGCCATGTGCATGCCAGCGAGGCAAGGTCTTGCCTTCCCAGTGGCAGTACAACTACTAGGGCTGGTCTAGGGGACTCACAGAGACCATGGAGGATGGGATGGCGAGCCATGGTCTGTAAAGCCAGAAGAGGAACGTGTCCTTGCTGAGAGGTGTGGAATGAGAAAGCTTCCCAGTAAGGAATGAGAATGACTTTTCCATTTACTCAAGGGTAAGGTGTGGGAGCTAGACATGGAAACTGGTCCAAGCAGAGGGAACAGCAGAGGTGAGAGGCCTTGGAGGGGAGGAATGGTCAAGTGTAGAGGCTGGAGGCTGGCTAAAGCCCTGTTTGAGGAGTTATACGTCAGCCAGAGGACACAGAAGAGTCATAGGAAGTATTGGGACAGGAGCACAATACCGTGCCATACGGAGGAAAGATTGGGGGCCAGAGGGGTGAAGGTGGGAGGCCTTCATGCAGACTCCCAACCATCTGTCTTTCCTCCCCCACAAGTGGGAACAGCCCCATATGTCCCCATTTGAAAGGGAAGCGGGGCTTCTCCGGTTCTCCTTCCCTCTTCTTCCACAGAGCCCAACTCTCATGTGTGCACACAGGCACAGAGCAAGACCTGCTAGAGAGATCTTCTGTTGGGGGAAGGGCAGAGATGGCTTGGGGGAGGACAACACAGAGCCATCTGCCCTTCCAGAGCTGGAAGGGAAGAGGTCTGGAGGTTTCATGCCTGGGTGAAGCTCCAGTCAGGAGAGCCACTCCGTGTCACTTGGCACAGCAACACTCTTGTCCACTAAAGGGTTAATCTCTGACAGAGTCACAGAGACTGGAATTCAGCAGCTCCAGAAGCCTTGGGATCCACCCTCTCCATAAAAGTCCCACACTTGAGCTCAGAGAGACAGAGTCCCTCAGGGGTGGGCGCCATCATCAGACACCTAGCAGCCGTCACCAGACTACAGCTCTACCTGTGAGGACTTCCGGGAAGCATCTGTCCATTTCTGTCAACTCCACAACATCCCCCTCATTGTCCTTCTCCCATCCTCCCTCTGCCATCCAGCCCTCAACGCTGAGGCCACACCAGTGTCCTGTAAGAAAACTCCAGTCACTGCTCTTCTTGATGCCTTTCTGTGGCTCTTGCTGCCCTCACAGTGAGAATCAAATCCCTCCTGTAGACTGCAAGGTTAGTCTGACCGCCATACCTGACTACAGCATCTTCACTAGTACTGCTAGTACTGCATAGGGATACGCCTCATCCGGGTCTTCCTGGAGAGCTGGGGCCTTGGGGTCTACCAGTTCTCCCTCTAGGCTTTACACAGCACACTCAGTCTCCATTACACTTTTGTTCATCATGTGTCTTCTCGGAAGTTAACTCCACATGTGCAGAGCCTCTGACCACCATGTAGGCACCCCTGAGGGTTCACTTTTTGTTGTGTTTATTTTGTTGGTGCTTTGAGACAGGGTTTCTCTGCGTAGCCCTGGCAGTTCTGGAATTCAAACCGTAGACTAGGCTGGCCTTAAACTCAGAGATCTGCCTGCTTCTGACTCCCAAGTACTTAGATTAAAGGAGTACACCACCAACTTGGATGGGCTAGGGTTCCTAAAACCCTGGAACCTTTCCGACCGCAGCACTGACTGCACTGCGCTCCCAATGCCTGTCTGGCAGTGCCCTGGATCTGGATCTGTGAGAACTCAACAATGAACTGCAAATGACCTGTCTGTGATCCCAGCACTTGGAAGACAGAGGCAGGAGGATCAGGAGTTCTAAACCTAGACTGGACTACATATGGTTCTGTCTCAAAACAAACAAATGAAATGTCAAACAGGCCGTTGGGTATCTTCATCCACATGGCCTGTTATTTCTTACAGTATATTCTGAGTTTTCTATTACTTTACCTTAAGTAAAATTTTCTTGATGCTTTAAAAACAAACCTGAGGGGCAGTGATGGTGCATGCCTTTAATCCCAGCCCTGGGAGTCAGAGGCAAGTGGATCTCTGAGTTCGAGGCCAGCCTGGTCTACAGAGCTTGTTCCAGGACAGCCGTAGTGCTACACAGAGAAACCCCTTTCTTGAAAAGAAATCAATCAATTAATAAATAATAAAAATAAGCAAACCCAACAACTGTATGCCAAGCACATGAGAGAGTAATAAAGGCAGGAAAGAGAATGCTACCACCATGCTACAGAAGTCAAGGGCCAAGACATTACTACTGCGCTCAGGGTAATGTGGTAGCTCTTAGCAACTGTGCCCACTCCATGCCAGGCTCTCTCTGAGCATTCCCTCATTGCATACCCAGGGATCTTAAGAAGGGAGGTAGTTGTTGCTATTATCCTCATTGGATAAGCAAGGAAATCAGTTTGGTGCCATGAACTAGATAGTCCCCGCCAAAATTCATGCCAAGGCTTAATTCCCCGTGTGAAAGGTTAAAATGTGGGATCTTTTAGAGGTAATTAGATCATGAAGACTC
Source organism: Bramus lutescens (assembly GCA_001685075.1). Taxonomy (NCBI): domain Eukaryota; kingdom Metazoa; phylum Chordata; class Mammalia; order Rodentia; family Cricetidae; genus Bramus; species Bramus lutescens. The sequence continues at coordinate 436,597 of LOEQ01000035.1, read as the reverse complement.
TGTGTTAATGAATGGATGAACCTATTGATGGATTTTTTAAAATATATCTTTCTCTCCCTCCCCCCTCTCGTGTGTGTGTGTGTGTGTGTGTGTGTGTGTTTGTGTGTTCAAGTACTAGGAGACAAACCCAGACTCTCTCACATGCTCAGTCAGGCTGTAACTCTGAGTCACACCCCCATTCGTGTGTTTACAGGATCAAGGGTTAATGGGTTATCTGCAGAGTGGGTCTCATACAAAGGGCAATTTGGCTCTGTCTTTTGTATGTGTCTCTCTCACCAGGCAATATCTATCCATACTTGTAGAGTCCTGCCAGCAAGAAGGTCCTCACCATAAACGGGCTCAGAAAGCTTAATACCCAAGGTTACATAGCCAGAAGATGACATAGGCTAGGTCTTCCCAATGGCTGGAGTAGGGACTTTGAGGGGAAGCCCTTGAGCAATGTGAAATGTATCTGGTACTCGAAAAAAACCTCTTTGATGTTCTGGAACATTCTTCAGGCCAGAAAACTCACTGGAACACCCTGTGTCTCAATCAGAAGTCCCACTTCTGGCCAAGATCCCTGGGTCCTTAAAGAAGTATGCCACGTGTGGACTGCAAAACCATGCAGGAGGTAGGAAGAAACCAGCCTCTGGGGACTCCCTTAACACTTGTGTCCTTCTGAGGCAAAAGTCTGGGAGGTGGGAAGAACATCTTTCAACATCATGCCAGAAGGTAAGGTCCTGAATCTAATAGCAAAGCAAATTTGACTGGAAAGGAAATGAGATTTCTTTGTCAAGGTGAGGATGTCTAGGAGAGGGGGGAACAGGATGGAGTGGGGGGGACAGGGTGCTTTGGGGGGCTACAAAAGAGGGAGTGTGGATCTGGAATTATTAGAATGTTGATTATGTCCTCTTGATTGTTAATGAAATTCTTCACCTTGGGTTTCTGGACCAGGGGGAAAGCTCCCAGAGCTCATTTTCCAGCTGATGAGAGCAAGAGAGAGGGCAGGAGGGGGCAGAAGGCTCTCGGCTTAGGGAGAAATTAAATTCCACCTCAACAAATGGGACTGGACAAGCCTGGCTGCTGCCATTGGAGGCAGAGCCCCTGGCTAACCTGAAGTCCCTGTGGAAATGTGATGGAGACCCCGGAGAGGGAAAAGCCCAAGACCCGTGACTCAGGCAGCAACGTGAACTCTGATAACAACAGCTGACCCTGAGTCAGCCACATAACCCAGGCACAACACTGCTCTGGAGCCTCCCACTGAAGTACCGATAGTCCCAGGTGGCTAAAACAGTGATTGCTCCCATCCTGCAAATCTGAACACTGAGGCACAGCCAGGACAGACGTGTACCTACTCTCCCATACCTGGGACACGCAGAGGCTAGTACTCTCAACCAGGTAGGATTGGTTTGTGTCCTCTGAGGTTTGGAAGATGGCCAACTCTACACTGCCTCCTGGAGCCTCAGCGGTCTCACCTAGGACATGGAGCCAGTGACATTTGTTGCCATGGAGGGCTGTTGAGAGTCAAGGGAGCAAAAACAACAACAAAAGCTCATTTCAAATAGAAGTAGTATTCCTTTAGGCTGGGGGTGTGGCTCAATTGGTAGAGTGCTTGGTTAGCATGCCTGAAGCCCTGGGTTTGAGTCTAGCATCACATAAACCAGTCGTGGGTGCACATCTGTAATTCTAGCACTTTGGAGGTGGAGACAGGGAAATAAATTCAGGTTCATCCTCGCCTATATCCTCAGTGAATCTGAGACCAGCCCAGAATAATAAGACCCTGCCTCAAAAATAGTTTTAGGGCTAGAGAGATGGCCCAGAGGTTAAGAGCATAGGCTGTTCTTGCAGAGGACCAGATAGAGTCGCAGCACTCATACATTGACTCACAGCTGTAACACCTGTTCCAGGGGAGCTGATGCCCTCTTTTGACTTCCACAGGGACCAGGCACCCACATGTTCAACAGACATACATGCAGGCAAAACATTTGCACAAAAATAAAGAAAAAAATTTAATTTAATGTAAGAACTTAACATCCCCTTTTGCAGCGACCCCTCTTAGCTGATTCAATGAGCTACTGTGATGACAACACAGAGCAGCAAGACCAAGATCCCCATCTGTGTGACCACAAGCAAGATAAACAAGTCAATTATAACACAGCTGTAGTGGTTTCGGTGAGGATGTCCCTGTAGACTCATAGATTTAAATGCTTGGTCCCCTGATGGTAGAAATGTTTGGGAAGAATTGGGAGGTGTGGCCTTGCTGGACGAGGTGTGTCGCTGGGGGTGGGTTTGGAGGTTACAAAAGACCACACCATTCCTAATTACTGCTGTCTCCATCTCTGTCTCTGTCTCTCTCCATCTCTCTGTCTCTCTCCTCTCCCCCACCTCTCTCTCTGTGCCTCCTATGGATCAGATGTAAGCTCTCAGTGACTGTTCCAGCACCAAGTCTGACTGCCTGCATGCGTGAAGCCTTGCTCCCTAGCATGAGAGCCATGGACTCCCCCTCTGAAACCATAAGCCCCATTAAATGCTCTCTTCTATAAGTTGCCTTGGTCATGGTATTTTGCCATGGCAATAAAAAAGTGACTATAACACCTACAGAAGATGAATACAATAGAACACAATCAAGTGTCAGAGGAGAGGAATCATTGATGAGAAAGGTGACAATTTAAGACAGGTCTAAGAAAAGAAAGGGGAAGAATAGAACAGAGGGCTAAGTAAGTACAAAGGCCCTGAGGTGGGCCACACCCAGGAGATCATAAGAAAGAGTAGTAAAAATAATGGGGGGTGATGAGTACATGGCAGCTTCTTGGCTTTTGGAAGGACCCTGAGCATCTATCTTCGTGAGACAATGATGCTTCAGAGGGTTTTAGGAATCATATTCATAGTTAAAGGTATCCCTCTGATATGGCATTGAGAATGGACCACAGGGAGCCCAGCTCAGACGCAAAGGAGAGCTAGAAGGCTGTGGGCGATAATCCAGGAGACAATAGATGGATGCTTATGCAGGGAAGCAGTGTTGGAGGTGGTACTAAGCTCCCATTCTGGATGTGTCCCACGGCGAAGGTAAAGCCCACAGGATGAGCTGATAAAACTACAGGAGAGACAAAAGGAAAAATCTCTGATGCATTTTCCCCACTTTTCCACCTCCCAAACTCCTGAAGATCTGTCTCGCATAACTCCGTGGAAGACCCACGGCCTCTCACCTGTCTGTTTCCACTATCCGGCAGACCCATGACCTAAGGCAGAAATCTGCCTGGTCCCTCCCCTACAGAGACCCCACTGCAGCCTGTGTCCACCCCAAGCCTGTGCTCCTGCAGCCCTCCCTGCTTCTGCTCCGGGACCTTCTAGTCATCGCTCTTCCCAGCTGTCAGCCCCTTATCATCTCAGCAGAGCCACATGTCATCCACCTGGTCAGAAGACCTTCTCTGGTCTCCCAGAGTGGCTGGGTGCCACCACTATCCCAGCTCTGTAACTCTGAGCTTCCTCCGCAGGGGAGAGTCCCTTTTTCATTTTGTGTTTGATGAAAGCCTGCCCTCAACTCACTGAGGGCAACCTCTTCCATGGCAGGGGCCACCTGTGTCCTCCCTCACATCATCTGGGGCCACACCCAGAGAGACCTTAGATCTGCTGTGAATCCTTAGGCTTCTGGTAAATTAACTTTGGTGGGTGTCGAGACAGGGTGTCACGTGGCCCAGGCTGGCCTTGACTCACAACGTGGCCAAAGGTGACCTTGATCTCCTGAGCCTCCTACCTCCACTATCCTAAGTGCTGGGACCACAGCTGTTCCTCACCATGCCCAGCTGGTAAATTAACTTCACTGACCTAATATCTCTGGCTACCAGGCAAACACCTGGCACAGAGCGGGCGCTCCACACACACTTATTGAAAAATGAGCCAGACTTTTATAAGACCTTGTGCATGAGGCAGGTCTGAGCATCAGTCTTTCCATAGGTAAGGATGTGAATAAGGATGCCAACTCCATGTGTTGTATGGGAATTGAAAGCATGAGGCTTTCAATGCCCACGCTAGATGCTGCACAGTAATTGTGCCTCGAACACATTCTCATACAATTACACCTTACTATTCCCCTGTTCATCCCTGGCCCCTCCCCGCCCCANTACCACCCACCCCTCCCCCACTGCCTCCCCTTCCCCTCCAAAGGACTCCCAGGGGTGGAATCATCAAGGCCTCCAAGTGCACCCCTTCTCCCCCAAGGTCCCCCCAAGTCGCCACTGGTTATATATTGATCCCGTTTAACTTTCCCAATGGATGATAAACATGAAATTAAAATGACTTCCTGGAATATTAATGTAGTAAATGGCCCTATTAAAAGAAAGAAAATACAGCTGAGAAAATTTGCTTTGATGTAGCATTTCTGCAGGAGGTTCATTTATCTGCAGCTCAGATTCTCCAAATGAGATTCTGAAGGTTTCTCTGATGTCTCTTATTTTTCCCTCACCAGAATTTCAACAGAAAATAGAATTACAAGCTGGTGTCATAAAAACACGGGACTTTTCCCTTCTCAACCAAGAAGCAACTGAAAACAGGGCAGGTAGGTATGTGTTTCTGCAAACACAGGCTGAGGGCTCTCTTCCTCCTCCTCCCCTTTCCCCAGCATCTTGCTGATGGAGTCCTGATCTAGGCTGCTGCAGCCTCTAAAGATCAGGGCTGCCTTAGACATTTGCACTGCCCTGAATGAGGAAGAGGACTCAGCTCCCCCCAGACCACATCCTGGCATGGATGGGCAGCTCAACTTGTGTACACGAAACCTTGGCTGTCACTTGTCAAGTGCATGGTCTTTGACAAAGCATTTCAGGACAGGTAGAGTGGTGACTACCTGCAGTTCCAGCCCTTGGGGAGAAAATGTAGAAGGAGCACCACAAATTCAAGGCCAACTTGGTCTATAGCAAGTTCTAAGCCAACTGGTACTACTTAAAACCTTGCTTCAGTTGTTTAAACCAAGGGCATGGTGGCACACACCTCTAATCCCAGCACTAAGATAGCAGAGGCCAGCTTGATGTACTGAGTTCCAGGACAGCCAGGGCCACACAGAGAAACCCTGTCTTGAAAAACCAAAAAATAAAATCAGGTATGAGTCTAGAGAGTTGGTTCAGTGGTTAAGAGTCCTGATTGTTCTTCCAAAGGATCCAGGTTCAGTTCTCAACACCCACATATGGTTCACAACCATCCATAACTCCAGTTCCAGGGGATCTGATGCCCTTTTCTGACCTCTACAGGCATCAGATGGCATACTTGTGGTGCACATACATATAAGCAAAACAGTCATACACATAAAAATAAAATAAATAAGTCTAAACATTTTTAATTAACCAATCAATCAATTACCTATGGTGGTCTGAATGAGAATAGCCCCCTCCATGGGCTCATATATTTGAATACTTGGTTTCCAGTGGGTGGAACTGTTTGGGAAGGATTAGGAGGTGTGGCCTTGTTGGAGGAGGTGTGTATTACTGGGGCAGACTTTGAGGTTTCAAAAGACTTGTACCATTCTCAGGGCCTCCCTCCCTGCCTCCTGGTTGTACATCAAGATGTGGGTTCCCAGCTGCCCCTTTGCTCCAATCTCATGGACTCCAACCCTCTAAACCCATAAGCCAAACTAAGTGCTTCCTTTAGTTGCCTTGGATCATGATGTTCTATCACAGCAAAAGAAAAGTAAATAAGACATTCTGTATTTGGTCCTTTGAGACAGGGTCTCGCTGTAGCTTTGAACCTGTCCTGGAACTAGCTCTTGTAGACCAGGCTGATCTCAAACTCACAGAGATCTGCCTGATTCTGCCTCCTGAGCACTGGGATTAAAGGCATGCTAAGGGATATCAGTATCTTACTTGCAGGCAGCAGTCGAGATTAATGAAGTTTCCTGATGTCAGCAAGTTCTCAGTATTGTTGCCAATCACTACTGTTACTATAAATACTAATTTGTTGTTACTGCAATCATGCAGTCCTCCACTGAGGTGTCACCTTTTCCAAGCAGATGCCCCTAAGCTGAGTTCTCCCCTGCTTGTGGGATTGTGTGTGTGGTGTGTATATGTATCTGTGTGTGTAAGTACATGTACACACATGTTTACAGAAGCCAGAGGTGGTGGTTGTAGTCAGTCAATGAGTATCAATCGCTCTCCATCTTCTGCTTTGAGGCAGAATCCTTTCACTGAACTTAGAGCTCACTATTTTGACGAGACTGACTGGTCAGAAAGCCCTAGAATCATCTTGTCTAAAGATATGCACCAGCGGTCCCGCTTTTTACATGGGTGTTGGGGATATGAACTTAGGTCCTCAAGCTTACACAAAAGCACTTTAACAAAGGAGCCATCTCCTCAACTTCCCCTCATTCTGGTGGTTGGCACCCTGGTCCACCTAGCGGGGCCTTTGTGTTGTAAAGGGGCTGCCATGTGGGTCTACAAGATCTGAGTGCCCAGCTCAAAGAGGGTGCTCCTGGGCTTCCTTGTCTACATCTTACCTGAGTCTCCCATTGATGTGAAGAAACCTGTTCCTTCCTCCCATTCTTAGAGAGGCAGCTTTCCTAGGCCCTCTAGCACAGCTCACCCTGCCCTTCTTTATCAGCCTCTTACTTTCCTTTCTCCTTAGCAATTTCTGCAGCGATCTCAGGTCCCCGTCCCCCACCCCTGACCAGGATTTGGTTCTATGGGTCAGTGAAGAAGTGCTGCACACCTTCTGCCTAGATGACCCTCTGTGATGACCCGAAAAAGCCTGAGATATCTCACAGCCTCCCAGCTTGACAAGGCCTATCTTTGCCACCTACAAGTTCAAGGTTCTTCTGACCCTTTCCAGGCTACCAGAGCAACCTTATGCTGGGATCCAGAGCAGCCCTATGCTGGGATCCAGAGCAGCCCTGTGCTGGGATCCAGAGCAGCCCTGTGCTGGGATCCAGAGCAGCCCCATCCCTGCCTGCCTCGGTGCTTCTCATCCAGACACAGTCACATCCAAGGAAGGCTCAGATGCTCAATCTGATAATCCCTGTGGTCACAGCCCCAGGAATCAAAAAAAGAGGAGGAACCCCTGTGGACCATGGATGGGCCTGGGACTCTGTAACATCAGCTTACCTGCTGGGGCTACTACCCTTTGAGACCCCTGCCCAGCCAGCCCATGGACCCCTAGCAGGAAAATGAAGGACTGGAACATAGGGGTTAATTTAGGGAAAGCAGCAGCTGCTCAGATGACTGAGGGCAGCCGTGGGCAAGAGCTGCTCTGACTGTGATAATGACCGTGGAATACACCCCAAGTGCCTCCCCTCATGCACAGCACAGGCAAGCTATCTGTGTAGACACACACATACACACACACACACACACACAGAGCTTTTTCTAGTCACTGTGTGGCAGGGGTCTGACGGCGTGCCGAGGTGACCCTATCATCACTGCACACAAACAGAGGATTCTTCCCTGTGAGAGTGAGCAAAGACACTGTTGAAGAGCCCCAGGGCTGGCTGGAGCTGTCTTTAGACCCGCTGGCCTCTCCTTACTCCTGAGGATACTCTCCAATCACACCAACTGCGTTAACCACACCCAGTTTCACACTCCATCCCATTACTGAACACCGGATGAGCTGGGTAGCTGGGCTGTAGGCATAGTGTGCCGCTTGGCTGGCAGTTCATTATGCATTTGTTGCTCCCGATTTCTTCTTGTGGGTTTTTCCCATCGCTGAGGCTGTTGATCATCTTCAATGGCAGAGCCCTCAAAAGCCTTTGGCCTGGGGCTCAAGTCCTTGGTGATAGATGATAGAGATTTAGGGAAAAAGGTGGTGGGCATGGGGAGCCAGCACGGTTGCCGCTGGGAATCCAGCCGTACTTTAATGATCAGTCAGAAACAGCAGGCAGAGACTCTCTGAGGACCAGCTGGCTCACCAGTTGCCTACCATCTTCAGAGCCAAAGAGAAAGCAGAAGATTGTGGACCTAGGAAACTGCATGTTGAAAACTCAGACTCCAAACTCGCCCTATTCGGCTGATTTACAAATACTCCACAGACCACATACGGACATCGACATAATGTGTGGGCCCTCACACAAGCATTCTGACAGGTGCAACCCGTGTCCCTTGCACACATGCCTCAGCTGATTAGCATTACCATGTTACCTGCACACACCTCTGACATACATACACTCCTAACTAAGTGGCCCCAAGCAGATTCAGGTACATCTAACTCTGACTCTAACGGAAAACTACACCATACAACACGGAAGCCCCCCTAGAAAAATTTGCCTGTGGGTGTCACCCAACCTGGCCCTTGAGTCCACACTGCAACCCACAACCACGCACGTGGTTGCAGATGCCCATATCTGAACATCCTGCCTGCCCCCTTCCCCTCGCCCCAGCTTCCACACTGCCTGTCCTGTCATGAGGAGACAGAGCATCCCAGTCCCACAGAGCCCAAGGGGCCTGATTAACAGGAAATTCTACGAATGCCAATTAGAGCCAAGTTTACTGAACAAATTGTTTGCAGTTGTGCCCCAGAACCATCATGAATTTTAATTTTGCATTGATTTGCACTGATGCGAGGCTCACAGATACCAGGGTCTGTGGCATCTCCCACCTCTCTCCCAATCCCCAGTGAGGTGTTATTATCCAACCTCAGACCCTGGGGCCCTGGGACAGACTTCAGTCACAAGGTCAGTGCCACCAGTTCAGGTTTGAGAGACCTACGGTGCCCAGGAGGTGAGTGTGGGTTTTAGAAACGCACGCATTGTTGATGAGGAAGACTCTAGGCTTTCAAGAATCCTGGCCAAGGCCAGACGGCCCAAAGCAAGTCCCAGGACAAATAGGGCTACAAAGAGAAACACTATCTGGAAAACAAAACAAAATAAAATCTATTCCTTTCTACTTAAGTGTCACTCACAATTTTTCTTGGCCCCTCCCCCTTCAAAATACACCCTCTGCACTTTCCTGCCTTTAAATGACTGTATCTGGCTTTGCCCATTATTGCATGCTCAGTGCTTACCCAAAGGCCTTGCATGTAACCATTGCTCTGCATGCCTCAGCCTTTTGCTCAAGGAACACTGTGCCACAAACCACCTCAAAGCAAGTATTTCTTTCCTTCCGGTTGACTGGGTTTTGGTCCGTCTGGCCTGGGCCCAACTGTGCCTTGTTCTAACCTGAGGTTGGGTGCAGCCACCTGAGATGTGTTGAGCAGAAGGGAGGAATTCAAGAAAGCCTGTGCAGCCAAGCGGGCACACCCTTGGCTAAGGCAAGACCTGAGGCCACAGCAAGGGTGTGCATTCAGGATGCCAGGCATTCCGAGCAGGCCGCTAAACACCCTGGAGACTCCAATACCTATCTATTCTGTGCTCCGCGTTGCTAAGCACCTTCCATATGTGAATTCTTCTAGTCCTCTGGTACTGACAGCCCTGTAAGTGGTGTCCCATTGGCCCTGCTTCCATAAAAACATAGTTTAATGAATAAGTCAAACTTATGTAAGCAGCTAAAGTCACATCAGTTTTATTATTCTTCCTGAAATCTCAACCTGACTCCTTAAGACAGAGGGCTATTTTCTTTATTTTGTGCACTTTCTAGTAGTTTACACATACATCTCCTCTGTTACATGCACACACACACACACACACTAAACCTTTGAAAGTGTGAGTTTCAGGCTGGGGAGCTGCCTGACTTGAAGAGTGTTTGCCTTGAAAATGAGGACCTAAGTTCTAGTCCCAAAACTTACTGGAAAAAAAAAAAATCTGGCACTCAGCACTCAGGAGGCAGAAGTAGGTGGATCTCTGTGAGTTCAAGGCCAACGTGGTCTACAAAGTGAGTTCCAGGACAGCTAGGGCTGTCACACAGAAACCAGCTCAAGAAAAAAAAGAAAGAAAGAAAACAAAAACAAAACAAAAAAACAACAAACAAAACAATAAATAAAGAAATAAAGAAATCTGAGCAGCACTTTTAATCAGAGTACTTAGAAAATGGAGATAGGTGAGTCTGGGGAGGGCTCACTGGCCAGTCAGTCTAGTCTAGCCTATTTGGTAAGTAAAGTACAGACCACTGAGAGGCCATCTCAGGTCTAAGGAACAATGCCTGAGGTTGTCTTGCACTATACACACACCCACACACACATTCAAATGCATGCATATACACACATTCAAATGCATGCATACACACACACACACACGCTGTGGCAGCTGTGGATGTAACTCAGATTCAAATATTCAAATAGCAGAGTACTTTCCTAGTATGCATAAATCCCTGATTCGGTCCCCCACATTGCCGAAACTGGCTGTGGTGGCAGGCACATACCTATGATCCTAGCCCTCAACAGAGAGAGACAGGAAGAACATTCAATTAAAGATACCTAGTGAGTTTGAGACCATGTCTCAAACAAACAAACAAATAAACTAAAATGTGACTTGGAGCATGAAAGTTTTTGATTTCACTTTGTTTTTAGGCAAGGTCTCGCTGCACAGTCCTGGCCTCCCTTGAACTCTCAGACCTCCTGCTTCAGCCTCCCAAGTGCTGGGATTACAGGCATGCACTACCAGGACCAGTTTTCCTTGTTTGCTTGTTTTAAGTTTATTTTTTATTTTGTGTGTATGGGTGTATTGTCTGCATGCATTCTGTATCCCACAAGTATGTAGTGCCTTCAGGGCCCAGAAGCAGGTGGTGGATACCTGGGAACTGGAACTACAGATACTTGTTAGTGACGGTGTGGGTGCTGGGAACAGAAGTCAGGTCCTCTGCAAGAGCAGCCGTTGCTCTTAGCCACTGAGCCATCTCTCCAGCCTCTCCTTTGGTTTTTGAAGAAAGTCCCTGGCCCCTGACCTCACTCCATCATGTCCTTCTCTGGTTCTGCTTTTGACTGCTTATCTTTTCCCTCCGGAGTCACTCGCTTTTGCAATTGCCCTGAGTTCCAAGAACAGCAGGGCTGATCAATAAACATCTTTATGACAAGGGACTGAAACCACCCCTTAGCAACAGCCAGCCTTGTAGGAAAGATTACCCTATGATGAGATCATTCCCCAAATAGTGAGACTGTACCCTGGAGCAGGGACACCATGTCACTTTCAAGTGACAATTATGATACCAACTTTAGACAGTAAGCAAAGAAATCTACCTAACCATAGTCAGCTGCTCAGTAGTTGGGTCTTGTCCCTTCCCTTATAAAAACCTCAGAGGTCAGGGAGATGGCTTAGCTGGTAAAGACACTTGCTCTCAAGCCGATTTCTGTCCCCAGACTCACATGGTAGAAAGAGAGAACCAACGCCCACACATTGTCTCTGGCTATCACAGGTCATGACCTGCACAAGCATGTGCGCACGTGCGCACACACACACACACACACACACACACACACACAAAGAAAAGCGCATCTCAGAGGATATCAGACCCTGGAATACAGACTTAGGAATCACTAAACTGTCATTTGTCATCACGTGTCCCTGCTAACGGAAGCTCCTGTGTCTGCCTGGTATTTGCTAGGTGGGATCAGGATCTCTGGCAGAGCCCAGTCCCTTGGAACTCCAGAGCCGGGGCATTTGCCCTTAAACTCTGGTAACCTGTTCCTTGAGTCGTGCATCCAGCAGCTCTTCCGTAGGAGTCAAGTTGACCTACATTATTTTTCACTTTCTTAGATTTGGCAGGTGAGAAAACGAAGACTCAAGAGTCAGGCATAAAGCACATACCTATAATTCCTGTGCGTTCATCTGCTCTGTTCTCCTGATACAAGGAAACAGAATGACACACAACGCCCCTGGCCTGAGCAGAGAAGTCCAGTTCAGATCTTTGGACTCCAGCAGAGGGCTCTCCCATGGGACAAGGAATGACAATGGGAACCTGAAGGCAGGTTCCACCAATGCCTGCTAGCACTCCCAATCCCAGGACTGAGGATTTGGGCCTCTGCACCAGCCTCTGCCCTCAGGCCCCCCTCCCTTCCTAGAGCAAAGCTTGGGTTTCAGGTAGCTTCTCCCCACCCTCTGTCCGGCCTCATCTTCCCTTTGCTCCTCCTAGAGAAAGCAAAGTCCCTCATGAAGAGAGGCAGGAAATGTGCAACTAAACCTACCTTTTTTTCCCCCCAATTTTGTGGTATTGGGATTTGAATCTAGGCTCTACCACTGAGTTACATCCCCAGCCCTCTTTCTACTTTTTATTTTGAGACAAGGTGTCTCTATGTTACCCAAACTGGCCTTCAATTTGCGGTCCTGCTGCCTCAGCCTCCCAAATAGCCAGGATTACAAGCCTCTGTCTTCAGGACTGACCTTCCTATCCTAATAGAGGATAGTCCTTTTCACAGGACTTCTTGCTGGGCAGTGGTGGCACAAACCTTCAATTCCAGCACTGGAGAGACGGAAGCAGGTGGATTTCTATGAGTTCAAGGCCAGTCTGGTCTACAGAGTGAGTTCCAAGACAGTCAGGGCTACACAGAGAAACCCTGTCCTGAAAAACAAAAATGTAATTTTTTTTAAAAAAAAAATAAAGAGAGAAACCTCTCTTACCTCCTCTTTCAGAGGAAAGA
>LOEQ01000035.1:393482-404246 GCA_001685075.1 Bramus lutescens | reverse complement strand
AACAAAAACAAAAAACAAAAAAAAAACACAAAAAAAAACACAAAAAATCTAGGCAATAGGGCTAAAGAGATGGCTCAATGGTTAGTAGCACCGGTTCCTCTTCCAGGGGACCCAGGCTTGATTCCCAGCACCCATACGGTAGCTCACAACCGTCTATGACTCCACTTCAAGTGGGTCCAATGCTCTCTTCCTGACCTCCACTAGTACATACACACATGCCGGCAAACACCTAAGCACATAAAATACAACCAAATTTTCATAAAAAGAAAGCTAGGCAACGGTTGGCATGGTGCTTCATCAGGTGTGTGCTGCCAGGCCTGAAGACCTGAGTTGGATCCCCAGGTCTCACATAATGGAAAAAAGGGGACCCCCTGAAAGTTGTCTGCTAGGCTCCATGTACACTTGGGTTCACATGTCTACCCACGCTCACACAATCAGTTAATCAGTCAATCAATAGGCAAGTAAGTAAGTGAATAAATAAATAAATAAGTAGAATTTATTTGGGAGGGGGAGAATTTGAGACAAGCACTCCACCTCTAAGTTACATCCTGGCCCTAATATTTTATTATTTTATTTATTAATTTGTTGACTGTGACTGGGCAGTGGGTGGCGCACGCTTTTAATCCAAGCACTTGGGAGGCAGAGGCAGGCAGATCTCAGTGAGTTTAAGGTCTACAAAGAGAGTTCCAGGACAGCCAAGACTGTACACAGAGAAACCCTGTCTTGAACCCTTCCCCCCAATCTCCTCCCCCCCCCAAAAAATTGTTGACTGTGCCTAGTAAGCAGTAAGTCTGGAAAAGGATGGGCAGGCCCATGCACAGTAGCTGACTTGGGGGTAGACTGAGGCAGATTTGGAACACTGAGTGAACAGGAGACGTCTTCACGTGACTTTGCTTACGGTCCCACTCTGAGACACTGTGAGACTTCATGCACCTCTGTAGGACTGCTATAATTCTCCCAGACAAGCACACTAAGGCTCAGGAAGGGCTAAGCAATTTGCTTAAAATTTCCACTATTAGCCATTCAGTGGAAGGATGGATTTTCAAACTCAAGAAGGTGCAGAAGCCCTCCCTCCACTCCTCATCCTGATGGTGGTTGTAGCCCAATATATCATGAACCATGCCTATAATCCCAGCACTCAGGAGGCAGAGGCAGGTGGATTTCTGTGAGTTTGAGACCATCTTGGTCTGCAATCCAGGACAACCAAATCTGTTACACAGTGAAATCCTGTCTCCAAACAAACAAACAAATAAAAAATGAAGTTGAACCTGATTGGGCAGATTGGAGAATCACATTCCAGGAAGAGGCCAGTTTGAGCAGTTTCACTTTTTGCTACTGTGGGTCAAACTAAAGTTTCATGACTAGCTGGCAAATACTACCTCTGGGCTATGCTCCTAGCCCTAATTCATCTTATCAATTTTTGGGTAGTTTGGAGTTCTAAACCTTCATCAACAAACAACAGTTACTGATGACTTTTTTCCTCTCCGTGGCCTTTAAGTTATCTGGCCCCAGGATGGAGCCCCAGTCCTGGGTGTGTCTCTAGCCTTCTAACAGAGCTTTACAAACCAGTAGACGGGACTGAGGGTGGAGGGGCGGGGGGGTAAGGGGTAGGAAAGAGGTGAGCAGAGAACTTTGGGTAAATTTGTCTCCCTACTCTGGTTGGGGGTGGGGGCAGAGGGCACTTGGGGACACTCTCAGGGCCAAGTTGGTCCCTTGCCCATCTGCATCCCTGCCTCCTCCTGGCTCATTTCATTCCAGCCAATAGATTTGAAATATGGAGATTTAATGAGCAGGCAAAGAAATGATTGGCTCGTTCCCCTGATGTAATAAATGCCACTATTCAAGTAACTCCTATGTGCCCCACCCCTGTGCCCATTTGGGGCATTGGATTTTATTTCTGGCAGGAGTCCCCTAGCTCCTCTATTTCCCCTTGTTCTTTTCCCCATTCCAAGCTAGCAAATCACATCAAAATGCCCAACTCATCTCCCAGGGGATGGGAGTATAGCAGATCAGGAAACCCACACCCTTAGGTCCTGCCTGGACTCTGGTCTTCATCGGCCAACCCACGTGCCTTTGCTGGCTGTACAAAGCATCAAATCCAGATGACAGAGCCCAGTAAAGACACTTTGTGAGAATCCATGTCTAAAGCTTTCTAAAACCAAACCCGAGATATCGGCTGTTCTTTTCAGCCCCTAATTTAGTAATTCTATTGAGAAAAGAGATTGTGGGTTTTTTTATTTGGTGTGATTTATTCTTTATCATATAAATAATAATAATTTACACAAAGCTCTTCCCCAAACAGAAGAGAATCTGTACATAAAAATAAACAAAAATTAAACTGAGCTGGGCCTGGTGCCCAGAAAACCAGCCAATTCCGAACACAACCAGGAGGAAAAAAAAACCCTCCAGGTCCTGGGAGCTCTGGGGCCTTGGCTGGAAGTCTGGGTGGAGGCTCTGATCCGGGAAGCCACTGCCCTCTCTTCAAGTTCCTATGCAGGCTGATGATGTGGATGTCAGCCGACATTCATAGGGAGTAGGCAAGCTGGTTGGGCTGGGAGGCAGGTGAGATTCAGACTAGTAGCGGTAAGCAATTCCCAAACTCCTGGGTGGTGTTCCTGGAGGCTGCCAGCATCCAGGGGGTAGGAGAGCTACTGTGGCTAGGGAAGATGCAGTGGACTGTTGGCCAACACCCAAAGTGGGTGGTTCTCTGTCCCCTGCAGCTCTTCAGTAGCCTGGGCTGGGCAGAGCATCTTCTGGTCTCCGTTCCTTTGGCGCTCTGGTTCTCCCTCTCTAGAGGCCTGTTATTTTTACAGATATTGAAAGATGACAAGCAATCTCCTTGGCCATTGATTAATTCCCTCAACAGACACTCTTTGGCTGTTTTCAATTCTCTTCCCGCCCCTGCCCCCACCCCTGCTTTTCTTTTCTGAGGACTTTCCATGCTCTTAGGCTGCGCCTCCCCCTCTGGTCCCACAGAAGGAGGAGGGTGAGCTCTGCTCTGTAAGTATGGCCACCACTGCAGTTAGATATTTTACAAACAGTGAAGGCGATGATGGCCCTGAGTGTGGTGAAGAGGAGGAAGGTAAAGGAGGAAGGACCTCCAGAGTGGTACTGAGCCTGCTTTTGAGTCTCGGGTAATTATTTGTCTTCAACCGAAATGAGAAATGAGAAGATGATGAATTGTGAAGGCAGGTGGTGACAGGAGTGGATTAGAAAGCATGAGAGTGAAGGACAAGAGGCAGGAAATGCATATAGGCGCGGGGGAAGCTTCCAGAGCAGAAATGAAGGGAAACACATGCAGGTGCAGGTTAAGCTTCCAGAAGGGAGAAACAACATCACAGGTAAAAGTCAGGGATCTAGGAACAGATGTTGTGGTTTCAAATTCCAGCTCCTGTGTGTGCCTAAGGGGCACAGTATTTGCCTACGATGTCTGGGTTCAGGATCATTGAAAAGACAAAAACAGCCCGGCGGTGGTGGCACACGCTTTTAATCCCAGCACTAGGAAGGCAGAGGCAGGCAGATCTCTGTGAGTTTGAGGCCAGCCTGGTCTACAGAGTGGTCTACAGAGTGAGTTCCAGGACAGGCTCCAAAGCTCATCAGATTAAAGCACTTCTGGGACTCAAGAGGTGGAATGAAAGAACAGGCTCTGTAGGCTGTCCTCTGACTACACATGCATGTCATGGCATGTGCACACCCCCTGCCCCAAATAAAAAAATCTGAAAAGGAAAGAAAGGGAAGGAGAAAAGAAGAGGAGAGAAGAGTTAGTGATAACTCTCTGTGCACACTCTGCAAGGGTGTGCACCCTAGGTGCAGATCAGGGTTACAACTACTTACAGGTTAAGGGTCATAGAACCCAGTAAGCAGCTTAAGAAAGTTCAGGAGACCTGGGTCAGGCCCTGGCTTAGTTTTAATGACTTCTACCCCAACTCCCAATCCAGGCTGTCCTGAGTGACATGATTTGAAGAGGATGATGTTTCAAGCCCATCAGTCCCTTCAGGCAGTAACTCTGTGGGAGTGACTGCATGGCCCGTGGGAATGTTCTGGCTCCAGACAGGCCCATACAGGTGTGTAGGTTCAGGTACAGACCAAACAGCATGCCTGTGCCAAGGGTCAAGTGGAGGGAGAGGCTGAGCAGGTCGGACCAGCCTCCTTGCTGAAGTTGAGGAAAGGTCTGCTCAAGCAGGGAGGCTCCTGTGCCTTCCCCAAAACAACTGCCAAGCTCAAAGTGGCCTCTCATCTTGGGCCCAGCTGCAGAACCTGGCTAGGCTATGACTGGACCCATGTTTGCCATCTGCTCCCAAGCTTAGCTAAATGTTGGAAAATTGGCTTTCACCATTTTGGCCCCTTTTTTGCATTCTTCATAATGTTTTTCCTTCTCCCCAGAGTTGGAGGAAAGGAATGGGCAGCAAGGGTCACCCATGCACAGTGCCTGATTAAAGCTTTATAGACTGTCCTTGTCTGGACCTTGTCTATGGATGTTGGGGCTCTCTAAAGTCTTAAAAACAACAGGTGCCTGCTGAGGCTACAGAGAAGGGTTAGATGGTTTTCCTTGACTCACCCCAGAAGCAGACTGGTACCAGCTCTACGACCCTTAAAAGCCCAAGATGAGGGCTTAATGTCAAAGTCCTTCATGGGTTCCTCTTCTTGGCTCCTCACAGACATCAGCCACCAATTCACTGGAATGAAAGGTTAGATTCTATCTAGGCATGCCCTGGGATCCAATTCCAGGACCACTCATTCACATGCTGTATGGTCCCAGCCTGAGTTCATCCAGGAACCCAGGCCTGCCTGGAGGTGTCTCCAGTGACAGGACTGATGTAGGCTGGGCAACTGTAGATGCCTCTGGCTGCTGCTCAGAAACCGGGTAGTTCACTTACTGTGCACTCAACACCTGCATTCTCCTGCCTTTGCCTTGTAAATTCTGGGATTGCAGGTCTATCCCTCTATGCTCAGCTTTTTTTTTAAGATTAAAAAAATTTATTCTGTGTCTGTGTGTGTCTCTGTGTGAGTATGTGCACATGAGTGCAGTGCTTGCAGAGGCCAGAAGCATCAGATCTCTTGGGGACTAGAGTAATTGGCAATTACCAGACCCTGATATGGGCACTGAGAACTGAACTTGGGTCCTCTGCAAGAACAGCTTGTGTTTTTAACCACTGAGCCATCTCTCCAGCCCCTGCCCAACTTTTTTTCAGACAGAGTGGTATTACCATGTAGCTTTGGCTGGCCTAGTAATCACCATGTAGCCCAGGCAAGCCTTGAACTCTAGCCATTCCCTTGCCTTCATCTCTTGAGGACCACCTCTCCCAGTGTGGGCTAGGCTAGCTCTTCTGCCTGCATCACTTCAAATAAATTCCCCTTTTCAGAAGAATCAGGCTCAGGGAAGTTAAGTCACATGTTCAAGGTCATCCTGATAAAAACATCCAAGTGGCTACTCAGAAATCACCCCAATGCCTCCGAAGGCTGGGCTCCTACCCACTAAGGTAAGCACCACCCACCTGGATGAGCTTCCATTCCTAACAGTAAAGCAGATGTGCTGAGACAGTACAGAGGGCCAAGACAGCAATACCCCAGCCTCCAATGCACCTGCCCACCTACGTGTTCTTGCACACCTGGGTCTGCCTAAGTAACCTCCTGGAAGAGCTAGGGCTGAGTCCAGAGCTATCCAGACAGCTCCTGGAAGTGACCACATCCTTGCTGAGTCTACAGATGGCCCCCCACCAACCTAAGGGCCACTATGGCTCTCCCTCTCCTGTAGTCCATCTCTCCTTGCTTGTGTAAGTCTATCAAAGAGGCCCTACACCCTCTCTTCTGTGTCCCTGTCCTCCCTTCAGGACCCTTAGGCACCCTCCCTGCATGGCCCACACATGTATGTAGGCTTGGGGACAACCAATTGCAAATCTGCCTGATGAGCTTGTGATTGGGGGATCGCACAACCCGTATAATGCATCTTCCCCCTTGCTCACTAGCTGCACAATGGAGTGAGGAGAAGGGGTGAACTGGCAGAAACCAGCTTGTTTCTGAGGCTAGAAAACAGAACTGTGAGAAATTAGCAGGCTGAGAAATGTCTGCTCCACTCCGTGTTTGTATTGCACCCACCGCTTTCTCTGTGCAGCTCGTTCCTCCTGCCCCTGCCACCTCCATGCGGGCTCCCCACCCCCATCACCCAGCGTGGGAGCCTGGGGCGTGGAGGTTGCGTGTCTGGGGTTTTGAGGAAGGCGCAGCTTGATGTGTGTGTGCAAGTGCGTGTGTGTTTCTGTGTGGTGTGTGTAGGGATGGCAGATCTACCCCTCCTTGGGAGGCAGCTTAGCTAGAAACGCCAGCGGCAGAGACAATTGTGAGGGTGGGATGCTGAGCGCAGAGCCGGCAGAGCCCGCGGGCAGGCAGAGAAGCACCACACAAGAAATTGATTCCATTAAAAAGTAATCTTAAATTTAATAAAAGTTATGATTTGATTATAGCCACAGAACCTACAGGCAAGAGGGAAGGGGTGGCTTCTAGTGATGGATAAACAGAAGGGGGGGCAAGAAATGAGGAGGAAGGGAGAGATATGCTTAGGTTTAGATGGATGAGAGAATGGAAGGACCTAGGGTATAATGGATGAGACCATTTTCTTTCCCTCCGATGGAAGAAGAAAGCCCGTGGCTGCTTTCCAAAGTGGAAGGGAAGGAAGTGAGGAGTGTGAGGAGACCGGAGGAGCAGGGAGAGACGNGGGAGGGACCAGGACATGGAGCGAAGGCCTGGACCGGGTGGATGTCATGCCTGCGTGTGGAGGATGATACAGAACCCTGGGAAGGACCACAAAACACCCCTTAGCAGCCAGGCAGGCAGGCAATTCTGAGTTTCCATTCCAGGTCAGAGTCTCTCTAGCAGGAGTGAGAACCTCTCAGATCCCCAGTTTCCCCAGCTACTAAACCAAACTCTTGGAACTCGCACCTTCTGCTCCAGGCTCTCCTAAAACCTAAAGAAATGGCTGACCCCTGAAAGGGTCGTTCTCTTCTGATACTCCCCCACTAGAGGGCACTGGCGAGCACTACCCCCTCCTTAGCCTAGCCTCATTCCTTTTCCAAGGCAGATTGAACTTTGTCTCTAACCACTCCTCTAGAGCAGTGTTTCTCAACCTGTGGGTCTCGACTCCTTTGAGGGAGGGGGTCAAACAACCCTTTCACAGGGGTCACCAAAACCCCTCGGAAAACACAGACATTTACATTACAATTCCTAACAGTAGCAAAATTACAGTTATGAAGTAAAAATGAAAATAATTTTGTAATTGGGGGGGTCACCACAACATGAGAAACTGTATCAAAGGGTCGCAGCATCAGGAAGGTTGAGAAGCACTGCCCTAGAAACGGGCTCTCCTATGACGGCCTATGCTTTGACCATTGTTCATCTTTCGGAGTGTGGCAAGGTGGAGGGCCCTGAAGCCCAGGGAGGGAGGGGTGATCAGAGATGGCAGACAGAGAATCAGAGGTTCAGGAGTTCCAGGGTACCTTTCTGTTACAGGATCAAGGATCATCTAGGGAATGCATACCCTGGGCAGTTTTTCACACCCTGCCCTGCCTTTTTCCTCTCCTGCTCACCCCAGAATCATGCTCAGGTACAGAGATGACATCCTTCTGACCCCAGAGAGGTGGGTACCTCTGGGGTTGAGACTCTTGGTCCAGCCTGCCAGCCACTGCAGTCAGGGATGTGCGCAAAACATTTGGCTTCCATGAAAGTCTTGATGGATTGTCTTCAGCAAGCCATGGCCCTGTCTGGAGCTGGGTGGGAGGGTGCTGGGGACTGCAAGTTCAGTTCCAGGCCCTGTGAGTGGGGACTGGGCCCAAAGCCAGGACATCACTGTGAAGAACTAATGGAAGTGAGAACCAGAAAATCTCTGCTACTCCCATGTCCGGGATCAGGAACCACGAAATACAATGAAGAAAATGGAGCCTCCAGGAGACACAGACAACACTGGAGGAAAGAAGAGACCAGGTCGGCTTTGTCACCTCCTCAGAGTACATCTGCTGGAATACTCAAATTCATTGCTTGTTTATTTGTTTGTTTTGGAGAGAGCGTCCCATGTGACTCAGGCTGGCCTCAGACTTAATATGTAGCTGAAGATAGTCTTGAATGCCTGACCCTCCTGCTTGAGCCTCAGGAGTACTGGAATTACAGGAATGCATCAGCAAGTCAGACTTAAATTCACTCTTCATGTGAGCTTGTTAGTAGCATCTGTTAGTGGTTTGGAGTGTGACTCAGTGGTGGAATACTGGCTCAGAATACCCAAGGCCCTGGATCCCACTTCCAGCACCAGCAAAGAGCATTAACAGAGACATTGCAAAAGGTGTGACCAAAAAGCTATCTCTTCTTTTCTTTTCTTTTCTTTTTATTTTTTTTTCTTTTAAAGACCCAATCTTATGTAGACCAGACGGGCCTCAAATTCTATGTGTAGCTGACTACAGCCTTAAACTTCTAATCCTCTGTCTCTTGTCTCCCAAGTATTGAGATTTTATTTATTTTATTTTTGAGATTATAGTATAATTATACCATCCTCCTCCCTTCCCTTTCCTTTCTTCAATATACCCTTCCTTGATCTGTGTGTCGTGTGTGTGTGTGTGTGTGTGTGTGACAGCAGACTGGCTTTCCTGAAACTCCCTCTGTAGACCAGGCTAGCCTCACACTCAGATATCCACCTGTCTCTATCTCCTGAACACTGGGATTAAAGGTGTGCATCACCACTGCCCAGCCTTGGCCTTCTTTTTTTTTCTTTTTTATTAATTGTTGTTACACATACACACATACTACATATTCCTAAATACACAAATACAGCCTGCTCATTTGTACACTGTTACTTGTATGGATATTTCAGGGCTGATCATTTGGTACTGAATAACCAGTTGGTATGCTTTTCCCTGGGGAAGTCTATGCCCTCACCCACTACCCCATTCCATCCCATAGTTGCCTGTAGTTCTTTGTCTAGGACTGAGGCCTCCTGGGGTTTCCCCTATACCTCTTTGTGTGTCTATTGTTGTCCTTATTCAGTTCCTGTTTAGGGAGTTGTCGGTGAGACTTTCTGGGTATAGCTTATGACTTTCCAGGAGACACAATCTCACAACAAACTCCCTGTTCCTCTGGCTCTTACACTCTTTCTGCCTCTTTTGCACAATGACCCCCAAGCCTTAGGTGCAAGGGTTGCTTTGTAGATGTATCCTTAGGACTGAACCCCACAACTCTGCATTTTGATTGGTTGTGGTTTTCTGAAATGGTCTCTTTCTTTAGCAAAGAAAAATGTCCTTGATGATGTTGCTAAGCAGGTTGTTGTCATCCAAGAGAAGACCAGGATGCCACCCAGCCCCAGCCTGGGACTTGCACTCCTGGGACTACAAGTCGAAAGAGGTGACCCTAAGTCAGTAAAGTAGGACACTTATAAAGACAAAAACCACAAGTTGGGCACTTTCTGTTGATGCGGGTCTGGTAGCTGTTGACGAGCATAACAGGCTACGAACTTTCTGCTAAAATGAGGCATCTCTTTGTTAGCATGATACAACTGTTTCATCAGGGAGGGGAGCAGAAAGCCTTGCAATTACAGGAGCAGAACACTGGCAGGTGAGTTATGGTTCCCATAAAGTACTATGCCTGCCCGAGGGTCAGGCTGAACACAGTTCCAACACGAGGTCAGGCCAGGATTTAGCAGATGGTTTTCTCTTCGTTCCCCCCTTGTCTGAGGTATTCTGGCATATCTGCACTAGCATTCAGTGCAGGGTGAGGACTGCACTTATCTGTGGGTATAAGGACACATTTAGATATAGTTAGGGATTATGCTATTAAGTAAAATGGTAATTTTGGGTTCTCCTCCAAGATCCATGACTTCACTAGCCCTGGGTAGTTGGCTATGTTTCTGGTAACACGCATGGTTTTGCTTTTCTTGAGTAGGCCTAAGTCCAATTAGAGAGCTGTTGGTTACTGCTAAGGTATGCATGCCATTACTGCACCCTTGGTGTTATCGTGCCCGGCTGCACATTTCTGTGGTTCATAGGTGTCATATCTGGTGGTTTCCCCTCTTTGGAAACTTGAATGATACCTTCTGGTACCACGAAAGTTAGTCGTCAGGGAGGAGGCACTCAGGTGGTTTCCAGCTCTCTGAGTCCTGTGTCTGAAGTTCATGATGTCTTCAGCAATAGGGACACTCACCTTCCACTTCTGGGGGCAACCAAGGGCAATAGTGATAGCCTATAATGCTTTGAGAGTCTCTTGAACAACCCTGACCAACAACTCAAAAAAAAAGAGCTTTTTGTGACTGATGTTGGAGTTTTAGGCTCTTGGAGAAAGCACTGTCAGTCCAGATGGAAACTTTTTATTTAAACTATATATGTGTGTTTATATATCAACTTACAAATTTTATAGGCTTTTGGGGGTAGATAGTTAATAGTAGGATTCCTTGTGGCTTTTTCGGACGTCCTTAATGTTATTTTACTCTCTTCCTTCCTCCTTACATGATCACCTCCCTAATTAGAGCCCCCCAATTTTCCTCATTTCTCCATTCAGATCACCTGTCCCTTCTCCATTGCCCCCACCCCCACGCTGAAAGGTCCCTTTTTACTTTCCTGGTTTCTGCAGTTCTTTTAGGTTTGTTTTGTTTTGGAGATAAAATCTCACTCTGTATTTCTTGCTAACCTAGACTTTACTACACAGCTCAGGCTGTCTTTGAATTCTCAGTAGTCCTCAGACCTCAGCCTCTCTGGCGGGGAGGCTTGTGGGTAGAAGCCACCACACTCTACTCAAACT
>LOEQ01000035.1:372000-384993 GCA_001685075.1 Bramus lutescens | reverse complement strand
TGGGAGGAGAGGACTAGGGACCCAGAGTTAGAGTGGAGGAGGGTCTGAATTCGGTGACTGTGGTACAGACTGGAGTGAGGCACCCTGGGGATGACGATAAACCAGATTAGGGGACTAGATGGGAGGGTGGAAGAGAAAGAAAGGTGAGGAAGTGGGGGAGTCCTATTCTCCCACTACCCTGGGGCCCTGGGTGGAATCAGACTCTATCCGGTTGGGGAGGTTGTATGGAATGGGCCAGGTCAAGGGTCAGTCTCTGGCATGTAGAGCTGGATCCCCGGGGAGGCTGAGGAGCCTGGGAAACAGGCTGAAAAAAGTGGCTCCCTTCCCCCTCCCCAGAGGCCTTTGGGACTGGAGAGTAGCTTCCTGTATGGACAACTTTTCTGTCCCTTTTGCTGAGGATGCCTTAACCCTTCTGGTGCTGGTGTCAGAGAAAGCCACGCATGCACTCACATACTCTGTCACTCTTGCGGGGTGAGAGGACATCAGCCTGAACCAAAGCTTGTGGGGTTAGGAAGCCCCCATTCTGCCAGAAATGAGGAGCCCAGGCTGAGAGGCCTTAATGTTAGAAGCCTGGTTTGTATTTCTGTCTCCGTCTGGGTGCTGTGACCTCACCGAGATCCTCAGCTCTGCACTTGGGATACAGCCTTGGGAAATGAGGGGAACAAAGCAGAGATGCTGGTGCTGAGAGGAGCAGAGAGAGGACATCTGCTGGTCCTCTGCTGCCCTGAAGTCCCCTAAGGCAGCCCTGAGTCCATAGACACTGAACTTCGGTGCTCCCTCTCCTGATGCTGCAGCGAAAGGCAAGAGGCTGCTGGCTTCTACCTCTGAATGTGTATGCTTGGCACGGGCAACAGCTCGCACATCCCGGACTGCCAATGAGCCTGAGATGAAGTAAACCAAAACAGATGGGTGGCCTACCTTAGCTACAGGAGAGGCGGTCGCTTCCTTTCATGTGGCCTCCTGAAGAGTGCTAGATTGGCCTGGATTCAAGTTCTGACCAATACTAGTTGTGAGGCTTTGATCAAATCCCATTGCTCCTCGGGCCCTCAGGTTCATTTCACTGCAAAATGCAGATTTGAAATAAAGCTACCTTAGGGTAAAGCGCCTGCCTATGACAGAGCCAGACAACCTTTGTCAACCTACGGGGGTGTACAAAGCAACGGTGTTATTGTCGCTATCGTCAGTTATTGTCAGACCTGGTCCAGAGGTTGGCTGCACAGTCGTTTTGAGACTGAGGCAACTTGGAAGTGTGGCCTTGGGCAAGTTCCTTGGGTCTCCATTTCCTCATCTGCAAAATGAAGGTCCTGCTAATACCTACTGCAATGGACTGTTGGAGAGTAAATGAGATAGTACAGAAGAGAGGCTCTCCAGAGCCTAGGGCTTGGTGAACTCCATAAACAATAGCTATTGTTACATTCACCTTCCCCCAGGGTCTCCTCAGCTCCCTCCTGCTTCCTTCCCTGAAACATAAGCCATGCCCAGGTCCCTACTCTGGCCTCATTGGAATGAAAATATATCTTCCTGAAGCTGGGACATCACAGCATCTGAAAGAAGGGAGAGAGGGTTGCAGAGAGAGAGAGAGAGAGAGAGAGAGAGAGAGAGGCCAGAGGCTGAGGGTGCTGGGAATTCACTGGGGGAGGGCAGAAGAGGGTCGGAGGCCAACCCTCCCTGTCCCTTCAGCTGCTGGGGTCGGGTCTCTCATCCAGCTAAGCAGGGCACCTGGATGCTGAGAGCTGCTTATCAGGTTAGCTGGGAGCCGATGTCTCTGGCTGTCTCCGCGTATTACCCGACCCATCCGTCTGCTCCCCTGCATGCCCTGCCTGCCCCCAGTCCTGCCTGTGCTAACTAGTTAATTGGATCTTGGCTAACCTGGTTATGGGCCGAGTCAGCGGGCTCCTCTGCCTCAAGAAGCTAGAGTGGGGGAGGGGCAGAGCTGCACGTGTGAGCATGTGTATCTGTGTATTAGATCAGAGCCTGTCTCTGAGCTCTGATCTAAGCCTCTAGGGATCATGGAATCCACGGGCCCTGAATCTGCATGCTTCAGTGGTGACTGAAGCACCCAGGTCCACCGGGAGAGCGGAGGGCATGGGTCACGTGGCCTTTTCTCAAAGTCCGTCTGTCCTGAAGGCATGTAGATGGAGTGTAGCTGATTCTTAGCTTCCTTCTCTGTAAAATGGGATTATAAAACCTATCCCCTCAGGGGAGTCATTTGTGAAGATCAAAAGGAACAGCGTGCACATCTGTGCTCGGTGCTTAGTAGGCGCTCTGTGCTGGGTAACCGATCACGGCCATCATTAATCAAATCGGGTCCCAGCCACGTTGGGATCCTGGGGGTTGGGCCGAGGGATCTCGGTGGAGATGGAAAGGCTTTCATTCACAGATTGCAGGTGTTTCCTCTGAGGCAGAACTCCAATCTCCTCAGTTGTTTCTTATGTAAATGTTATGCTAATGATCTCATCAACGTATCCTAGTGCCCAGCAAGAAGGTGAGGGTGAGCTGTGTCCCCAGGTTTCACTGTGACCGCTCTGTCCCCTCCCTTTGCCAAAGAGAAGCCAGTGCTATGCTCCTAAGAAGTAGTCCCCAGAGCACTGAGCTGGAGGGGAAAAACAAAGAAAGGCCTGGGTCTCGCTAGGAGAAGGACAGCCTCATCACCGCCATAATCATCAGCATCAAAACAGCCTTTGGAAACGTCAGATTCTTCCCCGCCCTGTGCAGACTACTGTACAATTACGGAGGCCCAGCCCCTGGCCCTCGGAGTGCTGGAACTGGGGAGGGGGCGGGCGGGAAGGGAAGGAGGGAGAGAGAACTGACAGTTTCCTCACTAGCTAGTGGCCCTCCTTTGAGTTCTCCTTGAGCCAAAGGCCAAGCTCAGGTCACGAAGGCTCACAATGAGTGGGCAGACTAGCAGCAAAGGAAACGGTGGCAGAAGTGCTTGCCCCATCTTCCTTTCTCTTTCTCCCCAACGAGGTGACTTCACCCCTGTCTTACATCCATCCTCAAACATGAACTAGGTCCGATAATTCCTGCTTTTCCAGGTTTCAGTGAGACTTAAGGCCTCAGTGACAGTCCTACCTGCTGGCTTCTCCATGGCCACTAGGAGCTGAGCTGTGGTGCTCTCCTCCCTTGCGCCTGCAGCTTGATAAGTCAGGTAAAGGAGGCAATGACGTAGCTTGTGCCTCCACATGGGTGTGCTTGAGCTGGATCTCCATTAACCGTTCCTCTGCCCCCTGAATTCCTTTCCTTCTAACTTTGCCCTCTAGATTATACGAGACGAGGAGGAGCACGACACTGTAGGCATGAGTTCAGCACCAGACAAGGACTGTGGATCAGACCAACATGGACACAGCCTCATTTCTGAGGCTCCTGTGCCTACGCGGCCAGGAGTTTTTGCTAAAACACCTAGGCCACTTTCTTTTGGCTCCTCCAGCTCCTTTAGAGAGAGACTCCAATAACAGTACCTACTCCAGGGTGGACTAAAACCTTTGACACATAGCAGGTATACAGTTTAAAAAAAAATACAAACTCGAGGAACCAGAGAGACATCCTTGAAGTCTGTCTAATAAATGCCAAATTGTGCAAGCAGCTGGCTGCTGTAATTAGACCAAGGAGGGCAGTCACTTATTAATATTGGACTCACGGCAGGGTTAACAGCCATTGAGGGTAGGGATAATGAAGAGAGAGAATCACTTCCTGGGCCCTCAGGAACTTCCTTCTGAGATGGCCTTCTGAAGAAGGCAGGTCAGCACCCACATGCCTTCACTGGCTGAGGGTCCTATGGCCTTCCTGGTGGTCTCTGTCCTGGTGTATGTTTAGGACTCTGGCCTCTCCTATCCCTGCCTTTCTCCTGGAGCCCCACAGCCTTTATCTTCCTTACCTTATGATGCCTATCAGTAAGAAACCCAAATGAGAGTTCTGTATACCCAAGCCTTATCTTTTCCTTAGACTCGTGACTTTTAAAACCTGGGGCAGATTTACCTTCTGCTCATTCTGTATCCCCAAAGGTGGGAGCAGAACCCTCATTCTATAAAAAAAAAAAAAAGACTTCAGGTGTTGCTGTTAGGACAGAGAATTCCAGTGGGGAGAGGGTGAGAGAAAGAACGAGAAAAGAGAAAGAAGAGAGTAATGGAGAAGACAGCAACTTCTAGAAGTGAGAAGGGGAGGATAGAGGAAGGAAGAAAGGGAAGGAGGGAAGGAGGGAGGGAGGGAAGAAGGAAGGAGGGTGACCATGTCTGTTCTCAGAATTACAGAGCATAAGCATGCCCTGTCTGGGAGTTTACAATCTATCTGGAAAGAGGAAGTGGCCAAAGACAGACCCCTGAACTCCTGTCCCTTGGTTTGGAAGTCTCAGCTTGTACCTACTCTCTGGCCTGCCAGCCCGAGCCCCCTCTTTCCTCACTGGCTGGCTCCCCTTGGCAACCAGTCCCTGAGGATGTACTCCTGGGCACCATCCAGGGGTGGGGGCCGCTCAGGAGCCATGCCAAGCAGGGAAGCATGGCCAGGAAAGAGTCAGCAGAGCAGATGCCGCCCTTCTCCTGCTGCCTTGATTAGAGAAATTGAGATGTTAATAATATTCTGAGATGCAAGGTGCTAATTAAAGTTAATTACTGTTTCCTTGTGAAGTAACCTCTCCTCGTGTTTACCAGGAACAAGGCTGCCAGNGGCTCGTGCCAATCACGATGCCCGCTGCTCAATATACCCCACACCCCCACAGGTGCCCTCAGCTGCCCCAGCTCAGCCCAGGCAGGCACCAGGAGCTGGGGTTCCTGGGCCTGCCTCCCAACTGGCCCTGCCAAGTAACACAAAAGCACCTGAGTATGAGTGACCCATGTGACCTAGAGACAGGGCCAATGACTTCAGGGCTGCCACCACGGACTAGTTTCCCTGTAGGGCCTTGCCTATCTCTTTCCAGCTCATTGACCTAGAGCAAGGTATTTAACCTCTTAGGATCTGTTTTCTCACGTGTAAATGGGGCTCATAATTTCTACCCTGTATTGCTCTGGAAGTCAAATGGGACACTGCCCGTAAAATGTTTAGCATAACCACATACATAGTTGGATTTAATAAGCTCTCAATTAAAGTTAACTGTGATTGCCTTTGTCTCTGTTAATAATCATCTCCCTTCTAACCTCCCTGCTGTGTGGTCTGGCTGCAGCACCTAGGCGGGTGAGCTGAGTATACATGCAGCTGTCCTCTACAGGCTGGCACAGTGCACATGAATGCCACCCCCAGCTCCCTACTCCTCCATCCTCTACCTGGTCTCTCTCACTTGGAGAAGTGACCAACCCTTGGCTAGGAGTTCTGCCAACCCCAACCTGTGGTGTGTGTGTGTGTGTGTGTGTGTGTGTGTGTGCCTTTTCCTTTTCCAGACTTCATAGGGCTTTGGGGGAGAGGCCACCCTCTTAGGATCCAAATCAGGTTGCCATGACGATCACTGCTGGTGTTCACCTCCAATATCCTCTGCTCCCTTCCCAACTCCCCATCCCAATACAGCCATACTGGCCA
Organism: Bramus lutescens; assembly: GCA_001685075.1. Lineage (NCBI taxonomy): Eukaryota > Metazoa > Chordata > Mammalia > Rodentia > Cricetidae > Bramus > Bramus lutescens. The sequence goes on along the minus strand of LOEQ01000035.1, from coordinate 379,491 downwards.
ATTCAAGGGTGTGGGGGGGGCCTTTATGATAAAAATCTCCCAGCACCTATTCTGGACTACCTCTTCTGTCTCTCCTTGCCTTCTCTGAAAGCCTTTCAGCTGGGGAGAGGGCCAAGGGACCAGAGTAAATCCCCTATACAATTATTCCTCCCAACTTAGTTTTCTCCAGGCTCAGTGCTAATGACTTAATATCATTGTCATCTTTGATTTGGGAGGATGGAAGCTTTGTAAAGGGCCCCCTGCCTATGGCATAGGAAATCAAAGAGTCAGGAGCCCCTACAGGCTTTTGGTACTTCCGTAACTATAAGAAAACACCTGGCCTTTTCTCTCAGGGAAGTACTGGCCAGTCAAGCCTAGGTCATTGAAAGTCACTCGGTTGGATATCCAGCCCAGATTTGCGGGTGAAGGTAATTTGGAAAAGCACTTATGGAGTCAGCAGGCTCTGGGAAATCCCTAAGGCTTGGTTGCTCCTTATGAGCCCCCCATCCTCCCTGTTGTGGCCCCAGATCCCAATTTCAGACTTAGCTTTGATAAGGGCAGATACTATTTGACCTCCTCCTTCCCAAAACTCTGGCTGTTAGCCCCTCTGGAAACCTGGACTCCATCCCCAAAGCCCACAGCTTCAGGTTCCAGGTTGCTTTCAACCCCAGGCCTCCCTCATTTCCACTCCCACCCCCGCAGTGTCCCTCTCAGCCCCTCCCCACTTCTTCCCTCTCCCACCACAGTCCTTGCCTACACCCCTTTTTCCAAACCTCCGGTTACTCCCTTCCCCCTCCTCATTTCTTGCTTTGGCTATACAATCCCAAAGCAGATCTCCTGCCCTTCTGTCCATCCTTCCTTCTTCAATCACTTTTGGTTATGCAGTGGGAACTAACACAAACAAGATTCTCGCCTTCTGTAAGCTTTTATTATCATGGGAAGAGACAGAGCTCAAACAAACAACAAAACAGTAACAGATTTGGATAAGGTCAGGACACAGGACCAAAAGGGGCCTGTGACCCAAATTCAAAGGGGCACCTCAGCTGGGTGTAAGTGGCACACGCCTTTAATCCCAGCACTAAGGAGACAGAGGCAGGAGAATCTCTGTGAGTTTGAGGTCAGCCTGGTCTTACAGAGTGAGTTTTAGGACAGCCAGGGCTACACAGAGAAACCATGTATCAAAAAAAGAAAAAAGAAAGAAAAGAAAAGAAAAAAGAAAAAAAAGGGAAGGATACCTTATACTTTTCCACTTGGGTATGGGAAGTTAGGGGAAGGGTGGTAAGCAGTCCACTAGGGCCATTGGAAAGGAAGTGCCATCTTCACGGACTGTCTCCAGCACATCATGGGTATGGAGGCATTTAGTCTGTTGCTATCTGCTACCAGCTGCTCAGTCAACCATGGCAGAGATGGTGGCTTCCTCCACAGCAGCCCTCCTACCAGTTTTTCCGCTTCTTGTATCTTACAGTGCTCAGGGGATGAGGAGTTAAGGTGCCAACTACTGGAAAACTCATTTGTTTTGAGATAGGTTTTCTCTGTGTAACAGTCCTGGCCATCCTGGAACTCACTCTGTAGACCAGGCTGGCCTTGAACTCACAGAGATCCTCCTGCCTCTGTCTCCTGAGTGTTGGGAATAAAGATGTGCACTACTATGTTAGGCCTTTTGAGGGAAATTTAAATAAAAAAAACTTGGGCTGGGGCTCAATGATTGAAATTTTACCTCCATGCATGGAGACTCTAAGTTTAATCTCCAACACTACACAGAAAACAAAACAAAACAAAACAACAAACAAAAAACAAAAGGAGGTGCTGAATACATGGACAAGAAAAGCCATGGCCAAGGCAAAAAAATTTTTTAATCGATTTTTATGTATGTGTATGCCTGTACACTTGGGTGTAGTGTGCTCAGAGGCCAGAAGAGGGTTGTTGGCTTCCCCACGGGCTGGGAACTGAACTGAAGCCTTCTGAAAGAGCAGCAAGTGCTCTGAACTGCTAAGCCATCTCTCCGCCCTCAGGTAAAGGGTTTTAGCACAGCGGTTTTAGCACAGCATCCATCCTACACAAGCTCCTACTGCTGCAAGAATGAAATACGCATGCTCTGGGAGGGCTCGTGAAGAATCCTGGCCAGGAAAGGGTTCATGGGGGCAGCTTTCTGTGGGTGCAGGTTATGGAAGGCGGGGAGTGCAGAGGGCACTGGGCAGGTGGAATAGGTCCAAGCCACATGGTGGAACCGTGTGCACACTGGCAAACACTGCCCAGGGACTTTGCCCTTCCTGGTGCTGCAGTCCCATGAAATATTTAGGCTTCTGGATGCTGCTCATCTCTTATGGTCCCCTCAGCAAGGGTACTTCTCCTTTACATCATTTATGGCTGTCCTCTTTCCTCCCCTCAGAGGTGGGCAGAGCAGGGAAAAGCAGCCCTGAAGCTAGGAAAGTCTTTCTGATCCTGTGGACAGGAGGCAGAGCCTAAGCCCCACCCCCCAGGCAGCTATACTCTCTGAAAGAGCTTACCCATTTAGTTGCCTAAGAGCAAGGGAAGGGGTGGATCTGGACCTAGGAAGGGGTCATTTTGCTTCATGCAAAAGGGGAAGTTTCAAGAGGACAATGCCTCTGAAGTGCTCTAGAGAAAAAGAGTCTGGTCATTTGTGTGTGTTCTTTTTATTTATTTATTTACTTTTGAGACAGGGCATTACTATTTGGCTCTGGCTGTCCTGGAACATACTACGCAGATCAGGATGGCCTCAAACTCACAGAGATCCACCTGTTTCTGCCTCCCAAGTGCTGGGACTAAAGGTGTGCGCCACTATGCCTGGCTATCCACTTAATTTTTTGAGACACCATCTCACCCTCTTGCGCAGACCAGTCTTGAGCTCACTATGTAACCCAGCGGTTGTCCTGAACTTTTTGTGTCAATCCTCCTGCCTCAGCCTCCCAAGTGCTGGAATTATGAGCATATTTCACAATGCTTGACTTAAAGCTACCATTTACAAGCTCTTCCTGAGCCTTTACTCAGCAGTTTGTGTGCATGATCACCTTACATCCACAAGACAGATTTCGGCTTTATTATCCTCGTTCCATCTAGGGAAACTGATGCTCACAGAGGTTAAATAACTTGCCCAAGGCAATCAGACAGTCCAGTAGCTGAGCTTACACAAGCCTCCCTCTTCTCTTTGATAACCTCCCAAGACGTGAGGCTTAGGGAGGGGAAAGACGGTGAGTGCATCTTAGCCCTTCTATCTGCTGTCTCCACCAGTCTGGAGAGTTCTGTCAGGCCAGCTTCCGCTTTGTCCCCTCCAGATCAGTCTCTGTGTCCCGGTGGATCAGCTCCCCAGTTTTGATTCCCAAATACCTTATCTGTTCAATAAATAAAACTTGTCAGTGGTCAGAGGCTGGGAGACCTTGAAGAAGGGGAAGAGGGAAAGTGCTGAGGTTCAGGGACCATAGAAAGACCAGGAGAGAATGGGGAGTAGAAGGAAGGAGACACACAGACAGAGGTGGGAGGGGGAGTAGAAAGCAGGCAAGTAAGAGGGTGTCCTGTGACAGTTAGGAAAGATGTGGGGTGACTCCCAGCCTGGACTCTTACAGACCACCCCATCCAGTGATGAGACGTGGAACCAGAAGACCTATTCACACTCCTCCTGTCTCCACCCAACCTCCCCCCCATTATTTCCTTCCCCTCCCCCAACATCTTCTCCAGAACAATTCTAATTAGCCTAAGTGACTAAGAGATGGTTTCAGCCTGAACAACCAATTAGGTCAGGAATAAGGGAAAGTAGCTCCCCAAGTCTCTCCCCCAACAACCTACCCCCCATATCTACCTTTTATCCAAAAGGAATAGTCTCATCCCAAGACTCTACACTGTCATCCAAGTTCTATTTCTGCTCCTTTCTTAGTGCCCAGGAGCACCATTACCTGTGGCCACCCGGTTCCTCATCCACTCTCAACCTCCCACTTCCATCCCTCCTTCTCAGGCCCTGAGTCCATTGAAGCTTCCTGACAAGCAGATACAAAGCTAGGTTAGGGATCTCCCCACAAGGCCATCTTTTAAAACCTTTTCTTTTCCCCTGACGTTTCTCTTCCCATTCTCTTCCCCCACCTTCTCTCTTCTTCCTCTGGCACTTATTTCTAACATCCATGGACCAGGCCTCCCAGTTGCCATGGAGATGCAGTGTGCAGCTGGTTGGTGAGTGTGTGAGAGGAGCTGTATGCACTTTGCAGTAGGGGCGGGCGGCTCTGTGGGAAATGCATCGGTGTGTAGGAAGCATTCTGCAAGGGGGAATTGGACAGGGATCCAGGTCACCTCCCCTAAATGAGACTGTTTTAGGCGGAGGCACTCTGGAGGACCTAAACCTTTAAATATTGGGTATTTTTCCTCCAGGAACACTATCTCCTGGGTCAGATACTAAATTCTATCTAGTCCAGGCATTGGATAGACAGATTCTGAAGGGACAGAACCTGCCTCTGCAGCCTCTAAAGAGAGGAAGAAGCCTAGAGAAAGATTAGGAGTGAACAGAACTCAATTGGTCTAGGGTTAACTTCACCTAGAACTGGGTGAGGCAGTTGTAGAACAGCCAGACAGATTGGCTGACTAATAATGAGACCAGCAGCTCCCAGACACCATTCCAATGAATGGCAGGAGAGGGTGTCAGAGAACTGGACACCGTTCTCTTCTACTTGCTTCCCCTGGATTTAGTCTGAAAGTTTGATGTCGAAGGAGCTCAAGGTACCTGCACTCAGGAAGCTTGGCATCTTAGTGGGATTCAAAAGGAAGGCTATCTCTCATATCCAACCCTTAGACGCTGCAGTTCCCAGCACCTGAACGTTCTCCCTAAGCACCAAAGCTTAGAATTCAACAACAATCAAAAAGATTCCTGGCTATGCTGAATAAAGCAGCCCCTTCCCTTACTCCACCTCTATTTATCTTCCTTCTGTCCTACTGTTTCCTTCCCAGCACAGTCTATAATTACCTCATTTGTTTGTTTGTTTGTTGTCTGTCTTCTTCTCTGGAGTGTAAGTTCCGGGGGAGAGAGTAAGGACCCTGCCTAACTCAGTGCCCCATGCCAGCACAGATGATTGACTCCACTGAAATCTTAGTCACCCTACTACCATCCCCGTTTTATAGACGAAGAAACTGTGGCTCATACTCGGCCCCAACCAGGTCACTCTAGGCGTTGAACAGCAGGTTTCTGCTATTACTAAGTCCACAAGTGATGGACGGACATGGGACTATGGTAACTAAATGGAAACAAACCTGAGTCCTCTTCCTGCCTTTCTGTCTTTGTGTCTCCACAGCCCAGACATCCCCAGAGAAACGGGGCAAGGAAGGAAGACAGAATCTATAAAAAATGTAAATCTGACCTTTTCTCTTGGAGGTATAGACTCTCTGGCCCTCTCCTCCCCCCAGTTCTTAGATAGACTAGCAGGTCCTTCTAGTTCTGGCTTGTATTTCTACTCAACCTCTCTTGCTTTTCCAGGACACCTCCGGGCTTCACAAATAGACTTGGACTTCCGTTGCCTGTAGAGAAGAACCATCCCACCCACCCCCACCCCACCCCATGAGTTTTCAGTCATGTGCCCTTTGAACCTTTGAAACACTTCCTTGACCTAACCCCTCTGGGAAAGCCTTCTGGCCTTCAGAGGAAGCCACCCTCGTGGTTCTTGAGCCAGAATTTCAGGCTCAAGTCAAGATGTGGTCATTATTTACCTGTCTTCATTTCCCATAGAGATCATGTGTCATTCTTGTGGTGTCCCAGTATCTGGTGCTGGGCTAGTAAGAGGGAGAGGCTGGGGAATGTTTGTAGAATTAGTAAGTGAACCAGGATCAGAATTTTGGTACCTGGCTGGCCACTCCCATCTCCTTCAACTCCCTTCACCTTTGACTTTTTTTTTTCCCCTGGGCTTGGCCTTAACTGGAGGGGGTCCTTATCCTCCACTGTCTAATCAAATCAAGGTGGGAAGGATCTGGGCCATCCACACTGATTAACCTGCCTTCTGATTCAGTGAGATCTAAAGTCTGGGAGCATCACCACAGCCACTGAGAGAGGGAGGGTTTGTGAGTCTGTAGCTGGAGTATAGGGTGACTGACTGGGTTGCAGACTCAACTAGGGAGCTGACCTAACCCAATGGACTCAAGGCTGCCAAGAACCTTGCTTCTCTCCTCTCTTCCCCCACCTCAGTACCAATGCTGTCACACTTGTGGGTGCCTGATGCACTGCATCTTCGCCATGCTCTCTAGCTCTGGAGCACTTCCCCCATCCATCTTCACCCCTCAACAAACACAGCAGGACACTTCAAAAGTAGCAGAGACCTGGAGTGAGACTCTAGACCCCATCATGCCATGACTCTGGGAATGGATGAAGGGGCACCAGCGACCGACAGCCCCCCCCTCACCACTGTCCCCCAGTCAATCCGGGTTTACACCATGGCTCATCCGGGATTAGTCCCCGTGCTCAACTAATCCCAGTGGCTGGATAGGCCCAGAGTCCTAGGCTCTGAAAGCACAGGCCCTGGAGAGGGCTCAGGCCAAGCGGAAACACGCCTGGTTAGGAGAGGAGGCGTGTCCCCGAAGGCGGGGCCGGGAACTGGCCGACACGGTATCAGTTCTTCGACCTCTCTCCAGCCGGTGTTTACCCGGGAGCTGGGCAGGAGGCTAGGCAGCTGCAGTCCAGAAAGGGGAAAGAGAGCGCAGCTGGAGCCCAGGACAGAAACCTTGTCAGTCCCCTTCCCCAAAATCAACTTCCAACCCTCGTTCCTGAGCGTGGGAGGAAGTGCCAGACACACAGATGCCTCCCGCCCCCCTCCTCCCATCCAGTTCCGCAATGCCAACTCATTGCCAAAGGAGCGGGAAGTGATACACCAGGGAACGACACCCGGGCCCCAGTTCCCACTCCCGAGTCCCTGGAGGGCTCCCCACTGAAGAAAATCATACGGTACCATCCTCCCAGAGAGCCCCTCCGTTCCTGACCTGCTCTTGAGCTCGGGGCGGGTGGAGTGCCAGGAGCCAATAGGCGTCACTTTGGGATCTCTCCTCTGAGTTCTTTCCGTCGCCCTCTGCCCTCAACCCCCAAGGCACCGTGATTCCAATGTGGGTCTCTCTCTCTCTCTCACGTCCTCCTAGCCCAAGACCTCCACCCAAGAATAGCTCTATTCTCCCAGGGCTGTGGACCCGAGGGGCTGGAAGAAGCGAAGTGGGGTCCGGTTTTCACACTTTTATTGTAAAGCTCGGGAATAATTACATGGGTCTTTCATTGACAGCTCAGCAAACAAACCGGAAACGAACCGAACCGGAGGGGGTAGGGGCGGTGCCTGCGCATGCTCGCGGCGAGGGGAGGGAGGTCAGAGAAAGAGAAAGACAGAAAAGACAGAAATCATTACAAATCAACGGGATTGTGCTCGCAGCGCCGGGGATGGGGATGGTGGGGGCGGGGGCCCTTCCCGGGAGGAGCGAGGCGGTGGGAAGTGGCACGAACCAAGAGAAACACGACCCCGAAGTGGGCACCCCGACGCGCCCAAACCC
>LOEQ01000035.1:327825-339238 GCA_001685075.1 Bramus lutescens | reverse complement strand
AGCGGAACCGGGCCGGGCTCGTGGCTGCTCTGACAGAGATTTTTAAATGTTTTTAAAAACCATGACCAGGGCATTTCTTCTAAAGGAGAGCATTTAATTGTTTACAGTTTCAGAGGCTTAATCTGTTATCATCATAATGGAGTATGGTGGCACACCAGCAGACATGGTGCTGGAGAAGGAGCTGAGAGTTCTACATCTTGCAGGCAACAGGAAGTGAGCTGAGACACTGGGTGTGACTTGAGCATACTTGAGACCTCAAAGCCTGCCTCCATAGTGGCACACTTCCTCCAACAAGGCCACACCCACCTCAATAAAGCCACACTTCCTGATAGTGCCACTCCTTTTGGGGGCCATTTTCTTTCAAACCACCACAGGAGCCATAAGCCCCTGAAATATGTCTGTCTCTTTGATTATCTGTCTCTCTTCTCTGTCTTTGCCTCTCTACCTTCTAAAAATGTATTGTTGTTATATTAGTCATTGTTCTTAAAAATTTATTTATATTAATCATCTTTATTGAGATATAACTGAGATTAAAAAATGCTGATGGTTGCTGTAGGAAATCTTACAGCTTGTGGTTACCCGCCTACTGGGGTGTAGCCTCTTATACTATAAATGTGGATGTAGAGCCTGCGTCTGCTCCTTTTTCTTTCTTCCATGGCTGCTCTTTTGAATTGCTGGATTGCTAGATTCTCTCTCTTTTTCCGCCTTTCTTCCTCCCAGCATTCAGTTCTGTCTTCCCCACCTACCTAAGTTNTTTTTTTGAGGCAGGGTTCCTTTGTGTAGTCCTAGCTGTCCTGGAACTCTGTGGGCCAGGCTGACCTCGAACTTAGAGATCTGACTGCTTCTGCCCTCTGAGTGCTGGTATTAAAATAATGTACTATCATGTTCAGCTTAAAACATTCTATTCTATTCTGTCTCCCCATCCCTGTGCGTGTGTGTGTGTGTGTACATACATCACAGTACACATGTGGAATTCAGAAGACAACTTGGAGGAGTCAGTTCTTCCCTGCCTCCATGTGGGTTCTGGGACTTGAACTCAGATCTTCAGATTTGGCAACAGACACCTTTACCCATTGAGCTATTTTGCTGGCCCAAATTGCACACATTTAGTACATATAATTTGAGGAGTTCAGATGTCCTTGTTTTCTCTGAGTGAGAAAGCTTACACTATATTAATAAGAGAATATGACTTATGGTAGCCATTTTTGTTTTTGTGGGCCACAGTTTGCTTGTGTTAAGGAGAGTTTCACTGAGCTACATGGTCAGTGAAATTTGCAATGTAAATTTAAATTATCTAAAGTTAATTTTTATTGAACAGGTTTCTTTGTTTCTTTGGGTCTTCATTTCCTTATGAAGGCTCCAGTATCAGACAAAACACTAAACAACTATATCTAGTTTTCTTCTGTCATTCTGTCTTTTGTTATAGCAATCTGAACTATAGACTTAATCAGTGGTTTAAAAAATATCTTTTCTCCAACACTGACTTTTGTTTGGTTGGTTTCAGTTTGTTTCACTTTATGACTGTGTGAGGGTTCAGTTCAGTATTGGAAATAGAAGCCTTTCTAAGTATTTTAAACGGGAGGGAGTTATTTTAGGGAATTAGTGATTCCACAATAGTTGAAAGAGCTTGAGGAATGGACTCCCAGAAACTGCACCAGGAGAGCTAGAATGCTTGCCGTGACTGGCAAAATTAGAAATCAAAAGGCCACGATGGTGGAGCTATTGATTTAAAGAATGCTTTGCCAGAGATTTGCTCTCCAGGAATTAGGAAGCAGAGATCTGCAAACTGGAATGGCTCTTACAAGAGATTTCCACGTCTCTAGGGTTCTACTTAACAACGAAGATATGGAGAGATGGCGTGGTGGGTAAAAGTGTTTGAGTGGTCTGAGTTTGATTTCCAGAACTCACGTGGTGGAAGGAGAGGACGGGCTCCTGCAAGCTATCCTCTGACCTGCACATGTGCACACACAATAACTAAGTGACATGTTGGGAAAACAAAGCCAGGGACAACAGAAAGGCTTCTTTCTTCTTCCTGCCATTTGGTGACTTAAGTGCCCTGATATTAAGGGGGTCAGAGAAATCAGACCAGATCTCTAAGATTCTCATTAGAAGAAAGCAAGAACAGAACGCAATGGCACACGCTTACCATTCCAGCTACTTGGGAGGCTTAACAGGAGGATTGTGAGGTCCAGGTTTGTCTGAGTGAGTTCAAGGCCAGTCTCAAATAAAAAGTAGAAAGAATTCTGGGGACCTACTTCAATGTTATAGTACTTGCTTAAAGCTCTAGGCTCAATCTCCAGCACACACCGACACGCATATACCCCAGAGAAGGAAGAAGGAACAGGACCGCCTGTCACTGCACTGTCTGTAGCTAAGCAGGTCGTACGAGATTGGGACAGGGTGAAAGGATGAGACAGAAAGTATCTGTCTCAGACCAAGTTTCAGCGGCACAAATCTAGAACTATAATCATCTCAAACTGATCTTGGTTCTAATTTGGAGCTAAGGAGACCAGGCTCTGAGATTTGCTGGAAGAACAAAACTAAAAGACAGACAAGATTGTGGCCTCAAAGTCAAAGTTGTGATGTTCTCACTGCCCGCAGAGAGCTAGCTGTATGTACGTGATAATCCAGGGCCTTGAGCATAACCCACTGGTAAAATGGCAGTTTCTCTCTTATGCTATCTGGTGTGGGTCTGTGAGGCTCCATGAAGCCCACCTGCCACCTTATGACCATCATTCTGCAACAAGGCCTAGGACTCCCCTGAGGGATGCAGAAGAAAAACACTCCGAGTATTTTCAAAGGCTCATCTTTCAAGCAGGAGGGCCAGGGGTCTAGGGATGTTTTGCTGGAAAACGCTGAGGAATTGATGTTTCCCTGCTGTTGGTATTCGCTTCCTTCTGAAATATCAGATGTTTGGTCATCTCTCCTCCGAGGCCAAGAGTCAGGAGACAGGACCTGGGGGTTGTAAGGAAACAGTGGCATCTGCTGACATTCCAGATACATCAGAAGTCCACTAAATGGCATCAGTGCATGTCTGTTGAGTGAATATAAAAATGTAAGGACTCAGGGTGGCCTGGCTCCCTGGTCTCCTAAAGAGTTTAGGGATGGACAGTATATCCTGGGTTAAAAAACCTAGCCTTACAGTTGTGCTACAACTACTGTCACTTCTTAGTTATGTAACCATAGGCCAATTATTTCTTCTCTGTGGACTTGTTCTTCCAGCTATAAAATGGAAATAATTATGTACCTATTTCACAAGGTGGTTAAGAGGATTGGCTGGGGTGATGATATGTGATAAATACAAAACACTTGGCCAGTGCCTGATATATACTGAACTTTTGATGGATAGTATCTGCTAGTATTTTTGCAATGATTAACAGTATATGTCCTCAGGAACAGATAAGTTTCATCCAAAAAAAACAACGAAAAGACGACCTTCTTCATCCCTCTGAGGCTTTTTCTGTACAGGCTCAGTCACTTTCTGGAGAAGTGAGGATCCGGATCAGGTGAGGATGCTCCTTGAAACCTGCTTCCCCCCTCTGAATAATCTTCCTTTTTATCCCTATCTCAGTCCCCTGTGGTTCCAATAGGCTTTTAACATGCCACATGGAGGATGGCATGGCGACATCCCGGCAGTGAGGAAGGGAGGGTGTGATATTAAGAGTCGGAAGATCAGCAGGATTTAGAACCATCATCTCTGACCTTTATGTCCCCCATCTCCTTCTCTGTTCTCCTTTTCTCAAACCCTCCAACTTCATCTAAGTTTACTGAATATCTGCCCTTTAGCAAGCATTATGCTGTCACTGAGGGCACAGAAGAGAAAGCAAGACAGCCACTACCTATTTAGACACATGAATAACACCTATAACAAATAGAACCACACAAGCGTATTGATTGCAAATGTAATAGCTTCATGCAAGGGAAATGATGGGGGGGAGTAATAATGGTGAATAATGGGAAAACTTGCCCTCCCCTGCTAGGGAGGTCCAAGCGGAACCAGACCAGAAGAATGATTAAGAATCAGCCAGACAAGGAGAAGGAAGTTCCCTGGGCAGTAGGGAGTTCCTGCCAAAATGTTAGATGATAACTTTATGGTGTGATGCCTTGACCAGAGGTATTTGATTCTCAGCTGGAAACTCCCAAAAGAATAAATGTTTAATGGTGGAATTTGTGAAGGCATGCGACCTGCTGATAGACTCAGGAGACCTTCTCATTGGATATCCAACCAGACCATGTGGCTAAGGAGGTCTATCTCTGGGAATGGTGTGTGTGTGTGTCTGTGTCTGTGTCTGTGTGTCTGTGTGTGTGTAAATGAAAGTGGAAGTGTGGATGTTTCTTTGCGACAGTAAACATCAGTGCAGGCATGCCTGAGTATATGCAGAGCTATAGTTAATAATTCTGGCATCTGGACCAATCAGCAGAAACACACACTGAAATTCAGGAGCGCACCAGCTCCTGAATGGAGGGGTGCAGAGAAGGGAGACAGCTCTTCCACCTGCACAGGAGCCTCCAACAATTGAGCTCTATGTCCCACCAGTGTACGTCCTAGGTCATTCATCCTGGCCAAGTGTAGAATACAAACTAGCCAGCACTTCTAGAGAAGCATTGGTACTGAAAGTGGAGGCGGGGAGAAGGCTTTAAAATCTGTAATCTTTTGGAAAATTATTCTTTTAAAATGTTGACCTTCCTCTATATTTTTGTCCCTGGACCCCTGGTGCGTTCAGTTTATTAACACTCTAAATGTACACATGCATATATGTGTGCTGGTGCTGTGTATTTCTGCATATACACATGCACGTATGTGTGCTGGTATTGTGTGTTTCTGTGTAGCTGAACAGGTGTTTGGGATAACAGTGTGCAGAGTGGTAAGAAGCCCTGTGAGCTAGTGGTCAGCACTAGCATTCCCTTGCTCCTCTGTCTCCTACAGGGGCTCAGCCCTCCCATTATGCCCATCTCCACTGCTCTTATGAAAAACAGAGGCTGGAATGAGCTGCACATCAGGCCTGAGTCCCTTCATATTAGTGACAGACTGAAAATATACTGACTGCAACAAGACAGACAGAACTAATATGCTCACATCCACCTCCATCCCATAAAGCGAGTAGAACCTGGGCCCATTGCAGTGAATGAGCTTCAATAATTCATCCAAGCTGCTGATGTGGTATTGACATAAAACTAATTTAACACTGGAGGAGCCAGGGAAAGTAAGGAGCAATTATGCCTTCACCTGCGGGCTTGGTCTTTCAGCTAGTTCTGATGCTGCGCCGGAAGCCAACTCCCAAAATAGGAAAAGTGCTAGGGAAGTCATTGGCCCCCTTCTCTCCTTGAATATAGTTGACTTTCTGAAGGTGTGTTCAGTTTTACCTTGCTCATTGTCTGCACCTGTGTGCACATGCATTCATATGCACAGGTAGAGGTTAGAGGTCAATCGCAGATGTCATTCCCCAGGAGCGACAGTCCATTTTGGGTTTGTTTGTTTGTTGTTTGTTTGTTTTGAGACAGAGTCTCTCATTGGCTTGGAGCTTGGTGAATAGGCTAACCTGGCCAGTGAACCCCAAGGAACCTACTATCTCTGCCTTCCCAGATCTGGTATTATAAGTACATGTCCCCACACCCAGATTGTTTAATGTACATTTTGGAATCAGACTCAGGTCCCATGCTTGCAAGGCAAACATTTTACTGGCGTGTTATCTCCCATCTTCCCCTGACATTTTTTGAGACAGGATCTCTTACAGCTCATACTTTTTTATGTGTGTGAGTGCTGTGTTTGAGCATGTGTGTAAGTGTGTGAACATGTATGTAAGTACATGTATGTGCAAGTGTATGGGCACATGTGTGCATATATGTAGAGACCCAAAGTTGGAGGCAGATGCCTTCCTTGATCACTCTTCACTTTATTTATCAAGGCAGAATCTTGCTGAACCCAGAGCTCACTAGTTCCTCCTAGTACATCTACCTAGCTTGTCCTGTGGTCCCCTGTCTCTGCCCCCCAAGTGCTAGTATTAGCACAGGCATACTGCCATGCCTGCCCAGTGTTTACATGTATTCCGGGGACCAAAACTCCTGCCCTCATGCTTGTATAGCAAGTATTTTGCTCATTGAACCATTTCCCCAGCCTTATCTTTGAACTTTTGTTCCTCCTGTCTTTACCTCCCAGGCTCTGATATTGCAGGCATGTGCCATCATACCTGGTACGTTGACAGTATTCTTGAACAAAGACTGCCACTTCTGTTTCTAGACTTTCTAATAGTCAAAAGAGATGTTTCTTTAAGATTTATTTATTCCTTACTTCCTTCCTTTTCTGAGACAGGGTTTCTCTGTGTAGCCCTGGCTGTTGTGGAACTCACTCTGTAGACCAGACTGGCCTCAAACTTAAGAGATCTGCCTGCCTCTGCCTCTGCCTCTCAAGTCCTGGAATTAAAGGCGTGTGCCACTACCGCCCGGCCCAAGAGATTTTTTTTTATATTATCTAGATCAAGGTATGTCCTGTCTCTCTTTGCACAGAATCAACCCCCCTAGCACTTTCCATGAGGTACGGCAAATGGGCAAATGAGGCTGGAGACAGAGGAAGCTGTGGACAATATCTTAAATGATGTCCAACATTCCATTTCTTTATCCTCAAAAACAAACATCAGGTCTGGGTTGTACTCAGTGGTAGAGCAGTTGCCTAGAATGCATAAAGGCCCCAGTTCAATCCCTAGAATTCCAAAAAAATTAAATAAAAGCCACTCATCTGACATCACAGAGACGCTGAAATTCTTATTTTCAATTATTTAAAAAATATGGAAAGGACTAGAGATGTAGCTGAGTAGTAGAGTGCTTGCCTAGAATTCACAAGGTCCTGAGTTCAGAACATACCACCACCAAAACTCCTCAGAAAACGCAGCATCTGTTGGTATCAGATTCGGTGAACAGACGGGAGCCTTGCCATCGGAGGGTTGGAAGCTCAGTGGGAGAGGCAGGCATCAAACAGGTAAACACGTGAATGAGTAGATAATTGCTGATTATTACCAGTGCGTTTTGTTTCCATTTATGTAGTCATTCATCCACTCAGCTATCAATCCACACAAGAGAAATAATAACAGTAAGCAACAGTTCGGAATGGCAATGCCTCTCAGTGCCCCGAAAGGTGAATGGTTTGGGAAGGCCAGAGGAGGAACAGACTCGGGCTGTGTGTCTAATGCTCTACTTCCTCCTGTGGGTAAGTGGGTAACTTTACTGGAGCTGGGGGGAAAAAAGGAATTGGGAGTGTATGTGTGTGTGTGTGTGTGTGTGTGTGTGTGCTGTGTGTTGGGGACCTGGTCAGTTCAAATCTTGCCTCTGCCATTTTTAAACCGGTTGGGTGACCTTGGACAAGATATTTCTTTCAACTCTCAGTTGCCCCATCTGGAAGACAGAAATGATCACATCTCTCGCTTTATAGACTTGTTGTGAAAAATTAAGTGAAATAACATTCTAAAGTGCTTACCAAGGCTTGGCATATGGTAAGTGTCAATAAATTACTATTATTGTTATTATGATTATCCTCAAACGTCTTTATTACCCCCAGGCTTTGACACAGTTTGTTCCATCAGCCTGGATCGTACCCTGTTTCCTGCATTCATTCACACTTGCCTTTCAGGTAACACCTGAGATATATTTCTCTGGGAGACCATTTCTAGCTTCTAGATCAGTAGCACATGTGAAAAACACCATGTGAGGTCTTTTAAGGCAGCTCAGGGGGCAAAGCTCTGCACATAGGCCTAGCAACCCGAGTTAATCCCTGGAACCCACATAAAGGTGGAAAGAGAGAATTGAGGCCACCAAGTTGTCCTCTAACCACGTTGAACACCCTGATTGCTGCACACTCACTGGGGTACATGCATGCTACTATACTGAAACATACTTGGTGGTTTGAATGAGGATGGCCCCATATGCTCATGTATTTGAATACATGGTCCCAGTTGGTGGAACTGTTTGGGAAGGATCAGGAGGTGTGACCTTGTTAAAGGAGGCATGTCACTGGGTGTGGGCTTTGAGGTTTCAAAAACCCACACCATTCTCAGTTAACTCCATCAACTCTTGTGTCTGTCTCTGTGTTTGTGTCTCTGTCTCTTACTCTCTGCCTCATGTTTATGGATCAGATGTAAGCTCTCAGCTACTGTCCAAGACTATGCCTGCCTGCTGTCATGCTTCCCATCATGATGGCTATGAACTCTGACCCTCTGGAAGTGTGAGTGACAAATTAAATGCTTTCTTTTCTAAGTTACCTTGGTTATGATGTTTTGTCTTCCAGTAGAAAGATAACTAAGACACACATGCTCACACACATAATAAATAAAAATGATTTGAAATTACTGTGTGAGACAAAAGATATAGCTCATTAGTAGAGCTTTTGTGCAGCATGTGTGAGGTCCCTGGGTTCACACTCCTCTCCCACACACAAATAAATAAATTTAAAAGAGTCTCTCTCTCTCTCTCTCTATCTCTCTCTCTCTCTCTCATGTGCGTTCATGCATGTGCATGAGTATACACTCATGTGATAACAAAACAGCTGTTCAAACTTGATAAAGTGCCATGGCCAGGTGATAGTACTTGGAGAAATGGAAACTGAATGAGACACACAGGGGCTCTCCTTCCTATCCGCAACGTCTATGTAAGTCTAAAATTATCCCCCCCAAAGTTATTTTAAAATGAAGATTCTGTGCCAAACCACAGTGACATGTCATTTCATACTATCAAAAAGAAAGAGGAAGGAAGGAGAGAGGGAAAAAAACCAATCTCAGAAAATAACAAGTATTAGTGAGGATATGAAGAAATTGGAAACCATGCAGTTGACAGGAATGTTAAATGACAAGGTTTCTTTGAAAACATAGTATGTTTTCATATAAAATTTCATTAAAATTAAAAACAAGGCTGACAAGAAGGTTCAGATGGTAAAGGCACTTGCCATACAAGCCTGGGGATCTGAATTTGGTTTCTGGAGCCCTCAGAAAGGTGAAAAGGGAGAACTAATTTATGGAATTGTCCTCTGCCTCCACACATGTGCTGTGACACCCCCCCACACACACACACAGTGAATAAAAATTTAAAGTTAAAACAGTCAACTTTAGGTCATGTGTATTTTTCAGTCACTCCTGGGTTCTGTCTTCATATCTTTTGATTCAGTGCAGCAATAAAAAAGTTAATCCCAAAGTCCATGTCAAATTTCAGGGGCCCTATAAAGTCAAAACAACTTTGAAAAAGAATAATTTTAGAGGACTCACATTTCCTGATTTCAAAGCTACAATTGCCAAAATAGTCTGATACCAGATTAAGGATAATACATCTACCAAGATGATAGAACTGAAGCCATGCATGTTGGCTCATGCCTTTAATCCCAGCACTTCAGAGGCAGAGACAGGCGGATCTCTGTGAGTTTGAGGCCAGTCTGTTCTTTGTGGAAAGTTTTTTTTTAAAAAAAAAAAAGATAATAGAATTGAGGGCTCAGGAAAAAATCTCTCATACAACTGTGGTCAAAAGATTTTTAGTTCCAAGAACAAAGTGATTCTCTTATGGTGCTGGGATAACTGGATATCTATACGCACAAAAAAAAAAAGTTAGAGATTGGGCAATAATAGAAACGACATACTCTCAGAAATTGGTAGGCTGGAGTAGAAAGGTCTCAGTTCAAGGCCAGCCTAGGCTATGTCAGGACCTTATTTTAAAACAAACAATCACGTAAAAATCCCAGAAATTGGTGCCTCTATTGTGATGATTAGTTTTGATTGGCAGTTTGGTTGACTGTAGGAGCACCTAAGAGACACACTTCTGGGTGTCATCTACGAGGGTGTTTCCAGAGTGGCTTAATGGAAAAGGACAGACCCACCCTGGCTGTGGTCAACACCATTTCACAGGCTAGAGTCTCAGACTGAAAGAAAAGGGGGAAGACCAGCAGCAGCGTTCACCTCTCTGACTCCTAACTACAGGCCACACCACAGTCCTGCTGCAGCGTCCTCCCTGCTAGAACGCACTGTGAGCCCAGAAAAGCCCTTTCTTGTGTGGCTTTTGACAGATACTTCGTCACAGCGTTGTTTCAAGAAGTAACTGTACACCACCTGACACCATGCATAAAAATTGGCTAAAGAGTTTCCAGGTGGCTGGACACTCCTGGAGAGGGCATGAGTGTTCTACTTCCCTGTCCACATGCCTTGACCTTCCTTTCGCTTCCACACAACTGTTTGTATGTACCCTTTAATATACTGGTTGAGTCATAGACAGGTAAACATTATATGTCCATTGGAATTCCTGATCAAGCATTTGGCTTCTACCAGAGCCCAGAAACAAACTTGGGAACTGGTTTCTCAAAGTATGAACACAGTTGTGTCAGAAGGCATGTCTGAGTGGGGAGATGGTGGCACATGTCTTTAATCCCAGCACTCGGGAGGCAGAAGCAGGTGTATCTTTGTGAGTTTGAGGTTAGCCTGGTCTATACAGCAAGTTCCAGAATGGCCAGGTATACACAGAGAAACCCTGTCTTGAAAAACAAAATAAAACAAAAAGAAGAACAAGAACAGGAAAAGGGCACATCTGCAATTAAAAGAAGAGATATATCAGCATCTTCCTCTCAGGGATTTCCAGATGGCCCATGAGTGTCCCTATCTGCAGCAGACACTTAGAGCACTGTTGAATTGGTGATCATAAGACCAAGTGAGAAAGCAGCTTATAGTATACCTATATTAGCTTCAAAACTTTTCCTGTTCCAGGCCTGTGCTAGTTTCCTACTGGTGTGTAACAGGTTGTCACAACTTAGTGGTGATAACAAAAACAAACCAACAAAAACTTTAACTCTCCATGGAACTAAATATAAGAGAAACAACTATAAGACCTCTTTTACTAACACACGAGGGTGCATTTTCATGACCGTTGAGTTTAACAGTGGTTTCTTTTCCTTTCCTTCTTCCTTCTTTTCCTTTGAGATAGATTCTCACTAAACCAGGTTAGCCTCTTCCCTCCCCTCACAATAGACGTGTGAATGCCTCGCTGGCAATGGTTTCTTAAATATGGTGCCAAAACTGCAAGCAATGAGGCCAATGAGATGGCTCAGAGGGTAAAATGCTATCTGCCAAGTGCGGTGAGCTGAGCTTGATCTTCAGGACCTACGTGGTGGAAGAAGAGAACTCATTTCCACAGGTTGTCCTCTGACCTTCACGTTTGGGCTGTGGCACACACATGCCCCTCAATCAGTCAATATAATAATAACAATAATAATAAACCAACTACAAACAGCAAGCTGGCGTTAGCAATATTGCATGTAATCTCACTACTTGGGGTGCTAAAACAGGAGGATTTTTAACTCAGGTTATCCTGGGCTTATAGTGAGATCATTTATTTATTTATTAAATATTTATTTATTTATTATATATACAATATTCTGTCTGTGTGTATGCCTACA
>LOEQ01000035.1:292961-313175 GCA_001685075.1 Bramus lutescens | reverse complement strand
TTTATTAACCAATGAAAGTAACGCATAGACAGATGACCCTCCTACATCAGGCATTGACTGAAAGCAGCTTCTTTATTCATTAACCAATAAAAGCAACACATATACAGAAGGGCTTCCCACACTAGAGAGTGATAAAGGAAGACATTCAATGTTCTTCTATGGCCTCTGGTTGTATGTGCCTGGGAACACACACCCACCTGCATGTATACACATAGGAGGAGGAGAAGAGAAGAAGAAAGAGTCAGAAGAGGAGAAAACAAATAAGAGAAGGAAAAGGAAGAGAAGGAGTTGTTATTGTTATCTTATATGGGCTCCTGCACAGCCCTTCCTGTAGAACCTGTTAGTCTCTAAAGAACCACATTCTCACAGTCAAGGTCTTCCCCTTCCACACTAATTTGGGGCTGGCCTTCCAACTTGCTTTAGCCAACAGAGCACAGGAGGAAGAGATGCAGGTTCCAGGCCTATGTTTTGAGGTGCCTGGTAGGTCTACTTTTGTACACTCTCAGTCACTATGTAAGAAGTTCAGCTGCCCAGAGAGGCCACATGGAGTAGAGAAGCCCTGGGACTCCATGCAGAAGATGTCCAGCCTTTCTGTGGCCCCAGGTGTCTTCATATGACTTCTGGTACAGTTACCATCTAACTACAACCTCATGAGAGACTCCAAGTGAGACCAGCAATATTGCTCAGCTGAGCCCCATTTACAGAACTAAAGGAAATAATAATGGGTTTAAGTCACCAAGATCTAGAGTATTTGCTACGCTGCAATAAATAACTAAATGACATTCTGTATTTTAATTGCCTACTGGCTTTGTTTGCCCTACTATATAGATTCTTCAGGGCAGGGTTCTGTTTTTATAATTTTCTTATTCTTGGGAATTTCATACATATGCACAATGAAATATGATTGTGTACACTTCTAGACTCCCCACGTCCCTCTCCAACTTCCTCTGTCTCTCTCCAACACATCTCCTTCTCAACCTCAAGTCTTCCTTTTCCTTTGATAGTCTACAAGATTAAATCAGTGCTGCCCATGGATATGGATGTGGGGCCATCTCCTGGAACATGGGAAACTCACCAGCAGCCACACCCTCAAAAAACAAATTTTCCTCTCCCAGAAGATATCAGCTCAAACAAGCAGTGGGGCCTGGAGAGCCCCTCTCAGCTGTATCAGAATTTTAGCTGGTTTGATTTTGCGCCAGTAACCACAGTTGTCATGGATTCATGAGTGGGATATCCTTGCCATGTCCTGAAGACAGCGTGCACAGCACCCTTCCCATCCTCTCGCTCTTTCATTCTTTCTGCCTCCTCTTTGGGAATCTTCCCTAAGCCTGGGGGTTGGAAGATGATCATTTCGGGCCAAGCACTGGGTCAACTCCTCAGCACTTGGATCAGTTATCTATCTCTGCACTGACTGCTGCTCATTGCAAAATCAAGCAGCTTTGACCTGTTTTGCTGCTTTGAGACAGGATCTCCTAGGCCACCTATAACTCACTATGTAGACCAGGTTGCCTATAACTCATTATATAGACTAGGCTGCCCTCAAACTTATGATAATCCTCCTACCTCAGCTTCCTGAATGCTGGGATTACAGGCATGAGCCACGATACTGGGCCACATCCATTTTCTTTTTAAGTTGTTAAATACTCTAGGTATGCTCTAGCACTGAATAAACTCATAAACTTGATTAGTATGAATTTAAAATGTCTACAAAAATAAAGGCAACAACAAATGCCTTCAATGCTCCCTGTTGTAAGAACAGAAGGGCTTGTACACACATCACAAGACGTGATTTACTAGGTACCTAGACAATAGGTTCTTAATGAAAACAGCTGGCCTTTGTAAAACAATTGAATCAACTTGACTTTGGGCTATAATCCAAAAACAGACTGTGAGAGCAGCGGAAGAAAATGGCTGATGGCTTCAGGCCTTGGCATTTCTAGTAAAGACAAAAGTCCATGTGATTCCCACAGTGTTCTTGTTGGATTGTACTGACAACCTAAAGGCTGTGAGGATTCCAGCCACCCCCACACTTCTCACTCCAGCAGCCTCTGATATCCCCAAGATTGGGGGGAAATGTTCCTTCTTTCCTCCTACTCCTCTGGACAGTGTCTTACTAGACATCTGATTGCCCCTGAATTCACAATCCACTGGTTTCAATCAACCAAGTGCTGGGATTACTGGTGTGTGCCACCACCCCTGGCTATAACATCCTTTTGTGTATGGGGGCAGATACTTTATTTTCTCTTTCAAACCCCTTCGACTAACTTCAAACAGGCCAGGACCTCAACGAAGGCACGTGGAATGAACACACTTTTGCTCGAATCAGTCATTCCATGATAAGGGTCTGGTGCTTCTGGCTGTGTACAGTTAAGAGGGATCGGGGACACATACTTTGTGGGCTGACAGTGTGTGTTAAGCCCCATGTGGGACACAAAAATGGGAAGATGCCACCCCTGCCCTGAGGGAAAGAACCGGGGAGAGTACACTTACACAGACGAGATAATTAAATAACAGGACAACATATAATTACTGCTAAACTGTGTAGTAAAAATTAAGCACTACAGGGATTGGGGAAAGCAGAGAAGTAAGTGGGGAGGGCTCCACCAGTTGGGGAGTCTTCACTGCGGCCCTGAAATCTGGCTGAGTCTTGAGGAAGAAAGCCAACTACAGACAGGCTGAGGAATGGGTGCCCAGAAGTCCCAGGAGGGACAGAGCCAAGTCAGCACACTTATGGTTTTATGTCAGGCAGCACAGGGACTGTGAAAGGTGGCTGCCCCAATTCCCCATGCAAGAACATTTCTGAATAGTTCCCCGCATTCAGGCTCCTGGGCCTTCATGTGGTTTCCTCTGCTTGCAACGCCCTTTTCCCTTCTCCACCTGATAAACTTACTTGTGTTTAAAGGGCCCAACTCAAAATGCAAACCACGTGGAAGAATCCTTCCACGATGTACCCCCACTCACTGCTCATGCTCTATTAAAACACAACTCACAGTTCCCTGCTTGCCTCCTCCACTACCATAATTAAGACTAATTTATATTTCTTGGGCCCTTTCTATGCACCAGGACCTAGGCTGAACATTTATGTTGTTTTGAATCTCACAATTACATGAGGTATTATTTTCCCTGTTTTACAGATAACCGGCTGAGTGTGCTTAAGAACCCTGCAAAGGAGTGGTAGCAGTGCAGGCCTTTAATCCCAAAGGCAGGCAGCTCTCTGAGGTTTGAGGCCAGCCTAGTCTACAGAGCAAGCTCCAGGACAGCTAGGGCTACACAGAGAGATCCTATCTTAAAAATTCAGTAATGATAATAATAATGTCAATAATAATAAAAATAGCAAATGTTAAATTTTCTACAGAGAGTTCCAGGACAGCCAGGGCTACACAGAGAAACCCTGTCTTGAAAACCAAAAACCAAACTAAACCAAACCAAACCAAAACAAATAAATGCCCTGCAAAGATAACCTATAGAAAATTAGAAAGCTGGCATTCACAGTGGTATTTGTGGGTCTAGATCCCGTTNCTACACAGAGAAACCCTGTCTTGAAAACCAAAAACCAAACTAAACCAAACCAAACCAAAACAAATAAATGCCCTGCAAAGATAACCTATAGAAAATTAGAAAGCTGGCATTCACAGTGGTATTTGTGGGTCTAGATCCCGTTTGCTGTTTGTCAGTGCTAGAGACTGAACCTGGCTTGTGCAGGATAGGCTCAGCCTCTGACACTGAGCCATAATTTCAGTCCTACAGACTCTGTCCTTTCTCTTTTAGAGGCAAGGTCTCATCACGTAGCCCAGAATGGTCCAGAACTCATGATCTTGAATCTGTGATCCTCCTATCTCAGCCTCTCCAGTACTAGAATTACAGGCACATGTTCTCAGGCCCATCTCAGGGTCTGTGAAGTGAAGCATGCCCCCCGCAATGCTGAAGCATACATGGGCAGCCCGTTTATATTGGGTTCTGTGGTCTGAGTTGATGAGGACAACTGACCAGGTCTTTCTCAAGGAACAGGTTCCCCCGAGATATAAACTCGGATCACTGGATTCAGAGTCCAGAGCTATAACCAGTACATCATGGAAGCTGGTGCTATCTCAGAGTCTACTCCTATTCATTCATTCATTTATTTTTGGGAGACAGTGTCTCATGTAGCCCAGCCTGGCTAGACCTACACAGAGAAACCCTGTCTTGAAAACCAAAAACCAAACTAAACCAAACCAAACCAAAACAAATAAATGCCCTGCAAAGATAACCTATAGAAAATTAGAAAGCTGGCATTCACAGTGGTATTTGTGGGTCTAGATCCCGTTAGCTGAGGATATCCTTGAACTACTGATCCTCCTGCCTCCAGTTCTAAAGTCTTGTGTCACCAGACCCTACTGCAGTCTACTCTTCATGTACTAGAGCCCTGTATTTTTGGAGGCCACACATGCTTTCATCAATCTGTATTCTCAGGTCCTAGAACTGTGGCTGACATATGGCTCAAGATTGTTTGACAGAGAAACACAACTTTCACACCACATGCTGGGGTCTAATCATAGGTACACCCAGTAATCTCATCCCAGATACTTCCACCCACCTAGAAGTCACATATTTGGGAGAAGCAGGAAGTCTGAACGCCTTCCCCCCACCCCATAGGACTCTTCACAGTCATGAAAGTGGGACCAGCATACAAAAACTAACACTGGCTGAACCTGAACCGGAGGGCTCTGGCTGAACACTGTGAATCCTTCAGTATTTTGAAACGAGCAGCCACTCAAAAGCCTCAGCCTGTTGCATCAGGAAAGGGCAGTCAGGACTGCTCCAGCTGGCCCTATCCTTGCTCAGGGACCCAGACAACAGGGTATCAGCAGTGAGGGGACAGGGAAACAGCACTCACTACACTGTGACCTTCAGCAGCCCGAGTTCTCCTAATATTTTAGGGACTTTGACTCAGGCCAAACCAAAATTCCCGGCTGAGAAGATGAAAACAATTTCAGGACAGGCCACTCTGATGAAGAGCTGGAGATTTTATTAAAGATAACTTTAATATGGGTATAAGCATGGGCTTAAAAGGCACACAGGGAACAAAGTAAGGCAATACCAAAGTGCAAGTCTATACTCAAGAGGGAGTCGCAAATGTCATCGTCTTAGCCATACATATCTTTGGTGGTTAAGTTACCTCTCAAAAGATTGCTAAGAACCACCCCCATTTCTCTCTTGGGTTAAGTGAATTTATAGGGTGATTCCTTGGATGGAATTATAATCTGATAAAGTGAAATCAGATGCCCCTAGGGTTGCGGCAAGGGATGTAGTACATGTCCTTTGCCTGTAAACCGAGTTTCTGGTGAGATTACTAGAGGAACAATTGCTTTAGGCTGAGAAGGGGGGAAAGGCCTTTAGCAACTGATAACTGGGCTGCGCAGGAATTCTTGCCCGGACGCTGGCGAGGATTTTCTTTGCCTTTCGATCCTTACTCAGAAAGTGCCCAGCCTAAATGTAAAGAGACAAAACCGGGCTAGAACCTGGGAGCAAACCCTGCCCTGGGTACTTCGGTCCACCAACCAGCCGTCATACGGATCCGCGCACCTCCGCGGCTCGTGCGANGATGGCGACAGAGGACACCGCTGCCCTCGCCCGGCATCACGTCCTTGTTGCGCTCATCTAGCCAAGCCCGCCCCATCCACCACTTCCTCCCGAGAGCACCATCCTTCCGGTAGGGCTCCTTGCTGATTGGCCGGCCGGGGAGTCGGCCGCTGGGGACTGCGCAGCGGCCACGATCGTCCCTGTCCAGTTCTTCGGCCTTGATCTCTCGGCTGCGAGCGCTCTATGGTGCTGGCCACAACATGTGGCGCTTGACAGGTCTCCTGGGGCGAGGTAAGGGTCATCTGCAAGTGGAGTTTCTACAGGCCATGGCCTCAGAAACTGCAATGCTCCGCGGGAAGACAGCCATAGCGCCAGTAGATGGGGTTAGATGCAGGGAAGGCGGAGCATAGGGGGCAAGGCTCTAGTCGAGGAGTCTGGAGCCCTTGGAATTTGAGATGTGGTAGGACAAAGTGAGGAAGAAGGTGGAGCTTACATCCAAGGGGACGGGATAGAGTTCTAGAAGGGGAGGAGTCTATAAAAGAAAGCCAATGAAAAGAGGAGGCGTTTAGAGACACATGCTCAACTTAGTGAGAATGTGTGTCTATAGATTTATGGTTCAGAAGTTGCCACTCACAGGCAACTCTGTGAGAATTTTTTGAGAATAAACATACGCCATTCTGAGGGGTCTTGCTTTATGGGGTGGTGGAACCTTGGAATCCTTACAAGACTATAGATTTCTATCTGTACCCTTCTTTAAGAACCTCTGCAAGAGCTAGGGGCTTAGGCTCAATGGTAGAGGGTTTGCCTAGAATGCTGGAGGTCCTGAGTTCCATTCCTGTTACCAGAAAAACAAAACCAAACAAAAACACTGCACAGATAGATGTCAGTGATTCCTGGGTTCCTGGGGTAATGCTCCCTCACAGACTAGAAGGAAGATTGTTGAGGCCATCTTTATTTCAGCCCATCCCTGTTGGTGTGACTGATCCTCTTTGCTTCCATAGCTTTTCCCTACGTGCTGAGACCTGGCTTCCGAGGGGTAACACTCAGGCCCACCAGTTCAGATGGACCTCAGACATCCTCCACTACCCCACTGCTCCCTAGGCCCAGCGTTGTTAGGTGAGAGTCTGACATTCTGTCACATATGGCCTCCTGCTCCCATTTTGTACAGAACTTAGTAGCCTCTAATTGTACCATTTAGGTCAGGCTCCTGTGGTCCAAGGAGTAACAGAGAGCCAAAGTGCTGTGGATGGAAAGATGCCTTCCACTGGATGTCTGCTCACGTCTCCCCAAACACTCTGCGGGATGCCATCTCATGGGTAAGGCTTCCCCAGCCCTGTCCTGTACCTTCAGCATAGACGAGAATGATCTTGCATGGGAGAGCATCGTAGTCTAGAAACGAGGGCAAGATCGTATCCACATGGTAAGGTCTGCAACTTTCCTGGAAACCTTGCTGTTCCCCCTAGCCTCTGCCATGCATTTATTCTTCTCCATTTGGTAGGCATTTGTTTAACACTTTTGAGCTAAGCACTAGGAACAGAGCAGAGAACAAGGAAGACATAATACTTGCCTTCATGGATAATAAGTAGCTGATAGATAGCATGACTCACCAACAGGAACTGTTATGCACACATCATCTTATTTAATATTTACAAAAATCCTGCAAGGGAAATTTAACCTTCATCTCATACACAAGGACACTCAGGCTTTTGAATATCAGTAGTATATCTAAAGTCACATGGCTTAAGTAGAAGAATCAGGTTTTGCTGGCCTGACATTCAAGCTGCACCGCATAGTTGCTTCACCTGGTATATCTTGTAGAATCGCCTAATGCAGAGCCTCATGCGTAATATTTGCTCGGTAAATATTTGTTGAACTGATCTCTCAGGTCAGGGATGCATCACAAACATTAGGTCTCCTAGGACAGACTCTTGGCCCACAGGCAGTGTTCCATGTAGAGATTCTAGCTATCCACTATTCTGAATGAAATGGACACATGCATATATCACTCTCAGATCTGCCACATCCCAACCTGGTACTTCATGCTTTGTACTGTAGGCAAGTGACTTGACACCTCTGAGCCTTGCTTTTGCTGTTTTGTTTGTTTTTTTGAGGTAGTGTTTCTCTGTGTAGCCCTGGCTTTCTTGGAACTTGCTCTGTAGACCAGGCTGGTCTCGAACACACAGAGCTACATCTGCCCGTGCCTCCTGAGTACTGGGATCAAAGGTGCGCACCACCCCCACCTGGCCACTTTTTTTTATAGACCTTTAATTTGGTGTCATCAGAGCTGAACATGGGATGTGTCCATGACATAGATATGGCTGTCTGGGTTTCTATGAACTGGAGGCAGATTATACCATAGAGTAAGGACTTTTTTTCCATTTTGTCAAATAACTGAGCCCTAGGTCAGTATCACAACTATTCCTTCAGGGAACCGCACCCAGATTCCAGAGGTCGTGTTATCTCTAGGTTCTGTAAACCACTGCCCTCGTGGAGGGTCTGCACGCACAGACTCTCACAAACACCATTGGCCTTATCTTCCTAATGATGGTTGGTGCCTTGTCTTCCTCCCACCTGCAGCCTGCTCATCATTCTAGTACTCTTTCCTCTCAGGCTCTTTGCAGCCCCCTGATTGATTTTCTTCTTGGTGTTTCACACAATTATTAGGTTATTGTATTTGTTTTTCTTTGTGTTTGGGTTTTGTCTCTTTCAGCAAAAGATACAAATGTCATGAGGGCCAGATGCTGTCTGTCTTAACTTGCTGTCATGAATAGTTCCTGTTGCAACAAAGAGATACTGGGGTATCATCCAACCCAGGAAGATAGGGGTGAACGAGCAGCTCCTGGGATAGGAGCTGGCTCAGCTGGTCTGTCTCAAGCTTCCACTTGTAAGCTCTTGTGGCTGGGTTGGGAACTTTTTTTTTTCTCTTTTCTGCAGCATCTTTTTGCCTGCTTAGACCCTTTTATTCTGTCCCTTGCCGGCACATGCATTCAGCACGCACCTGCTCTCACTTCACACTGCCCTGGGCTCCAGGGATACCAGAACGTGCATGGTCCACGGGCCCTGCCTCTATCATGCTTGCAAACTAAAAGGGAGTGACAGACCCTAAGTGAATGATTGAAAAGAACTACAGAGCCGCAAAGGACAGGCTCAAGTGCTGTGAAAGTACATGGCGTGGAGCTGCCCCGTTAGTCAGGAAAGGCTCCCGGCAGATGATGATTGACAGGTGGGGCTGTGTTCCTGACGTGCTGCTTTCTTTCCCAGGGTTCTCTGGCCGTGCTGGCCTTGCACCTGGCGAGGCAGATCCACTTCCATGCACCCCTGATAGCAGGACCCCAGCCAGCTGAACGCTGCTCTTGGCACAGTCCCCTGTACCGCTTCCTCTCCTCTTCCTGGTGGCACCCATGCTCCTGTGAGTTCTCCATCCTCAGGGGGCAACTGGGGCAGGTTGGGAGTTTCTCTGGGCCAGGAAGTATCTCTGGACACACCTCAGGAAAAGAGCCATCAGCAGCTCCTTGCCTTTCCTATCTGGAGCCAGAGGGAGAGGAGTGTGGGGAAGTGCGGGCCACACTGGGTGTGGGCCATGCCTGCCCGTCTGTGCTCCTGGTGTCCTTCTGTCACCTCCCAGAGAGGAAGCCCCCACACCTAGGATACTTTAGATCCCGGGTGTGGCTTCCTGCCCAGTCCTTGACCAGTTCAGTTCAGTCCTGCAGTGACTATCAGTAACTGAAACTATTGAGTGTGTATTTTGGGTTGTGTGCAGAAAGCATATAGCCACATGATTGAAGCTCTGGAGTCAGACTTTAAGAATTCTAGCCTCCCAACTACTGCTTACTAACTACTTTTGTGTCCCTGAAGAAATTAGTTTTGGTCTCCCCATGCCTCGGTTTCCTTATCTGTAAAATGGGGTGATAATAAAGGGAATTCCTTGGGAAGACCAAATGAGTTAATATGTGTCAGGGACTTAGCATTGTGCCTAGCACATAGTATGCACTTGGTCATTATCGGTTGGAATTTTAGTTCTTGTGTTAGCATTAAGCAGAAATCTGAGTGCTAGGCTACAGTAGTGAATCAGGTAGGCACTCCCGGCCTCTGGGAGGATTCAAGCAATTTGTGCTCAGGGTGGGAGGCCAGCATAAGTGTGAATTCCTGTAGAGTAGTGGTTCTCAACCTCCCTAGTGCTACAGCTCCTTAATACAGTGCCTCATGCTGTGGAGACCCCCAACCATAAAATTATTTTTATTGCCACTTTATAACTGTAATTTTGCTGCTCTTATGTATCGTAATGTAAATATTTGTGTTTTCTGATGGTCTTAAGCGACCCACAGGGGTCACAACCCACAGGTTGAGAATCACTGCTGTAGAGGAAGGCCGGCCAGAGAGGCTGAAGAGGAACCATGGGAGGGAGGTGTCTCAGGAGATTCACAATTTTTCCTCAGGCCTCCCAAGCCTCAGGGAGGACTGACTGGCAAGTGTTCCAAGCTCCCAAAGATCAGACCCCTTTCTTACCTGACCTTCTTGCTGGCTTCTCTTCAGCACTTCGGAGGCACGTTCTTCCCAGGCCTGACCACCCAGCTCCCACATACACTGGCCTCAGGGAACCAAGGCTGGGCCAGAAAGAGCCCTCCCCTCAGACCCAGTGCTGCCCTTCAGACAGCTCCCTGAGAACTGGCCTTCTGAATCTCCCTGAAGAAGGTGCGACCTCACCTGATACCTGCAGAGTGGGGAGGGGGTGGATGGACCTAACATTCACAGGAGGGGAGGGGCTGATGGGCGGACCTAACACCCACAGGAGGGGAGGGGCTGGTGGGCGGACCTAACACCCACAGGAGGGGAGGGGCTGGTGGATGGACCTTTGTTGCACTGTGCACCCAGATAAAGAGCTGTCATCCCTGTGAAGCCTCTTGCTTTCTGGGGTGACCAAAAGTTACTGGACATAGGGCAGACTGGAAGAGAAAGAAGGGAGAAGTCATACCCTTCTCCTCCCCCTGACTGCCTGGGTATCTGCCTTTCCCTTGCAGAGCCCAGTGACTTTGACTTCTTGCATGCCAGCAGGGACTTCATATCCCAAGCAGAGGCCTGCCCCCCTGGAGAAACAAATGTATGTTTCAAGTTTGGTACCCTGGATGCCCACTCCTCTCTTGGGGCTGGTGGAGAGCCAAGTGAACCATACCTTGATGCTGCCTTCTGTTTCTTCCCCAGGAACAAGACAAGTCCAAGGCTCTTCCTCTAGAGGAGGCTGTGACTTCCATCCAGCAACTCTTTCAGCTCAGTGTTGCCATCGCTTTCAACTTCCTGGGTACCTGATTCCCCTCCTCAAGGCAGGAGGATGAGGAAATGGAAAGGGCATGGATTGGGTAGAATACAGCAGAGTAGAGAGTGGTTTAAACAAAAGAGGTTTATCTTCTCTGGGTAGGTAGACCAGATGTGCCATGCTGGTTCAGTGGGGTCAAGGGCCCATCCTAGTTCTTACATGTTCAGCTCTCATCTTGAGTTCAGTATTAGTCATTCCAGCTCCTGCTTTCCTGTGTATATTCTTGGCCACTGGGTAGAGAGACACAGTAAGCTAGAGGACCACTTCTTTCCTTTAAGGGCCGAACCTTGCTCTTTATAGAGCTACATAAGCCACAAAGTCAGCTTATGGCCGTCTGTTATCGAGGAGGCTGAGAGATGTAGTCTTCAGCCAAATGGCCATGTACTTCCTTGAGTAGTCTGTCCTGTGTAGACAGGAGAAAATTTTAGAGGACACCCCACATTCTCTACCATGCTTAGAAAAGAGAGAGTCCTGCAGTTTGCAGCAGGCCCCAGTGCATAATGAGAAAGAACCCTTATCAAATCTGGGGACTCCACATGACTTGGCTATTTGTCCTGGTTCTATGGTGACTTGACTCTTGTCTCAGACCATCAAAGAGGAGCCTTGTATTCCCAGCAGCACCTGTTGGGACCTAGTAGTTGGGAACAGGGAGGAAGAGGCTGGGTCTCATTCAGAGCATATTTACTGATTGTTCACCTTTGCTAGCCCCTGCCCAGGAGATGTGGTGGTTCTTTACTCTCATGGTGTTCCCATGTGAATTGAAGGATAGTAGACAGTAAACTGGACAGGTACAGTGGCCCATGCCTTTAATCCCAGCACTCAGGAGGTGGAGACAGGCAGATCTCTGAGTTCGAAGCCAGCCTGATCTATAGAGCAAGTTCCAGGACAGCCAGGACTACACAAAGAAACCCTGACTCAAAAAACAAAAAACAAACAAAAAAGAATTTCAGATGATAAATGTTATGAAGAAATTGAATAAGGGGTTGTTTCTCTAACTTGGGCAAGGAACAACTTCATGGAGAAATATGCTGGAAGGGAGACCCTTGAGCTAAGCCTGGCTGTCAGAGGCAAGCTACTTTTGTTCCCATTTCTCCAGCAGAGAGAAACGAGAGTAAGGTGCTGTGACAGCGTTGAGGTTTATTTGTTAAGAGAGGCTGGAACTTAGCCGTCATAGGAAGGATAGAAGGATGAAGTCAGAGAAGCAGCCAGGAGCCAGCTCAGGTAAGGTCTTCTGATCCCAGGAAGAGTAGGGATTGCCTACGTGACACAGGAAGGCACTGGAGCAGGAAGAAGGATGGTCATGTGATCTGACTTACTTTTCCAAACGTCTGTGTGGCTATTTACAGACCAGCATGGATTGAGGGGGGCCGGAAGGGAGACATGAGACCAGGCAGGAAGACTTGCTGAGAACTAGGCAGGACATGATGAGGGCTTAGCCATGGCTAAGGCAGCAGAGACCAGAGGAGTAGAGGAATCCTGATGAGCAGGTGGTGTCTTCTGCCCTTCATGTCTCCTTCCCAAGGACAGAGGACTCTGTGCACTCAGGACAGTAGATTTTCAGGAGGCAGGGAAATAGGTGTATCTCTGCTTGCTGAATGGAGTGCAGGTTTTCCTTGGTTGGCTTTTTTTGTGATTTTTGAGGGCAAGGCTCTTCTCAGAACCCTCTTACCCATTCCCCCATTCATATATTCATTTATTCAGCAAGTGCTGAGCCCTGTGGCAGTGCACAAAGGCAGCACAAGCTATAATCATATTTTGCATTTATGTAGAATTTTCATCCCATGCAAAATTACTTCTCCGTTCTTGTTCTGCCTGCCTCGAGGATTTTACAGTATAATTGAGGAGACTGGGCTTATTCTTTTGTACCAGCTGTGTCCATAGACAAAGGTTTGATATATTAGGAAAGCGCTAAAAAGAGTTTAAGCCCCGAATGTGGTCTGAAGGTTCTAGAGTAGAAACAATGGGAGGCCTGGTGATAGAGGCAGAACCCAGGGTCTCAGGCAGGAGCCAGTTTGAGCAAAGATGAAAATTGGCGAAGTTGAGTCCTGTCTGTACATTTTCTGTTTCCTTTATGCCTGGGCAAAGCAAAGGGCCCTGACTTTGGAGATTGATGTCAGCTAGGTATTGGCTGTCTTCTGCTGAGGCTCTTCCTTGCCCTATAAGGCTAGCTGAGCAAGATCACCTGTGTGGTGCAGGTGTGCAATGGAAACCCTCTTCTAGCTGACATAAGCCAAGAATCTCGGGGATCTCTTAGCCTGTTGAGCATCAGGGGGAATGGGAATCAACGCAGCTCCAGAGAACCCAGGGGCCAGCACTGATAGTGTCTCAAGGTTGCTGCTGTCAGAATACTTAAGAGTTCTTTTCTCTCATGAGAATCTTCTCTGCCTGATTAAGATTCACACTCCTGACAAAGTCGCATTGGTGGGGAAGAGCACAGGCATATGACAGGGGAGGGGTTGTTCCCGAAGGGCAACCAGAGCTATTGGCCAGATAAGCAAGCACAGCCACCCCATCCCTGGCACCAGCCTCCAACCCCCACCCCCATGTCTCTGGCACCAGTGAGCCTGCTGGAGAAGTGCGTGCTGCACAGCTGTGCCCCGCACAAGAAGAAAAGTAGGATTCTGGGAAGAGACGAGCAACCTGAGTGTCTGGTCGAGGATGTGGAAATTCATGGTGGGAAATGTGTTTGTGCTCCATTTCCTACAGGGACGGAGAACATGAAGGCAGGGCACCACACAGAAGGCTTCTCTTTCTTCCAGAGAGCCGCAGACCGTGGCTACAACAAAGCACAGTACAACGTGGGCTTGTGTCTGGAGCATGGCAGAGGCACCCCTAGGGACCTCGGCAAGGTACTGTCCCATCCCAGACCCAGTAAGCTCAAAAAATGAGTAGTAAACAGCAGGGGCTAATAGTTCAAAGTAAGCCCTCCTAAATTATAGACGTGTACTCCAAACTCAGGGAGGGCAGGCATTTTGCCTTTCTTTGCAACTGTACTCTCAGACCCTAGATTGTACCTAGATAAATAGGTTAATTTTGAGAAGGAAGAGCAGGTATGCAAGGGTGTCATATGTAGAATATTTTACTGAGCCGTATGTGAAAGGAAAGGGTAATGTACACACAGTGTGCAGTCTGTATAACATATCCATGGGGAAAACTTGGAAGCCTATACACCAAAATTTTAATAAAGAATGTTCTTAGTTGAATATGGTAACACACACTATAATTCTATCGCTGAGGCAGGAGGATTTCTCCACATTTGAGGCCAATCTGGGCTATATGGGTAGTAACAGGCTGCAGGAACTCTTTCTCAGACTCCCTCTCAAAAAGGCAATCGGTCAAAAACACCAACAAAAACTCCTGATGCTCCTTATGAGGCAGGGTATCTTGGGCTTTTATGTTTGTGCTCTGGGTTTCTGTTTTTAATTTTGACTTAACAGCATTTACCTATAATGCTGTTCTAACCTATAATGATTATGTGTTTATTTGAATGGCTTTTAAGATTTCATTCAAAGAAAGAGACCAATTACCTACAGACTGATTATTTCTCCTGTTGCCCCAGGCTATCCTCTTTTACCACCTGGCTGCCATCCAGGGCCATAGCCTGGCTCAGTACCGCTATGCCCAGTGCCTGTTGCAAAGTTCAGCCTCTTTGTCGGACCCTGAGCGGCAGAGGGCAGTGTCTATGCTGAAACAAGCTGCAGACTCTGGTTTGCCAGAGGTGAGTGCCATCAATGGGGTCTGTTCTGAGTGAGGTGTGCAGAGCCTGAATGTGACTAAGATGCCCTTTTTCTCCCTTCCTGACAGGCCCAAGCTTTCCTTGGGGTGCTCTTTACAAAGGAGCCGCACCTGGATGAGCAGAGAGCTGTGAAATACCTTTGGCTCGCAGCCAGCAATGGGGTAAGTGTGCGATCTCTGGTCCGTACATGTTGGGGATCAAGTCTGATAAGAAAAGGAGTTTGGGAACTGGTTCTGAGCTCTGGGCTTATGATACGTTTTCCAGGAGCCTTCGGCTAGCCAAACCCTGGCTCCCACTGACCCACTGTGTGACTTTGGACAGGGCCACTGTGGTGCTGAGTTTGAAGGTGGGGACACTGCTCAACTGAGGTGGAAATACTTGCTCTCAGACATTGTGAATTGTGGCACAGCAGAGCTCCTCCCCTCCAGCCACCCAGCCTGTCGCTTGCTACACACTCACCACATATCGAGCTATCGCTTCTTGATTCAGATCTTTAGACCAGCATAGCCCACTCTGTCTGCCGCTTCACAGGGTTGTTGGGAGTATCAGACCAAGGTGACAAACACACAAGCTCTCTGTGAGCTGTACCCATGATGCATCCTTGCGATGGCTTCGAGAAGTCAGACACATATGAGAGGGGGGATACTTGATTGTCCGACCTGGGTGTTGGCATTCAAGCGGCATAGCCCAGTTTGTTCCACAGGGAATTGGTTCCATGGGATGTTGACGAGGAATGCCAAGGGAATGGGCACTTGGACCTCAGGAGCACTAAGTGAAAATAGTTGTTTTGCGTGTAGACAGTCTCTGAGCTCTTTATCACTGTGAAATGCCAAGGTGATCTGTGGCTGGCTGGATCCCTGTTGTACCTGGAAGGGTCAGAAGTCCTGGATTGGAGCAGGCGGTGTGCACAGTGTCATTTCCCTGCATAGGACACTCCTGCTTCTCTTTGTTCTCTGACCAGCAGGCTGATAACACTATTGCATCTTAACCCCAACCACTCTGTGCTACACACACTACCTGGAGTCTGACAAAGGAGGACAGCTAAGCATCGCCAGCAGTTGCACTATAACTCTTCATCGGAGGAGTGGGCCTGCTGTCCATATGCCGGTTACCCTGGGCCTTCTGGCCTGCTAGGGTTAGACCCGTATGCTAAAAGAAGGGGTGCACAAAGGGATATATGTCCCCCACTGTGGAGCACTGTGTTGGGACACAGCCCTTCCACTCTCAACCTTTCAGAAACTGGGTTGGTCACTCAGGGCTTATTTTGAGTGGTGTTGCAGGGCTAGGTGTCATGGTTTAGATAAAAAGCGGTGCAGTTCCCCGAGGGGCGGCAGTGGGCCACGAGGGGAATCCGGGTTCCACCACCCAAGGCCTCTGTGGGTCCCAGGCTGGTGGAGGTGGTGGGTGAGAGACCTTGGCGGGTTGGCAGGGCAGATGAGGTGGATAGATGCTGTACAGAGAAAGTGGGTATAGTTTATTACTTTATTTAGTAGGTTATAGAAGGAAAGGAGAGAGAGAGAGAGAGAGAGAGAGAGAGAGGTGGTGCATGCTGGTAGGATTTACTGAAGGAGAAGAGGCCTCAGCCACCTCTTTGGAAGAGAGCCAGGGAAGAGAAACCCAGGCTAGAAGCAGAAGGAAGATCTGCTTGCTTCAGGAGAAGGGGGGAGTAGGCGGGGCTTGTCTCTTAAAGGGACAGGACAGACCATTACAGTAGGGTTTAGGTCTTAACATATGGCTGCTGCTATGTTCTGCCTTAGCCTGCAACTCCCAAATCTACTGTATTTCTTACCCACTTTGGCCTTTATGTCACCTAAGTGGGAACAGAGTATATAGCAGAAACTTGTGGCACACATGGGACCATGGTTGAGAGTGTAGAATTTTTTTTAACTGAGGGGTTAAATATGCTAAGAGCTCTCTAGTAAGGGAGGAGAACTCAGTGGTGTGAGAAGCTGGAGGGGCGTGTCATGCGAGTAGCACTGACCTGAGCACTTTCCATACAGCGAAGCCTAAGTAGGTCATGCTTCTGTTACCCCGTCCCATAGCCGAGGAAACCGAGGTACCTAGGTTGGAAGCCAGGAAGGCTAGCCATGCACGTCAGGCTCCTAATGCCTACTTGTCTCACAGAGGAATGTCATGTCAGTAAGGAGGCAGAGCCCAGGGCAAGGCAAGGGGCAGAGCATGAGGAAGACATGGCTTGTACTATGGTTTATGTTCTGCAGTCCTCTCGGGGAATCAGGATGGTGGACCTGGCTTTGGGAAATCTCTGTACACTGGCCTGTCAGAAGGCCAAAGCTTGCCTCCCAGCGTCCTTCCCATCTAGGGCCAAATCCTTCTGCAGTCTTTTCTTAGCCAGTCTCAACAAGAGAAGCCTTCACACTGGTGGGGTGGAATCTCCCTAGGCAGGGGACCTAACTCCTTAGGCAAGCACTGGACCTCTAGCATTTCATGGTTGAAGGGCTTGGAATGTGGCAGGCTGATGGATGAAGGCTCAGCGTACCTGCCTGACTCCACCTCACGCCTGGCTAGGCATTCTTGTTCTTCAGTTTGTCTGTCATCTCCTTTAGGACTCCCAGAGCAGGTTCCACTTGGGAGTCTGTTACGAGAGGGGCCTTGGTGTTCAGAGGAATCTGGTCGAAGCTGTGAAGTGTTACCAGCAGGCAGCAGCTGTGGGGAATGAACCAGCCCAGGAGAGGCTTCGGACCCTCTTTAACGTAAAGGCGGCAGGTAATGCAAGTCAAGGCCTGGTTCCTTCCAAGCTGAGTGCCCAGTGAGAACAAAGGGTGGTGGCCCCAGTGGTAGCTAGCAGCCCGACTTTCAGAGTGAGGTAAACTTGTGTTTTGAACTCTGCTGTCATTGAACTGGGACTCTGTGACCTTGATTTCTTCTCTGACAATCAGAAACACAGTAGAATTAAGCCTTTAGCTTGTTGTAAGCACTACATTTTAGTAAAATAATGGGC
This sequence comes from Bramus lutescens, assembly GCA_001685075.1. NCBI lineage: Eukaryota > Metazoa > Chordata > Mammalia > Rodentia > Cricetidae > Bramus > Bramus lutescens. The sequence goes on along the minus strand of LOEQ01000035.1, from coordinate 295,610 downwards.
TAGCACAGCCAGTCCTGGTGGTGCATGCTGGGAATCACAACATCTGGGATGCTGATGCATACATTCCCAGGCTGGCTTGGGTACCATAGCAAGATACTGCCTTTAAAAATAAAGTACAACATAGTCTAGCGCACAGTAAGTATTCAATAAACCAGTAAATGATGGTTCCTGCCATGATTTTTTGGGGAGAGCCAATGTCTTTAGGCTGACTGAAAATACCTTTCTAGGGCTATGAGAGCCCCACTGAGTCAATTAGCAATGCCAGAGGAGCCAGGTCCTTTAAGAAGTCCCTGCCCTGCCAGGCGTGGTGGCGCACTGCTTTAATACCAACACTCGAGGCAGAGGCAGGTGGATCGCTGAGACTGAGACCAGTATAGTCTACATAGAGAGTTCTAGGACTGTGTAGGGAGACCCTGTCTTAAACAAAGATCCTGCTAGAACTGCAGGAATAAGCATTGCTGTCTTCTCTTTGTAGCCCCAGGACCCAGCAATGCGGCCATGACAGGACTGAAGTCTTTCTCCAGTCCCTCCCTCTGTAGCCTGAACACCCTGTTGGGAGGTGCCTCAGGCCTCCCTCATGCCTCAAGCACTGGGAACCTTGGCCTCCTCTGCAGGAGTGGCCATCTTGGAGCCAGCCGTGGAGCCCCCAGCAGGGCTATACCATCCTTGGAAAGAAGTCTCGTGAGACTGGGTTTCGGCTAAGGTGAGAAAAAATACAGCCCTGGCTAGGAAAAGGGTGGACTGGAGTTTGGGTGGCAGCAGAAATTGGTTGTTAGTACCCTTCCTAGAGTAGCAATTCCAGTCCGTGCTCAGGTGCCCACCTATTTGAAGTGCATGGCTAATCGGTGACTTTGTCCTTTTTTCCACTTGGTAGCCTCCCATATTCATTCAGTGACCCCAGAGACCCCATTTGCCACCTTTGCTTTTGTTGTTTTGTTTGTTTTTTAAAGGTGATCCTTGATTCAAGTGTTTTTGTTGTTGTTGTTGTTTTTACTATTTATTTATTATGTATAAAATGTTGTCTGCACATATGCCTGCAGGCCAGAAGAGGGTACCAGATCTCATTACAGATGGTCRTGAGCCACCATGTGGTTGCTGGGAATTGAACTCAGGACCTCTGGAAGAGCAGCCAGTGCCCTTAACCGCTGAGCCATCTCTCCAGCCCTTTGCTTTTGTTTTTGAGCAAATAACTAACCTCTGTTCCTGTGCCTCAGTTTCCCTACTCTTAGACCATATCGTAGTTTCCAACAATCCTTGATGTGTGCATGCCCCTGGTAGTTGTCAAGATTTTACATGGCATGTAAATTAAGATGCTTTACTTAAGTAATATGTTTAATAAATAATGCCAAATATAATAGACAGATTGGCCTATAATTCTTTTGCACTTATGTACAAAGCTAAATGGTAGTGACTTAAAGCATCCTGTCCAATGGAGTGCAGATTCAAAACGTGACGGAAGTAGTATGGGGGTGTTCTCATGAGTGGCTGGAGCTTGGGAAATCCTGAGTGTCACCAACATTCTAGCCTTGTTCATCCCTGATGGACTCATGATCGTTCTCATCTTCGATGTGGAAGGGAGAGGTTGCCTGAATGCTTACATGTATCTGTTTGGATTTTCTTCAGACATCCCTGCCTGAGAGCTCTCAGAGATATCACAACTTGAATCCAAAGAAGAGGCCAGTTAGCTCCTCACCTTCCCGGGAGCTTCCAGCATCTCCCCAGCACCATAAAGAAAAGGAATGCCTGTGAAGTCCTAGGTTCTGGCTCCGCCACTGACCTAGCTGTGCCACCTGGAAGCAGTGACCCGATTTTCCAACATTATTTTCTCAATTCTAGATCAAGGACAGTAGCATGTGTCCTTCTGCCTTAACAGACTGAGGTGCAGCCATTTCTCTGCATAAAGGACATTAGTCCTTGCTTAGGTTTCCAAAGGCAGAGTGATGCCCACAGTTCTATGATCTTAGAGACACCAGGCCACCAGGCATGATGCGAGTGCCTTTAATCCCAGCACTTAGGAGGCAGTGGGAGGGGGATCTCTGTGAGTTCAAGGCCAGCCTGTACTACAAAGCGAGTTACAGGACAGCCAGGGCTACATAGGAAAACCCTGTCTTATAAAAAAAAAAACAAAAAACCCAGAGATCTGGATGAGGATCAAAGCTGACATCATATGACTCCAGCCTAGACTTCTGGTCTACCAGTTCACCCTGTTGTGTTATTTGCAAACATTATCATCACCTGGCAGGTGTGGGGGTATCAGTAGAGATTAGGCACCTGGAGTCTTGGGAGTCAGAGAATTGAGAACACGAGTCCTTTTTGGAAAAGGTCGGGTAGGATTATGCAAGTGTTTAATAAAACAGGTGGTGGGTTATCTCCTCTCTCTTGCCCTTGAGTGTGTGGGGGAGAGCCAGGGAGATGGGCAGGGGGAGCTGAAAGCTGAGGCTCCATACTCATCTCTAAACTCCATTAACCAATTTAAAGGGACTTAAAAGCTCTCCAAGAGAGAGACTTAGAAAAAAAAATGACTTCTGAGTCAACGCTAATGACTCCAATTACTGAATTTGTGAATAGCTGTTCCCTGGCTTCTGGAAATTAGCCCAAGTTCAATAGCAGAAACGTGGCTGTGGGTGGGGGTGGGAGGAGCTGAGGACC
>LOEQ01000035.1:276890-292944 GCA_001685075.1 Bramus lutescens | reverse complement strand
TGTTTCCTTGCCCAGTCAGTGTGATAGTTCAAAGATGGGAGGGTTTGGGGGGATAGCTGTGCACACTTTCTTCAGCTGCCCACCCTCCCTCTCCTACCTCCTGTGTGGTCTGAGCTATGCTGTTCTAGCACCTTCCTGAAGCCCCAGTGCCTCCCCTGCTCCCTGCTTCCTTCCCATGTACACCATCCTGACCCCTGTTGAACACATTGTATGATGCCTCCCACAGACATAGGCACCTGTTCATGTCCCAGCATTTACAACAGTGTCCCAAGCAAGGTGAAGGCTCCATGTTCAGAGTTTGAAGCCCTGTAGTACACTAACCACTGTGGCAGAAATAAATAAGAAAGGTTTCTGTGGTCGACTAAGTTTGGGAAGCACCGCCCTCTACAGCCCTTTTATAAATTCATAACACGTCCAGAAATGTGAGCTCCAGGAAGCCCTGCACTAAGACAGAGGCTCCAGAGCCTTCCTGGTGCCCTGAGAAATGTCACTACCAGCATTCTCAGGAGTCTCACTAAGCAGCTTTTAAGTCATTTGGGCCCCCTGAGCTCTGCTTGCTTCCCCAACCCTGTAGGTCAGACAATGAATCCAGGTATCCTGCCGCTATAGTACCTAAGCTTCTCCCTCCTACTCAGTCCCTGCTGAGTTAAGCACAGACTGGGTGCTCAAGTTGGGGTGGGTTATTTCTAAACTTTCCAGCCTCAGAAAGAAGAGCCTCTGCCTGGGGAGAAGGAAGGGTAGAGTCTTAAGAGGTGTTATCAGGGGCCCCAAGCCCGTGGCTATGCAGGCATTGTGGTCTCAATGCCAGTCTTAGTACAGCCCCAGGGGACAGGTTTCATGGACAGTCTCCATGCTGCTGCCATTCTGCCTTTGAAATTCTATTAATTCTATTAATGACTCATCAGTGCCCCGAGAGAAAGTGGGAGAGGAGGACAGCAGAGCCAGTTTGGCTTGTGTGCTGGGAGATGCAGGGCTCCAGGCCTATCCACAAAACCAGTTCTTCAACCGTGAGACCTTTGAGCAAAGCTGTACTGATGATGCTGTGGTGGGAACACAATTGTTCAGACCATTAGATCGTTGTTGCTAATACAGTGCAGGGCACTCAATAGGTGCTCAGTGAACACATCTGCCCAGCAACAAGTCTACGCATAGTGGGGGCTTTAAATAATTGTTTTGAGAATGGATGAATGATTACGCCTTTCTCCCCTCTGTGATCATTATGCTACTTCTGACACTTAGAAATTGTTCAAGAAATACAAAATAGGGCTGGAGAGATGGCTCAGAGGTTAAGAGCACTGGCTGCTCTTCCAGAGGTCCTGAGTTCAATTCCCAGCAACCACATGGTGGCTCGCAACCACCTGTTCTGAGATCTGGCGCCCTCCTCTGGTGTGCAGGCATACATGGAGGCAGAATGTTGTATACATAATAAATCTTAAAAAAATACAAAATATAGCCAAGTGTGGTGGCTTGTCTGTAATCTTAACACTCAAGAGGCTGAGGCAGGAGGATTGCCTTGAGTTCAAGGCCTACAGGGAGAGACTTTGTTTGACTCAGACAAGTTTATTGAGTGATGTTTATGTTGCCCTCATAGTATGCACCATTCTTAGGAGGAGCTAGAAAACACTGACCTACTTGGCAGGTAAATATGATTTGCCAAGTTGGTAATATGCTGTCTCCTGCCTCCTCCACTCTGTCTGTTTTGGGAATTTGGTTCCCTTCAGAGTCCCAAGGGTAGTGGTGCCATCACATTCTTGCTTCAGCTGGAGAAGAGGTAGGGTCAGTGAGCTGCCAGGCTGAAGTTGGTGACAGACGGGAAGGCTGCCTGTCAATCTCTGAGCTGCCCCAGGCTGTGTGAACACTGCGTGGCACTCTTGGCGCCGGAGAACAGCTGACTATTGATTTAAAAAGAAAATGTCCCTCTGTGCTTTCCAAATTAAGACGACATTTAACTGAGTGCTTGCTGGCTTGCCTGCTCTCTCTGTCTCCCAGGGGACAGAGCCCATCTTGGTGGAAACTGTTTCAAGTATGTCCAAAGCCTTAGCTTTGACATCTTGGCTGATGTCAAGAAATTTCTGTCACCTTCTTGTTCAGCACACCTAGTTCTGCCACCATATGTACTGCCTCGTTCTAAGCCCATTGCGGGGAGGGGGTAGGAAAAGTGCTGGTGTCAGCACGCTAGGAAGGGATACAGCGCCAGCCCTCACGGCACAGCATGCCCCCACTCTGACAAAACAGCACTGCCCAGGAGTTGTGTGGGTCCTGCCGGAGGGCTGAGAACAGACCTAGAGGCTGCATGGTCCTCAATCTTAGAGAAGTCAAAGTCCACTTTGAAAATCTGATGAAGGCACTCTTCCAGCCCAAAGGAGAGTGTATCCATCCCTGCTCAGTTTGCAGTCTAGCCATTCATAGATCCTGAAGCCCAGACACCATAGGTTAACCTGTGATGGAAGCCAGGAATAGTGGCTAACACGCCTGACAGCTCAGGACGCTGAAGCAGAATTGTCACGTGTTCAAGTACATGGCCACATAGTAAGTTCCAAGTTGGCCTAGGTTACACTATGAAACTATCTGAAAGAAAGAAAGAAAGGAGAAAGAGGTCTGATGAGGAGGGGCTCAGCAGGTAAGATACTTGCCCCTAAACCTGACAACCTCATTATTGATCCTTGGAACCAACACAGTAAAAGGGGAGAGCTGACCCCCTGCATGTTGTCCTCTGACCTCTGCATACATGCCCTGTGATATGTATGTTGCCTGCCCCCCCCCAAAAAAAAGATAATAAAATTTTAAGTGGCTAGGCCTGGTGATACATGCCCTTAATCCCTGCAACCAGGAGGCAGAGGCAAGCAACCTTCGTGAGATCAAAACCAGTCTGGTTTACCAGGCCACCAGGGCTACACAGTGAGACCCTCTTAAAAAAAAAAAAAACCCACTGTAATGTAGAATATGTTAAATCCCAANAAAAAAAAAAAAAAACCACTGTAATGTAGAATATGTTAAATCCCAAATTCCTGATCCCAGATCCTAGCTTTTCAGCAGACCTGCTGCAAGTCACAGGTCATTTCATCCTTCCATGTCCTTGGCTATAAAATGAAGAGCCAAGAGCTGGGTGTGACAGTCATACATGGGCAATCCCAGTTCTTGGGAGGTAGAGTCAACAGGATGAAGTTCGTCCTTAGCGCTAACAAAGAGTCGAGACTGAAAAGTTCAGACTCTGTGTCTGCAAATGGTTCAGTGCCTTGAAGCCATGCTGGATAAACTTTTACAGGTCATGTGTTTCCTTGGGAATCTGATGAGAACTTTGTGTCTTCTGCTCAGTTAAAAATACTTACGCACGCACAAAGCTCTGTCTGGTATGCAGAGTTCCAAGGACCGGAGCTTTAGGACTAGAGTGATACAATTAGTCTTTTTTTTTTCTAGACAGGGTTTCTCTTTGTAACTCTGACTGTTCTGGAACTCACTCTGTAGACCAGGGTGGCCTCAAACCCACAGAGATCCGTCAGCCTCTGCCTCCTGAGTGCTGGGACTAAAGGCATGCACCACCACTGCCCAGCTTGGTTTAGTGTTTCTAATGATCAAGTCTCAGCCATGGTTCCAGCATCCCTGGGTCATCTGCCCACTCCATCTCTCCTCTGCCTGCAAGTCCTCTAATAACTTGTGAGATCAGCATGGTCTACTCCATACTACAGTCTTTAGACTTGGCTTTTACATAGTAGAACTATTCCCACCCTCCAATGAAGTCCTACCTGGAGCGCCAACATAAATAAAAGGAAAGTCTGAAGCATGTGTTTACCCACTTATTCATTCATAGGCCACTCAGCTAGTATCTCTAGTGTCAACTGTGCCAGGCATCTGGCTAGACAAGCTGGAGCTCCTGCTTGCTAGTTTTCATAGCCTCTTTCTCTGACCTGGAACCCAGCAGCTCCATGAACCAGCATGAAGATCACAGGTCTCATAAGATCACCCTGACCTGGAGTGAGAGACCCAGGCTTCTGAAATACTTAACTTCGTCGGGTCTCATACTGCTCATCCGTAAGATGCACTAATATCATTACATTGCGACTGTCACCAGCCTTCAGTGCGAGCCCGGCTGGTCCCAAAGAGGACAAGTGAAACAGACACTATATTCTGCCTTCAGTGTCCAGGAGAGCCCTCCCCGCATCTTAAACTAGCTGTGACTGCTTGGAACAAATGTCCAGGAACAAAAAGCCTTGGGAACATATTAGCTATTTCTTTATTCTTCCCGCCCCTGGAAGGCTGGCTGTTATCAGTATGGATTTCATAGTCCCAGCTCACATATCATCCTCTGGGGCCTCAATTCCCATACCCATGCCTGCCAATGGAGAAAGACTTCCCCAACTGGGGTCTCAAATAAGAAGACTTCTGCATCTCAAGGAACTGACATTGGGAAGATACAAACTCCTTTTAACCCGTGCTTGTAAGCACGAAGTCCTATGGGCCTGAATGCCTTCTATTGCAAACCTTCGTTTCAGGGACTTTTCCTTTTCTTATTCTTGGTTGGCAGTCTAGTGCCGTGGTTGATGGCTTGGGCTTTGGTGATGAGCCAGCCTGAGCACGAATCCTGGCTCTGCCTCTACTCCCTGCTCACTCCTAGGAAAGACACTCAACTTTTCCAAGCTTTGCATCTGTGGAATGGGTATAATAATACCACCAACCTAGCACTGTGGGGAATATAAATACTCCATCTACAGCCTTGCTTTACTTAGTCCTGATTTTCCGGCTGAGAAGCCTATTGTTGGATAACACAGTGGAGTCGGGTCAAGGGCACACATGTCCATCATCTGCGTACCTGTCACTGAACCAGTGTGACCCACTCCCACCATGACCCAACAGGAGTTTAATGCCAGGAAAAAAATGACAAAAGCCTCCCCCCACCCCTTCTATACTCTGGCAAACAGGAGAATGAGCTGCAGTTTTTCCTTTTTTTAGTAGGTCAGAGAGCATTGCCTGTCTCCCCCAGGAGCCAGCCCTCTGCCTCCAGTATCCAGTGAGGCCACCCACCTTGCTTATGATACTACACTCCGTGACATCTGACATCTGTTCCTCCTGGGGAACTCTGTATGTGTTTTACCACAAACTCGTCAGCTAGAAACAAGCTGTTTCTCTTCTCCATAAAGCTCAGCCACAGGGTCTGTTACAAGGTCTGCTCTGGCCAGTTACCTGTCGGTCCTCCTCTATGGGGAACAGCATCAGTTACCCTAAAGCTAAGCGTGTCTCTGGCCAGTGAGTTCCACAATTTTAAAAACCATCTCATTCCCTGAGATCCTCGAGGCCTGAGTACGACCCTAACATCTCCCAGGGGACCTGGTTCCTGGGTCCAAAGGCATCCCCACCAAGCATGTTCATAGATTCCGGCCACAGCCAAGTCGGCCCTCGGCTGCCTTCTTTCTACCCAGCTGTGCTTCTGAGCCGGAGGTCCCACTGGTGGCCAGGTCTAGACTGAGGGTCCTGCCGCACACCGAGAGCCGCCGCAAAGCCGCAGACGCGGCCTCCACTGGCACCGTGTGCTGCTCCAACAACATCTCCAGCAGCGAGTTCATCTCCGAGACGAAAGTGCTGGCTAGGCGCGTGCCTGTTGGGCTTAGCTCCGGTCCCGGTCCGGCTGTTTTGCCGAATGTCTGGAAGGTTCTCGGTTCCTCTGAAGCTGCAGCGTCAGGGGAAGACAAGTTGTCACGGTAATTGGTGGTGAGGGGCAGTGACAGTCTCGCCATCCAGGCAGGGTCAGGGGGACTCAGCTTGTCCAGGGCCAGACCTGTAGAGGAAGGAGGGACATGGTGAGGGCCAAATGCAGGGAAGCCAGGCAGGCGGGGTGGGGCTGTAAGCAGGACAGGAGCAATGGACAAAGAAGGAAAGGGAAATGATGGGGGACACATGACGGTGGGAGCAGGAAGGGGAAGAGGCCGTGACGGGCAAGCTCCCTGGGCAGGAAAACTGCTGACCAAAGCCGGAAGAGCTTAGTTTGGAGGAGGCATGAGGATAGATAGGATTAGCCTGTTTGAGCCTGGCATGGAGGAACATATCTGGTATCCCAACACTTGGGAAACTGAGGCTGGAGAGTCACAGCAAATTTGAGGACAGCCTCATCGGCCCATCAAGTTCCAGGACATTCAGTGACCCTATCTCAAAAACAAGCGAAAAAAAAAAAAANAAAAAAAAAAAAAGAAAGAATAATAACTACTTATTAACTGCTCATATGCCAAGAAATTGCATAATTATCTCATTTCACCTACTCAAGTGTTTGAGGTCAAGGGTCTTATCTCCATTTTAAGAATAAGGATTCTGACCCTCAAAGAAGTCTTGTTTTCTAGGAAACCAAAACTGGATTGGACTTCGGTCTGATGACTTTGAAGACCCTGGTACTCCCCAGCCCTACCACTCTATAGGAAGCATGGCCTTCTTGCCCCTGGATGCTTCTCAGATGCGCCTCTAGAATCCCCAGCAATCTCACCTCTCCCTCACACTGTTTCCTGGCCTAGTGTCCAGGTGAAAAGGGGCTGTCTGCCTGAGGATTGTCCTGAGAAAGGAATGGGACCGTGGCTGTGACAGCCTGGTATTTGTCTCCTGGATTCTCATGCCCTTTTCTCATTTCTCTCTCAGAAAATCCTGCCTAGGAGCTGGATGTGGTGGCACATGCCTGAAATCCCAGCACTCAGGCTGAGACAGGAGCATTACTGGGAGTTCCAGGATAGAATAGGTTACGCAGAACAATAGGCCAGTTAGGGCTACATAAGACTCTCAAATAACACCAAATAAACAAACATGAATTCCAGCCCCAAAGACAAAGACCAAGCACGAGAAAAGAAAAAGGAAATCCAGTTTCCTGCTTATGAAACACACACACACACACACACACACACACACACACGCTCACACGCGGGCGGGGGTGGGGGCAGAGAACACATATTAATGTTAACAGGTATTTAATGCTTGTTTCAGGTTAGTGGTTTTAAATCTGTGCAAGAAGATGCTGGAAGGAAATAGGGCATAGTGTTAACTGAAATTCTCTGGGCATAAATGATTTATTCTTTGTTTGTCCGTTTGCCTATATTTTCTACATTATCAGAATGCTACTTCCGCAACTTGAAAAGGTCATTCCAATGTGCAGCTAATCATTTGTTTGGAGCAGCGAATGATCCCCTGGTTCTTGTCTCTAGTTCTGGACTGTACAGACTGGGTCTGGCCCCCTGCCTGGGACGTGGTGAATGTCTGTTATACGATTAATGGACATGTTGATTGACCCTTGACATTGGGAGACTGTAAACATTACTTCCCTGAGTCTCTGAGAAATAAGACTCCAGCCTTTCTTTGTTCATGGCCAGCTTCAGAGAAGAATGGGAAGTCATGGGGCATATGAGGACAGCTGGAAAGTGATGATGAGTTCACCGTGTGACCTTCATTACGAATTCGGGGAGTTCATGAGACTAATAAAATAGCCATCCCTTCCCCGGGGTGTAGGCCACCGGAAGTCAGTATTGGCTGTCTCATTCCATTTCCTTTCGTTCTTTTTTGAGGTGAGTTCTCACTTTGTAGCCCTGGTTGGCCTGGAATTCCTTATGTAGACCAAGCTCAAACTCACAGATATCCACCTGCCCCTGCCTTCCGAGTACTAGGATTAAAGGTGTGCCCCGCTATACCTGACTTCCAACATTTTGGGGGGATAGATTCTCTCACAGGAACCAGAAGCTCACAATTTAGCTAGGCTGGCTAGTCAACAAACCACAGGGATCCTCCAGTCCCTGACTTCCCAGCACTCAGACTACAGATGAACACGCCTGACTTTTAAAGTGGGTTTTAGGAGATTCAAACTTAGGCCCTCAAATTTTTGTGGTGAACACTTCACCCACTGAGTCATCATATCACACGTCCAGATGGATTTTTTTTTATCCAATCACCAAGTCCCCATTCCTAAATGCGGCTCTCAGTAACCCCAGGGCATCCAGTTCTTGGACAGCTAAATCTTTCCCACCCATTTCTCCATCTTCCCAATTCACGTAGCCCAGTGCTTTCTGGGCTGTGGGGAGGCAGGACAGGTCAAGGATTGAGCCCACAAGTTCTAGCCACAGCTGGCCAATGACAGAATTCAAAATTGTAGCTACCAACGAACCACACGTGGGTACTGAGCCCTTGAAGTGTAGCTGGGATGACTAAGGACTCAATATTTCATTTTATTTCATTTCACTTCATTTAAACTTAAATAGCCATATGTGGCCAGTGGCTACCATATTGAGCAGCACAGCTCTAGAATTTAGAGTCATATTGCCTATATTAATAGCCATTAACTGCATGACCCTAGGCAAATTATTAAACACTTTTGACCCTCGGCTTTTTTTCCCTTTGAGAAACAGGGATAATGAATAGCCCCTTTCTCTTCGTATTTTCTCCAGAGAAACTTACAATAGGTGACATGCCCTTAAAAATCTCTTTCGGTGCTAGTTATGGTTTTTAGTTCCAGAAAGGGTAAAACCTGTCATGCCTTGCAGCCACATAGAACATGTGGGAAATAAACTAACTCCAGAAACAGAAGATGGGATAGCCAGGGGTAGGGTGTGTCATGTCACTTAAAGGAGGTAGACTAGTTCCCACAGAGGGCACTTAGCTGGCAGAGTCTCGCATTAAAACTCGTATTATGTTTATAGTTAAAGCTAATTGTTTTACTCTCCTTCCCTTCTTCCTTTTTTCCCCCTCCTTCTCCTCCTCTTCTTTGTTCATTGTTTTTATAGGCTCTTATGTAGCTCAGACTAGTCCAGAATTCATCAAGGGTGAACTTGCATTTCTGACCCTCCGGCCTCCACTTCCTGAGTACTGGGATTAAAGGTCTGTACCAACATGCCCATTTAATGCACTGTTTGGGAATGAACCCAGGAGCAGACAAATAGTCTATAACTGAGCTACATTCCAACCCAAAACCAATTTTTTTTTTGAAAAAACAAAGAATCTCTTAATCTTCGATTAGCACATAAAGGAGTTGTCTCTTTTCTGGGGTCAAAGGTTATTTAAATATGCCAAATGCAATGGTGCCATTGAGTTTATACTGTGCACGCAGGTTTGGGCTCCCAGCCAGGATGGAGGAGACTCTGCACAGGCCAGCTTATTTCCTGAGCCTGGGTTCACCTGTACATTTGGTCTTATCTACTCCAGAGGACGACCTGTTGGCTTTCCTGGTGCTTGACACACAGACCAGGAACTAGGAAGTTGTTTACTCAGCAGTGATCTTGTGTTATTCTCTCTCTTTTCTTTTTTTTTAAGATTTATTTATTCTATGTTATGTATATGAGTGTTTTGCCTGCCTGTCTATGTATGTGTGTACCCGTTGCCTGTGAAGTTCAGAAGAGGGAGTTGGATTCCCTGAAACTAGAGTTACAGACAGTTGTAAGCTGCCATGTGGGTGCTGGGAACTGAACCCAGGTCCCCTGGAAGAACAGTCAGTGCTCTTAACCACCGAGTCATCTCTCCAGCCCTGTTTGTTATTCTTAATGATGATTTTAAAAAAGTAGGCCCTGGGGTCTGGAGAGATGGCTCAGTGGTTAAAAACACTGGCTGCTTTTCCAGAGGACCCAGGTTCAATTCCCAGCACCCACAGAGCAGCTCAGCACTGTCTATAAATCCAGTCACAGGGGATTCAACACCCTCCCACAGATAAAGTACAGGCAAAACACCGATGTACATATAATAATTAAAAAAATAAACAATAAAAAGTAGAACCTGGTCAATTAAATAAAGGAAAACTGCGCATGGTGGCTCATGCCTACAGTCCCAGCACTTGGGAAGTTGGGGAGGAGGATTCCACGGTCAGCCTCGGCTACATATTGATGGAGCCGAACCCTGTCATAAACAACCAAACCCACCACCAGAACTAAATAAACAAACAGATAGATAACCACTTTCCGAGACTGCAAGGGAAAGAAAATCCTGGGCACACCCCTCTGCACAGTAGATTGGACAACTCTGGAGCCTGGATGCACAGGCGGATGATGGGCACAGAGACAGCACAGGGGTGACCTTGGGACATCCCTACCTGTATGGGGGTCCAGCAGGCTCGATAGCTCTTCTTCCAGAAGTCGCTTCACAGAAAGGTTCTCCTCCTCGGGGCCTAGGGGACCTTCTTCCAGGTCGGGCTCTGCTTGGTCACCAGGCCTGACACCTGGGCCATCTGAACCATCTGTGTCTGGGATGGGAGCCCTGTGAAGAGGCCAACCAGGTTTCAAGTGAGGAATTTTCACATAACTGTCTGTTCACAGCATCTGTATCATTTGCCATCTATACAGGGAACTGATGCATAGCCTGGCTTACGGAGTCAGGGTGCACCCAGTCCTATATTCCCAACCTTCCTGCTGACTGCTTCCTTTCCTGTGAAATGGGAGTAGTAAGTATAACCTTCATGGGGTTTGTAAATGAGACTTTGTAGGTAAAAGGTTTAGCACAGAGCCCTGCAACAGTCTAAACAGTAGGCACACAGGGAAGAAATGGAGCCATTGGTAGTGTTGCCCTCCATGGTTCCCCTTCACACCTCCAGTGAGTATGGCATTTAGTAAACTTCAGTCGACGTGGTCATCTACCCAGTACCAGCCAGGCAGGGTGGGTTTTGCCTTCCTTACACCTTGTTTTCCTGTCGTCAAATGCACAGAACATGGCCTAGCACACACTGGGCATTTGACGAACACTATGAAATCAGTGGCTGTGGTTTCCTTCCTATTGAAGCCACCTCCCAGAGCAAAGGAACAGGTCTGTGTGGGATGCATCTGGATGGGGCACCCTTTACTCACATCTGCACCTGCACCCCAGCTTCCTGGCTTAAGCTGAGGACCCTGTGTCTCACTGACCCTCAAGGCCTCTGACAGTCACTCAGGACGAAGCCCATCCCTACAGGTGAAAAGTCTCCCATGACTCCTTGTGATTTTTATTGTCCTCATTCCCCACTGTGACCATTCCTGCTGCTATTAAGAGTTCAGCCAGGAGGTAGCAAACTGGGGTAACGGTGACAACTCCCCTAAGTCAGGCCTCGTGCTATGCAAGGTATAGGCACTCACTCATTGGAGCCTGTCCACGAGAGTTCTTCCCATTCTGCCATCCAGAATTTTGCAGCAGCTTGCCTAAGGACCCCACAGGCTAAGTAATTAAGCAAGAATTCCAATCTAGACCCATGACTCTGGAATGTGAGCACTCTTAGGGCTCAGGAAATCATGTCAAAATGTGAAAGCCTTTAGAGCTGTGCCTCTGACCTCCTATCCCAGCGCTCCCATCCCCAGGCGAGTGGATAGCCATCTAGAATTCCTTTCCCAAAGAAGGTCATAGAAACTAGAACTTTTCTCAAAGCCAACCATAAAACCTAAAAGCACACTTGAACCCCCCCCCCTTACTTTCTGTGTAAGAGCTGGCAATAAGGATATACTATGGCTTGCCTTGCTTGATGGTAGGCTGTGAGTCCCTTGTTCCAGAAAAGCTCCTAGCCCATACCTGGAAGCAAGGAATGCTGGGTAGAGCAGCCAAGAAAGCCATACAGATAGGCCTGGCTGAGTCTAAATTTCAATTTGCTCATACCATTTTTATCCAATTATATTTTCACAGGTATCCCTGAAACACTAAACCCAATCTTAAAAATGTGTCTTTGGATCTTCAGTCTAAAGGCTTCTTCTGTATCACATAAAACAATGATTTAAAAAATTGTAATGGGGTCTGTGAGATAGACTCCTCAGTGACCAAGGGCATTTGCCACCAAACCCTTATGCCCCGAGTTCAATCCTCGTGTGATGGAAAAGAGAGAACAGATACCCTCTGCTGTCCTCTGCCCTTCCACACACCCACATCCCCTGACTCCTATGCAAAATTAAGAAATGTAAAAGATTTTTTTTACATTTACTATGGCTTTTCTCTTGTTCATTGGTCTGTTGGCAGTTGATTCCCACAGACTCAAATGTTGAGCCTGCAGAAGAGAAAATCTGTTTCTCCATGCATAGCTGTCCTCTGAAGGGCTCCTCAGTTCCAGGACTGCCCGCAGAAGCACACCCTCTCACTTACATCCTTATATAGCATGTTTGTAGGCCAAGAGAAGGAAAGGTGAAAGCTAGAGATTTCAAACCGATCAAGTAAGCAGGGGAGACAGTCAGAGCTAAGAGGTGAAGTAATTTCCTTAGCGACAGAGGGACCTGTAAATATCATAAATACAGTGATACCAGGATGGAGCCTCCAGAGTGGGGGGATGGGTGCTGTCTGCTGCACGTACCCCCTGGGCTGGGTTCAGAGGGTGCCCATCCATCCACACTCACCAAGGCTGTTGGGGAGAGTGACCTGGGGGCCTGGAGGAGACTGTGCTGTGGGTGCTACCCGCTGCTTACCTGCTGCCACCGGGCTTGGCCGAGTATTTATTTCCTCGGTGGTTTGGTTTGGGCTGGAATTGGCCCTGATGCAGCAAGGACAGCAGCTGGGAGATTTGCTACAAGACAGGAAAAATCTGTTGACTCCACACAATTCCGACCCAGCACGCTTCCTCGCCGGATGTTTCCCTCAAATGCTGCTGCTTTCTTTTTATAGATTTTCCTCTGGCTTCAGATGCTTCTGTGATCAGATAGGGGGTTGGGTTGGAGGAAAGGACCTGTGTGACTGAGGCAGGGACCTGGGGGAGGGTGCTACCCAGCTTTGCTGTGTCCCTGCAGGCCCTGGGCAGCTGAAGGAGATCCTATGGAGACCCTTGGAACCATTCCCATTAGCTTGAACCAGTGGAGTGGAAAAGGCATTTCCAGAGCGTACAGTAGTTACTTGGGTAAGGACTGTCTTCAAGAGTTATTTTTCCCTTTGCACAGTGTTCAAGCGTTCTGGCTTGAACTTGTGGAGGTGGGGGGATATGCAAGACTGCCTGGTACAGGGCAGAAATGGTGTCATTTAACCAATTCACTTACTCACCCTCTCAATGGACATGGTTTTTTGTTGGTTGGTTGGTTGGTTTTTCAAGACGGGGTTTCTCTGTGTAACAGCCCTAGCTGCCCTGGAACTGGCTCTGTAGACCAAGCTGGCTATGAATTCACAGAGATCTGCCTGCTTCTGCCTCCTGAGTGCTGGGATTAAGGCATGTGCCACCACCGCCCGGCAATGGACATCTTTGTGCCAGGCTAGTGTTTCTGTGGGACTTGTAAGAATGAGAGAGGGACCCCATGTGATCTTTGGAAGCTCATGATTTATAGGGAAGGCAAGGAAGAAGGGGACAAAGACTTCACCAGAGTCACAATTATCCGTTTACTTTTTTGTCTTTTGAGACAGGATTTTACTATGCTGTGCAGGCTGCCCTGGAACTCCTGTCTTAGCCTCCCAAGGGGCTGGAACTATAGGCATGAGCCACCAAACCTGGCTTTCAGGCAGTTCAACAAATGTTTTCTTGAATTCTGACTGTGTGCCGGGAACTCCTGCTGAGACTGAAGGCTCCACAGGAATTCTGCCAGAGACTGGAAGGTCTTAGCTGTTAAGAGAAGACAGCTTCTGCTAAGAGTTCTCAAAGACTAGAAAAATGGCAGGGCTTCAGGTAGACGTGAGAAGAAGGACTGATTAGATGTTAGTCCTGCACCCCAAGGTCCTGGAAGGAGAGGAAGCAGCCTTAGTCTTCGTAGACTCGGTTCTTCCTGGTCGCCAGCTTGTGACCTTTCAGGCAGATTTTGAGACCCACGGAGACCTCAGCTTCATCACCTTTTGTCTCTGAAGTGGCTTTGAATTCTCCACAGCATTGTCAGGGTTAATTAGATACGTTGATACTAAGACTCGGGGGTGTTACCTCTAAAAATGCTGCTTCATGGTGGCCAGCACTAGGGTGGTATGGTGACTTGGGAGAGTCAGGATCCCTGAGCCTGACTCAGGTAGATTCTGCCTCCCTAACCGGCCCAAAAGCCCTTAGAAGACAGGCACCTGAAAACCTTCACCCAAGCGACACTAGGTAAGCACAACTTGAAGGCCAAGCCCAGTGTCACATCCTGGCATTCAGAGTCACTTCACAGTTGGAACCCAGACTCCGGGGTTGGATTCAGGCTCACGCTAACTCTGTTCCCGCCTTACCTCTCATTTTCCTGACCCTAGAAAATCACTTCCAGGTCTTGAATCTCAGTTTCCTCAGCAGTAGGGGAATAATAATGAGACCGAGGTCACTTGGTGGTGTGGCATTTAAATGAACTGAGCTGTGTGAATCACGTGTTGATAAAGCCCCAGGCAGCACTTAGTAATTACCTGGTGACAACTAATCTCATTTGCGGCACACAACAGCTGCAGGAAGGTGATACCAACCCATGCATTTTGTAGATATGCAACCTGAGGCGCACAGTCCTTGCAGCAACAAGGCCTGGAACTTGAACTCAGGTCTGACTTTACTGTGTGGCTGAACTGTCAAAGAAATCTGGGTGCTGGGCGTCTGACTCTTGACCCCCAGTTGATTCCAAAGGGGTGTCTTTCTTTCCATCACATCAGTGTGTCCTGCAGAGTGTCTGTCTGCTCTCTACTGTAATGTCCAGTGGCATGGCATAAGAGTGCACCCTAGACGAGGCAGGTGGTGCATGCCTGTGATCCCAGCACTAGGGAGGCAGAAGAAGGCAAATCCAGCACTAGTGAGTTCGAGGCCAACCTGGTCTACAGGGAGAGTTACAGAATAGGCTCCAAAACTACACAGGGAAACCCTGTCTTGAAAAACCAAAACAAAACAAAAGGAGAGTTCAACCTGAAAGCCTCTGGTGAATGAATGAGTGAAAGAATGAAGTATGTTGGCTGTAGTCCCCTATGGGTTTGCAGGGAGCCCCAGGGTGAGGTTCCTAAGAGAAAAGCTAAACTACCTCCAAGTGGCTTCCTAGGAAGGGGGTTGGAAAAGAAGCTGTGTCCCTGCTCCATGAGAAACCTGAGCTGATTGTCTGGCCCAACAAAAATATGTCTCTGTCTCTGATGCTCAGCCTTGCGCAGTGGAAGCTCTCCGGACGTCAGAGACATAGTTAGGGCCGTCCCTAAGAAGACCTCCCATCTGTGGTTAGTAAACCCGGAGGGATGAAACAGATGGCCCCTCATCATCCCATTAATCCTTCCCTCCAGAGCAGCAGAGACCAAGAGAGCTTGACTTCGGAATTCCCATTTTGTAGATGAAGAAAATGAGACTCCACAGTTAAAGGTCATTCCCTACACTCTCCAGTTCTAAACTGTTGTGTTTGAACTGGGATTTGCCTCACTAGACAGTTGGTATGCTCTGGGGTCTTAGGCAAGTCCCCTGAGGGAGTGTTACCCAGGCCTGACTGTTTCAAGGGAGGTTGTCTAGACACGATGAGCAGGTTGAGAGCAGCCATGGGGAGGTGCTTTCTGGAGGGGATAGTAACTATTTGCTGAGCAGACACTACAGTCTAGGCAGACACTGCTGTCCAGGCATGGCTGCCAGGGATCTATTCATTTTGTTTTCCTGCAGTCTTGCGGGGAGCATGCTGCTAAAGTGGGTACTTCTAACTATAAGCTGAGTAACTTCTCTATGAGCCACAGGTGGAAAGAGATAGAGCCAGGATTTGAACCCAGGCAACCTTACTCCAAAGTTCTTATTTCTAATCACTACCTTTGCTGTGTTTGCTGTGTGTCCACCTGTGCCAGGCATACATAAGTACTTTACAGGAATTAACTGATCTGATCCTCAGGACAACTCTGTAGGGCACACACACATTTCTCATTGCCATTCCCAGTTCACCATCAAGGAAACTGAGGCTCAGAAACACGCCCAGGACCACACAGCTAAGATCTGTTGACCCCAGCCCTTAAGTTCTACATCACAATATGCTGGGTGAGTCTAAGGGTAAATATGGGAAATGAGGGTGTCTAATGCTCTTGGTGGTGTTCTGGGGTGGGGGGCAGTGACCAGAAAAACAGTTGCCCATACCAGGTACCTGTACAGGTGGAGAATCCCCAGCGAGCTCCTCCACGGGGTTCCGTTCCGCGAAAGCAGCCACGGACAGCCGGACCAGGCTCCTCAGAATCTGGTGAGGACCAGGCTGTCCTTCAGGAGACACTTTGCCGTTGAGATTCCGCTGCCGTCTCAGGGTTG
>LOEQ01000035.1:265069-276803 GCA_001685075.1 Bramus lutescens | reverse complement strand
TGGGGCTGCCAGGCAGCTGCAGAGGCCTTGAGTGTGGCTGGCCCAGGGCAGGTGGGGACTCAGGAAGGCTTAGGTTCTCTCGGGAGGCATTCCTCTGCCTGGGATGGTTGAAAAGAAAGTTGTAGGTGTCCTGCAGTACCTCCTGGCTCTCTGCCAGTGCTCCCTGGTTGCCTTGGTTACGCAGGGTCCTGTATAAGGTTGGTGTGAGGTGGAAGGGGGCCTGCAGGCAGGAGTCCCAGCCTGTCTCCATCAATGCCTCCTTACTGGTATCTTTATGGGATGATTTAACGCCATCAACCTCATTCTCCTGGGCTCGGAGCATGGGCACCAGGTGAATGTCTGCCTTCTGAATGTGTTTCTGGGGCCTCTTGGGCTGGTGGCGGTACGTGGACTCAGCTTCACGACAGTTGTAGGCCCTATTATCCTTTTTCTCCATCCGGCAGACAGACATGAACAGAGCCAAGATCAACCCAAAGATGGCCAGCAGCACAGCCAGGCAGATCATTGCTAGCACTGGTGTGCTCAGGACTCCAGGCTCATGAGCAGAGTCCCTTAGGTGGTCCACACTGGTGACAAACACAACCCTCAACAAAGCTTGAGTCTGCAAGGAGGGGCTGCCCTGGTCCTCTACCACTATCCCCAGGTCCCACTGACTCCCAATGAGGCTGCTGGCATTGGTGACATTAATCAATAGCTGCCCCAAGGAGGGGCTGAGGACAAAAAGATGAGCATCATTCCCACTTCGAATACTGTAGAGGAGCTCCCCATTGGCCCCTGAGTCTGCATCTCTTGCCACAATCGTCACCAAAAGATAAGACCAGGGGCTGTAGGTAGCCATTGGTGTACCAGTAACTGCTGGCTCCAAGCCATTGGGATTCTCGATGGGCAACAGAAGGTGCCCCGTGGAGGCATTTACAAGCACTGAAAAAGTTGCTTTCCCTTCACTGAGCACAGGATGAATCACTTCTGGGGCATTATCATTGGCATCCAAGAGGCTAATCCACACAGAGATGCTGGATGCAAGCTGGGGATGCCCTCGGTCCTCTGCTATCACCTGGAACTCAAAGCCTGCCATCTGTTCACAGTCCAGTGACTTCTGAGCAGTGACTTCTCCTGTTTCAGAGTCAATAGCTACTAGGTGAGAAATGGGGGAGTCCTTGATACGGTATGACACTTTTCCATTAATGCCCAAGTCAGCATCATGAGCTTTGACGGTGATGAGATGAAGAAAAGGTGGGTTATTTTCCCAAGTGGAGACCTCATACTGGCTCTTCTCGAACACGGGGGCATTGTCATTGACATCACCGACCTGAATTCGCAGCTCCATCTCAGCTGACAAGGGCCGGGATCCTTGGTCTTGGGCGAACACGGTGAGAGTGTATGTGGACCACAGCTCTCTGTCCAGTGTGGTGTTGGTGAGCAGCATGTATGTGTTGCCGTTAGTTCTTTTCAGCCTGAAATGGCCCAGCTCTTGGTTCAGCCAACAATGGACCAGACCATTGTTTCCTGAGTCCAAGTCTTTTGCACTGACAAGAGCAATGAAACTGTCCCTGGGAAGATCTTCTGACACCAATGACGTCTGGGAGGCCCATGTGATGTGGATGCTTGGAGCGTTGTCGTTGACGTCCAGAACTTTGATAAGAACTTTGCAATGGCCTGGGATGGGATTGGGACCTAGGTCCCTTGCCTGGACATCCACCTCATAGGCAGGATTCCTCTCATAGTCTAGGCTTTGGCGCAGAATGATCTGGCCTGTCTTGGAATCTACACCAAAGGTATTCATCACCTCTGGGGACACATGCTTGCCAAAGAAGAATTCTACCTCCCCATTGGGTCCTTGGTCTGGGTCTGTAGCAGTCAGGTTTATGAGAAGAGTGCCAGGGGCAGTGTCTTCTGGGATTTCTAGGGACAGTGAACTCTCAGCAAACACAGGACTATTGTCATTGGAATCCAGGACATTGACCTTGACCATGCTGGTGCCTGTCTGAGGGGGATTCCCATTGTCATAGGCAGTCAGCACCAGATCAAAAAATGAGTGGACTTCCCTGTCCAATTCCTTCACCACCACAAGTTCTGCATGTTTGGTCTCATCAGGCCCCACAATAACATCCAGAGCAAAGTGTTCACTGGGAGAAAGGGAGTAGGAATACAAACTATTAGGACCAGTGTCTTGGTCAAGAGCTCTGTCCAAGGGGATTCGTGTGTACAGAGAGGCACTCTCAGAGATTTCCAGCTCCTGTTCACCCTTGGGAAACTCTGGCTGGTGGTCATTGATGTCCAGTACCTGAATCTCCACATGAATCAGAGCTGAAGCTCCTGTGGCAAGCACGTCAAAGGACACCAGGCAGGGATCTTGCTGCTGGCATAGCTGCTCCCGATCCAGCCGCCTCGAAGTGCTCTCGTCCGGTAGGAGTGAGTTCATCTGAATAGGCAGTGCCTGAGGCAGCTGCAGGATCTGGAAGGCATCTCCTGCCTTCCCACGCCTCTCCTCCACTCCCGGTTCTTGGGACAGTTTCCCTATCACTGTGTCAGACGGCACTTCCTCTGTCACTTGGAATTTCACCATGAGAGTGGCCACCTCCTGACAACCCCCTGAAAGGAATAAGAAGCTGCCTGGCCCCAGGAGCCCTAGCAGGAATGGCAGAAGTAGCATCATGCTCACCGCAGGGAGGGCTAGACTCGACCGGCTGGAGGTCTTCAGAGGCAGGACATGTTCCTGGATGGCTCGATCAGCCTGGATCTCCTGCTTCAGATCTCCTGGTACAACTTTATCACATAATTAGAAGATGCTGGAAGAAGCAGGATTCCCAAGCAAGGCCATCTCTGCGAAAAGTGATCCGAGCGGTCCCCAAACCGATGAATTGCTAGAGGAGATCCCTGCTCCTCAGCAGCGCCAGCTGGTTCACTTAGCAGTGATGGGCAGGAACCGGTCTGAGACTTGACCTAGGAAAGCAGGATGTAGGGATCTAACTTCCAAACAGTCACTAGGCTGGGGAAGCAGAGAAGCAGCTTTTTCCTATGGAAACCCCACCTACAGGAAAAGGGAGGGCTGTGACTTTCAATGGCAATTAGAGAAGGAGCATTTCCTGTGAGGCTGAGAGGCCTGTCGCTGAAGAGGATGAGGCCAGGGCTCCTGGGACTGGCTGAATGGGAAGGTGCTGTCCACCAGCAAGGCAGCCAATGAGGTACAGGGAGCCACTGTGTAGCCAGGCGAGCAAAGAACTCGACCTATGCTGATGTCCCTCTAGGGCACTTCAGGCTCCCCATCTCTCTTCCTCATCTCCCTTTTCCCCCTTTGCCTTCTTCCCCCATTCTTCTACCTTCTGGTTGGACTCTCCGCCTCAACTTTGCCCTCAGGCTTGTCTCTCTGAGAAGCAGCTATTATTAGTAGAAAAGTCACAGGAGCTAAAGTGCCATGGGTTCAAATGCTGACTTTGCTGCTTCTCAGCTGGGTCTTCTAACTTAACTTCCCTGAGCCCCTGTTCCTTCATCTTCACGGTGGGGTGTGGAGGCGAATAGTTGTCCTCCCTTCAGGAACCTGTGAGGCTTGAATGAGTTGATGTGCAAAATCCCTTGGCCTGGTCCTGGTCCCAAATCACAAACAGTCATGTTGTTTGGGTAAGGGTATTGTAGTAGATACAGCTCATTCTACCTGCAGCAGCAGCTCTCACATTGGCCATGGCTCACACTGACCCCTGAGGGTGCCAGTGGCACTACCAGAAGCTGTAATGAAGGAAAGACCTGTCTGATCTGACCACAAGGCTCCCCTCCTCCCTCCCCTTCCTGAGATTCTTGGGATCCATTGTTCTCTGCATCTGGTCCAACTTGAGTCCCTGTCTGGGGAACCCCCAGCCTCCCTTCCTCTGTCTCAAACTTTTTCACGTTTCCTTCTCCCACACCTTCCTCTCCCTTTCATCCGTCTTTCCCTCCCTTCCTCCTATTCTTCCCAGCACAGTTTTGTTTATGAGAGTCCTGTGAACAACGGCCGCCCTGGTGTGAAGGTGAGCCCTCACTCCCACTCATCCTCTCACTTAGGCGAGGTGCAGGAAGGCAGATGAGTTGGCAGGCTGCCTGTGTGGCCTTGTGATTTCTGTTTTCCCCCCCTTCTGTTGCCTCCAATATCCTTTCAGCCTTATGCCTCAGCCTTATGTAGGTTTATTCTGGAGGTCTGTAAAGCATTTGAAATTGAGGAAATTAAGGTCAACTTCCCAGAGATGGGTGTCTACTGCTGAGTCCTTGGGGCCAGAGATGCTCCATTTGGACACAGTGACACCACTCAGGGCTTGTTGGCATGGAAATCCATGGCAGTCAGGCTTGGGTGGCTGAGGGTTAGCCACATGCATTTCCTCCCCTTCCCTCTGCCCTTTCTCTCCTTCCATCTTGCATTCACTCCTGGAGGTTGCTCAACCATCTCACTGAGCCCACTAAGCCTTGGCGGGGGTCCTAAGTCTATAGGGCCATTTCCTAGGGCACAACTTTAGGGACGGCCAGACCCTCGCAGACTTAGAGCACAAATGCTTAAGTCGCTGAGCCTCAGCTTCCTTCTCTGAAAGTGTGACTGCCGTCTATCTTTTATAGTAAGAATGGAAAAGCGATACCCATGGAGGCCTGAGTGTGGGGCCTGGCAGGAAGCATTCAGCAGGTAGGGACCACCAATTTCTCTTTCTCATCTTGCAGGTTTAATGGTTCAGATTCAAATGAGAAGTCAGTCATGCATTTGCCCTTCTGTTTCTGTTCATTTGTTCATTTTTTTCTTCCTCTGTCTGGTCTCTCTTTGCTCTGGGTAGGTAAGATGCAGCCTATATAAACTGAAAGGGGAGCCATGTGGTTCCCCTCAGAGCACGAGAACACAGTGGATGCTCATTGTCCTCTGGTGACAGCCTACATGATGACCTCACTGTCTGACCCTTATTCTTCCTACTGCTTGCTGCACCCGGCAGCAAAGAGACCGTGACCCCAAGGGGCTTACGGTCAATGCGGAAGTAGGGGAAATGGAAAAGTGAGCCCAGTGCAGTCACTGTGGACTGTGGTCTGAAAGTCAGCAGCAGTGCCTTGGGACAAGTGCTCAGTCATCCCTGATGGACAGGAGTAGGTCACTAGGGTAATGGGAAGAGCAGAAAGGCAAAGCAGGCCACTGACGGAGACTGGGCAGAGATGGTCCCTTGTGCTGCATCTGGAGAGTCTATGTGGTACAGAAGAAGGAAGATGGGACCAGGGTCACTGGATGATAAAAGGCCTGGGTCCTCACAGGAAGGACCTAAAAACTTGTTCTGGAGGCCAGAGGAGCTTTGGGAAGGCTCGGGCAGGATCATGAGATCAGTAATGACTTGCCAGCCTGTCCTGAGTGATTTACCCACGTCCTCTTGTTTCACCCCCTGCATGGCCAAGATATCAGGCTGAAGAAGCTGAACACAGGAAAGTTGTCCAAGATCCTACAGATTTGCCTTCCAGAAAGCCTCTAAAGCTGCGCCCAGGAAGGTAGCAGAGGGGGAGGCCAGTTGAGAGAGCCTGCAGGAGAGCTGAATGCAGAAAATGTTTGCAGAATGGGAATGTTTCCAGAATGCCATCTGGTGGCCAAAGGCAGAGAATAAAGCACAGAGGCACAGAGGGCACAGCCACCAAGGTGGGAGGGTTCATAGAGCTGCGCTGCACAGATGTACGTAACCAGAAAGATACCACAAATCATAACACATCTCAATACAGTGGTTCTCAACCTTCCTAATGCTGTTACCCCTTTAGTACAGTTCCTTGTGGCATGATGACCTCCCAGCCATTAAATTATTTCATTGCTACTTCATAAGTGTAATTTTGCTACTGTTATGAATCATAATGTAAATATCTGATATGTGGTCCCCAGAGGGGTCTCTACCCACAGGTTGAGAATCATTGTCTCAGTAGATGACCAAACTTGGGTGTGGTGGCACATGCATATAAACCCAGTACTGATCGTGAGTTCAAGGTTATTCTTGGCTATATAGCAAGTTGGAGACCAGCCTGGGTCACACGTGATCCTGTCTCAAAATAGCAACAACATCAAAAGATAGATAACCAGGGCTCAAAAACAATGGAGTTAATGATTTTACATGTGATATTTCTATTCTTGAAAAGAAATTGCTATGCATATTGAGCAATGCTATTTACAATTACAAATA
The DNA here is from genome assembly GCA_001685075.1 of Bramus lutescens. Lineage (NCBI taxonomy): Eukaryota > Metazoa > Chordata > Mammalia > Rodentia > Cricetidae > Bramus > Bramus lutescens. The sequence goes on along the minus strand of LOEQ01000035.1, from coordinate 270,651 downwards.
ATAAAACAATTTATGTGCTTATGCATGCATGTGTTTTATGACCTTGAATCCAAAAAAAAGATCTCACATCACGAGCCTTTGAATTTGTATTTTACATGTATTTTGTTGTTATTGCTTGTTTTGGTTTTGGGTTTTCAGTTCGTGCAGCTGGGATTGACCTTGAACTCTCCATGAAGCAAAGGATGACCTTGAATTCCTGACCCTCCTGCTTCTGCCTCCTGAATGAATATTGAGATTACGAGTCTATTCACAGCCTTCTAGGTGTTATTTCTTTTATTGTTGCTATTTGCTTGTTTTATTGGAACTGGTGACATAAAGTTGAGCCACCCACCCCTTCAAAGTCCCAAAGGTTTATGAAACAAGACATCACATTGTTTACAGGTGGTTTGTCTCTGGGAAGAAGGCCTCCATTTTGTCCTTTGTTCTTCCTTCTGAGGGAAGCTGACCTTTAACAGCAGTCTGTCAAGAGGTGACTGAAGCTGTCACTGGAGTTTGTTTAGAAAGATTTCATTTCCTTGAATTTTGAAAGACGTTTGGAAGAAGCAGAAGAAGTATTTGAACTAGGTTTGAAACAGCTGAACATGGCCTCCCTCGGGTCCCAGAGATTTGAAGATGGCGGTAGATTGGGGCTGCTGCTTGACCTCTTTGCTCACCCTGAGCCTTGAGGTGACTCCTTGGAGCTGACTCCAAGGCACTGAGGGGTAAAATGAGAAGGGTGAGAACCAGCAAATCTTTTCCAAACACTTGGAATCTCCAGGGCTCACACCAGTAAGATGTGACAAGGTCTCTTGGGGCATTGGCAGGACAGCTAGGTAAAGGCTAAGCCCACCCTCTCAGTATAGTTGTTCTGATTTGGCCTTCTTGATTGGCTCTCCCAAGACAGCTCCAAGGAGACTTGGAAGCCTTGGCCTCAGGATTATTCCACTAATGAAGGTGGCTGGACCATCCAAGGTCACCCTCCTTTCAGAGCCAGACCTTGTTGAAGTGAGAGCCACGAGTCTTGACTAGGGGACCCAACTGGTTATTTTGGGTCACTTGCTCTTGGCATGGCCCTTTAGAGCTTTACTGGGGCAGGTGACAAATGTCAAATCTCACACCATGGCATCTCTTTCTAGACAAGTACAGAAAGAAAAGTGGACTTTGCAAGGAGAAACTTGCCAAGATACAGGACTTTCCAAGAAATGAAAAGGTAGTAGTCCCCAAAGGGGCCACACATGGGAATGACTTGGAAAGCTTGCAAAATGCCAGAGGCAGGGTAAGAAAATTCATATTTTTCCTTTCCCAGTTTGTCAAAGATGATTCTTCAATTTTTAGCTCAATTATCACTCCTTCTAGCAAGCCTCTACTTTCAGATTGGTTGGGTCTCTTTTCTGGAGAGATCACAATGATCTACACAATAAGATGAAAAAATAGCAATGAAACTTCATTGCTGGAGAAAACAGCTAGAAAGGGAATGGACAGTGCGTAGGACATTTGAAGTCGTGGCAAACTGTGGACCTTCACGATTTTCAGGAAAAATGCAAAATTAGATTGATGGTATTTTCAATCTCTCTCTCTCATATCAAACTTCAGAGGGGAAGGGCACTCATTTTCTTGTTCCTTTCCTTTTCTTTTTCCTTTTTGGATTTTCGAGACAGGATCTCTCTATGTACCCCTGGCTGTCCTGGAACTAACTCTGTAGATCAGGGTGGTCCTCAACTCAGAGATTCACCTACTTTTCTGCCTCCTGAGTGCTGGGATTAAAGGTGTGGGTCACCACCAAATGGCTTAATTTACTTGTTTCAATTCTGTCTATTGTTCGTTTGTGTTGTTGTTGTTGTTATTATTGTTTGATGCAGGAGCTCAGTAGCTCAGGCTGGCCTTGAACTCCTGGTCTTCCTGCCTCATCTGTCAAGTCTTGGGGCTACAGGTGTGTGTCTCTGATCCTGGCTTATAGACTTCAATTCTAAGACTCTTCAGGTGATTCTGACATACACTGATCTCTACCCCAGCCCTACTGGGAACTCTGAGTTTCTCAGAAGCTGCAGCCTTATAAAGTCAAATCCTACAACCAGCTCTATAGCTTCACCAGAAAGTGAGGATACTTCCCTCCAGCAGCCTCCAGGTCGCCTTCTCTCCCAATACCCGTGTCTCTCTGCTTACCTGACCTCTGTAGTCACCTGGTATGGTCTCCACATTCTGCACAGTTCTCTGTTTCTTAGACCCCACCTTTGGCTTTCCTTCCTTATGGCTCCCAGGTGTAGCATGTCCCCAGCCTCTGTCCCCAACCCTCTCCTGAGCATGACTGGCTCTGATACAGAGCGCCAGACTTGGCATATAAAAATATAGAATGCCCCGTTAGATCTGAATTTCAGATAAACAGTGAATACATTCTTGCTCTAAGTATTTTTACCCAACAGCCCTGCTCAGATAGAATATTCACTTCAGTACAAATTTCTTCCCATCCCCTGACACCCCACAATTTTGGTCTCCACAATGAATTTGAAAATGTATAAGTAAACACAAAAGCCAAACGCAGTGACTGGGAGCGTCATCTGCACAATGAATATTCAGAAGCTGACTCTGTTGATTGGCCTCGTTGTGCACTCAGCATTTCTGGGTCAGTCAGGGATCGAACTGTTCTCACACTGAAAGAACTAGCCCAGAGGAAGCCTGGATTGCACTCAGTCATTAAATCATTCAGTCACCCAATCATTCATTTATTTGGTGGAATTCAGCATGTTCTTCTCTGTTTACAAGGTCATTTTTTAGGGGGCAAGGGAAATAGCTCAAGTTGACCCACATTCTCCCTCCCTCTGAACCTTGGGTTTGGATTTTTTTTCTTCCTATAGAATCTAATCAGCCTAATCCTCTTCTTGCTCCAGAAAGGCTCTTGCAGGAAGGAAAATGAGCCTTCCCATCCTTACATAAATTCTCATGGGGCTTCCCTTTACAAGCTTCTGACAGTCAGGAGTTGAGCCTGGAGCTCCAAGAAAAACTGCCACCCTCTGATTTATGATGGCAGCTGCTGCTAAACCTCATCCTCTTTCCTCCTCACAGAACCATGTTACCTTGGGGTGACAAAACTCTTCCCACTCTCATTCAGGGGGCTAATACTAAAATGCCGGGTTGCAAGTAGAAACACGATCATTCCGTGCCTATTACTGTAATCAGAAGCACAGGAAATACTCCATGCTATCAGACACCCGAAGCCTCTGCAGGGATCTGTCTTTACATCATCCTGGGATGACCCATGGGGTTCTTTGAACTGCGCTGATCCAGGAAACTGGTCACTCCAGCAATCTGATTCATTTCCCTTACTGACACGATTGACTGCTTTATTCGCTAATGGTGTCAAGATGCTCTAAGTATGGCATAGGGGAAAATGATGCGGGCTCAGGGCTCTCACTGTACAGGTTCATCGCTTGGCTCTGTCCGTGTCAGAGACAATGATAAACCAAAGACCTTCTCCATGATCAATTCCTCAGCTTTAAAACAGGGCTGGAAGCACTAGAGTGGTGTCTCCATGGTGAGGAGCATGTACTGCTCTTGTAGAGGACCCGAGTTTGGTTCCAGCATCCATGCTGGGTGTCTTACAATTACCTGTAACTACAGTTCTAGGGGGATCTGATACCTCTGGCCTTAGTGAATACCTGTACTTATGTGCACATACATATGCACACGCATACGTAATTAAAATTAAAAAATAGGGATGGTGACAACTATGATGATGATCATGACAATGACTGTGTGTTGGGTTGCTGTATGCTGAGCTCAGTCAGCACACAGCACTTCCAGCAGAGCCCAGTGTGTGGTTAGGATTCTGTTAATTATTTATAACAGAGTTATTTGCGTACTTCTGCTTATCATTTGCTTGTTTTATTTTGTTTTTAGGATGAAACCTACATTCAAAAGATAGCAATCAAGTTTTCAGATTCCCTTAAGATCTGCATAGTAAACAAATACACAGTACTGAGTGACCACCAAGGTCAATGATAAGGGCCACTGGATGTTTAGTTTACTTCCTATTGCCGTGGGAAAACACAATCTCTTCTCTCTCGCATCCTTTGTGCCTCTAAAGCCAGTACCACGTAGAGGACTGCCAAGTCCACTGCCAAGGCCAGCTGCCAGATTGGATGGACTTCACCCCTCGAATCCCATGGGCAGAGCTTTTATTCAGCTATGCTTTAGGAGTAGAAACCAGCTCAGGTTCTTTGGCAAGTTGGAAGCTTAGCTGTGTGTGGTCTCATCCTGAGGCACCTATCCCTTTACTAAAGAAATTAGTCCCTTGCCAATTAATTTAGCCTCAGGCAAGTTCTTAGGACAAGTGCAGAAGGCTGGCACATTCTTTGTTCAAATGTCACAGGAATGGCCTCTTGCCTAGCTGCTAACATTCCCCTCTGAAATCGCTTGAGCTGAGCCTCTACAGTCCTCCTTGGCTCCCAGAACTCTCTTCTGAGATTCCAGAACATCCCATTCCACTCTGCTTACAGCATTTAACCACTTTTCTAGTCTTCCACAGTCCTCCACCCCCACCCCCCACAAAAAATCCAAACGAAATGAAAGAAAACCGCCACGATCAGGTCCCTCACAGCAGCAGCCCACTGTCTGGTACTGACACCTTTCTTTAGTTACTTTCTATTGCTGTGATGAATCTCCATGACCAAGGCAACGCACAGAAGAAAGTTTGTTTGGGCTCACGAGTTCAGAGGAATCAGAGTCCATCGTGTCTGAGAGCCTGACAGCAAGTGGCAGGCGAGTGGCAGGAGCAGGAAGCTGGGCGCTTACACCTTGTGCTGCCTGTATGAATCGGATTGAAAACAGGCAAGGCTCCTTCATCTTAAAGCCCACCCCCAGTGACAGGCTTCCTGCAGCCACGCCATACCTCCCAACAGTGCCGCCAACTGGTGACCAAGTGTACAAATGCCTGAAACCATGGGAGATATTTCTATTTAAAAAAAAAAAAACACAGTAGGATACCACAGTGATAGAATGCTGGCCTATATATGGAAGTCCCTAGGTTCAATGCTCAGAACTGGAAAAATTCAAAATTCATAAGTCAATGCAGGGCAGGTCTCATCAGCATCCAGTCTTCTCTGGGACTGGGCAGAAGTTTTGTTTCTGAACTGTTGTCTAGGTGTGAAGGGTCTGGTTGAGGGATGATTGTGATGGTGGCCCCTGGAAGGAGGCTTGTGTAGAGGTGAGTTTTTGAATGCCTACTGGAAGGCATTAAGTGTGGGACCTGGTGGAAGGCCTGTCGGCCTGTGACCTGTGTAGTGACCATCCCACTGTGTGACTCATGTCCTCTCCTCATCTGCTATAGCTCATACAGTCTGTTCTCTGACAGCCGGGGGCCCTCATCTACAACCAGAGGATGGAGTTCATCTCTTCCATTCTCGAATTCTCGAAGTTCTTATTCTTATCTATCATTATGCCGTCAATCTTTATACATACATATATATACATACAGTATGTATACATATATACACATATATATTTGTATACATATACACAAACACACACATATATTTTTTTAAATATTTATTTATTTATTTATACAATATTCTGTCTGTGTATATGCCTGAAGGCCAGAAGAGGGCACC
>LOEQ01000035.1:218924-233885 GCA_001685075.1 Bramus lutescens | reverse complement strand
TGCAGGCATACACACAGACAGAATATTGTATACATAATAAATAAATATTTTAAATAAATAAATAAAATAAAAGCTGAACGGCCAATAACTAAGCAGGATTTCCAGGCACAGGGGGTTCTGGGAAGGAGGGGGGAGTTGAAGGGAGAGGTGTAGAAAGCATGGCATGTAGGAGATGAGGTAACAAGCCATGAGCCATGTGGCACCATGTAAATTAATAGAAATGGATTAAGTTGTAAGAGTTAGTTAGAAACAAGCTCTTATATCGGCTAAGCTTTCATAATTAGTAATAAACCTCCATGTCATTTTTTGTGAGCTGGAGCCCTTCCCCCCATACATCTACACTGGTCAGGATGACTGTTGTGGGGCTTCCAGGAAAACAGACCCCAGAAGCCAGGTCTTTGCAAGGTCCCACATTGCATCAGATGTATCCAACTTAGTTGTAGCCATTAAGTCTTTTTCCCTATTTCATAGTTTTCATACTATGTCTATTTGAGCTTAATATTTTTTATTATACAATATGTATATGAATGTTTTGCCGATGTGAATGTATGTGTGGGCCTGTTGGATCCCCTGGAACTGGGGCTATGGGTGGTTGTGGGCTACCATGTGACTGCCGGGAATTGCTCTCTTAACTGCTGGCCATCTCTCCAGCCCTTTACCTTTGACTGGATAAATAAATGTTACCACACCATGGAACACTGCTGAGCAATAAAAAAGATTGAACTGCTTCATGCCACATGAACAAGCCTCAGAGATGGTCCACCTAGTGGAAAAAATGAAACACCAGCTTCTGTTTCTATGGCATTTCTGGAAGGAGATGGGGCTGTGACTCGGGAAAGGCACCTGTGCTTAGCATGAGCAAGGCCCCATTTCAGCCTTCAGCACACACCACAGATAAAACTATCTAAAGTCACTTGGCACTAACGACAGAACCAGTGAGGAAACTGTGGCTCGGAAATCAAACAACTCTAAACTGAAAACCACTAGATTTGCATCAAAAGCAGATTTTGTTGGCATATAAGTTATATCAGTATAAGTTTTGAAAATTAATTTTCTTCCCCCACTTTCTCTTTTCTTTTTTTTTTTTTCCAATTTATTTATCTGTAGACCAGACTGGCTTCAAACTCAGAGATCCACCTGCTCCTGCCTCCTGAATTCTGGGATTAAAGGCATATGCCATCACTGTCCAGCATCCCCTTAATAGGTTATATTAAATCAAATACTTGAATGCTGGCTTTATTTAACCATACCATGTAGCTGTTAATGTTACTGTGGTGCTGGGATAGCTCCAGAGCTTCGTGGTCCTAGGTGAGCATCCACCACTGAGCAGTATCTACAACCTGACTTATAGCTAACAGCTGTGTTATCTGAGGTTTCTGTCCTGCCTGGTCCTGCAGTCATTCAGTCCCAAAGAAGCACACAGAGGTCTACATTAACTATAAACTGATTGGCACATTAGCTCAGGCTTCTTATTAACTAATTCTTATTACTTATATTAGCCCATAATTCTTGTCTATGTTGGTCACATGGCTTGGCATCTTTTTCAGCAAGGCAGTCACATCTTGCCTTCTCTGTCTGCAGACTGAGCTTTCCTCTTCCCAGAATTTTTCTGTTCTCATTGCCCTGCCTCTACTTCCTGCCTGGCTACTGGTCAATCAGCATTTTATTAAAAATGATACAAGTGACAGGATAAATGACCATTGTCCCACAGCACAGCTGACTGCCTATGTAGATCTCAGATTCTGCCAGAACATTACAGAGTATTGCTCATCTGTTCATTCCAATTGCTTCTCACTCAGGTGCTTCATTTTTAGTCTTTTTCACCTTTAACATTGAGGAGATCAAGCTGGGTGTTGGTGGTGTCATGCCTTTAATCCCAGTGCTTGGGAAGCAGAGGCAGGTGGATTCTGAGTTTGAGGCCAGTCTTGTCTATAGAGTGAAGTTCCAGGACATCCAGGGCTAAACAGAGAAATCCTGTCTCAAAAACAAAACAAAAACAAAAAAAAGAAAAACACAACTAACCAACCAGATAAAGAGATCAGCAGACAGCTGCTGTGCTGTGAGCCCAGAGTGTGAAGCCCTATGTGCTGTGAGTGTGAAGCCGTATGTGCTGAAACCAGAGTGTGAAGCCCTATGTGCTGTGAGACCAGAGTGTGAAGTTGTATGTTCTGTTTATTTTTCGTTTATTTAGGGGTGTGTCTTAGTCCCTGTCCTATTGCCTTGAAGGGACACAATGACCAAGGCAACTCTTATAAAAGGAAGTTTTTAACTGGGGCTTGCTTAGTTTCAGAGGTTCGTCTGTTATCATTAGAGCAGGGAGCATGATGCTATGCAGCCAGGCACAGGGCAGTAGCTGAGAGCTACATCCTGATGTGCAGGCAGACTCTGGGCATGGCCTGAGCTTTTGAAACCTCAAACCTACCCTTAGTGAGTGGTGTCATCAACATGGCCACACCTCCTAAACCTTCTAATCCTTTCGAGTAGGGCAACTCCCTGGTGACTAAGCATTCAAATACATGAGCCCATGGGGGCCATTCCTATTCAAACCATCATAGGGTTTCATGTTCACACCTTCCTAGAGTCTGTTCCTGCTCTTTACCAGTTCTGTGTTGACCTGTCAAGCCAGTCTTCCCTAGATCTGCTGAACCCTGACTTTCAGTTGCTCTCCTGGTGGAGATTGGGGTTCACTGGCAGCTTACTCTTCCCAAAGCACTAAACTCATTTTGCTTTTGCAGTTTACTCCAACTTCAGACTACAATAAACACCCGCTCCCGGCAAAAGCTTCCCGTTGTCTTAGTACCATTCTGTTAATCGTTCAGGGTTTTCAAATGTAGGCACTGAGAGAAGAAGCTGTCCTGTGCATAGCATCCAGACAGCACCCATCCTCAGTCCCTGGGGTCAGGAAAATAAAAAGAGCCAGGCTGCAGACAGCAGGCCGTGGCCTACACTCTCCTCTTCCCTCTTAACACCATGTTTACAGGGGTTGCCCAAATATATCTTCAGAAGATAACCTTCTGCACTCTGGGTTAGGTCTGAGTAAGAATGGCCACCATAGGCTCATAAATTTGAACGCTGCGGTTCCCAGTTGGTGGACTGTTTAGAACAGAGGTGTGGCCTTATTGGAGGCGTGTCACTGGGGATGGGCTTTGAGGTTTCAGAAGCCCACACCAGGCCTAGTCTCTCTCCTTGTTTGCCTCCATCTTGTAGATGCTGCTGCTCCAGCATCACACCTGCCTGCTGCCACACTCCATCATGATGATGACGAGCTGAAGCTCCAAAACTGTAAGCAAGTGCCAAGTTCATGCTCTTTCTTCTGTAAGTTGCCTTGTCTCTTCACAGCAATGGAAGAGTAACTCAGGAGAATGTCAAAATTCACAAATGACACATCTTATTTGAAAATATTAGATTTAATAGAAAATATCACATTGTAAACAAGTCTACTGATCCATTATCTTAGCAAAGAATGACAGCATGATCACATATAAAAACGAGACAAAATGCTGGTACTAAACACAGTACTTCCAGAGGGGCTGCCAGGACCTCAAAACCTGTCCCGGGATTTTAGAGGGGCTGCCAAGACCTCAAAACCTGTCCTGGGAATAGGCAGCTGTCACTTCAACAGGCACAAAGACAAAGGAGGAGGCAGTGACCACTCCACTGAGATTGGAGAATATAAACAAAGGCAGAGCAGAGGAGCCTGGGAAGGGGGCTTGAAGGACAAGCAGGCAAGGGGTTGTATTTCTGATGCTGAGACCATCTGAGGACACCTTGCAAACCTGAGAGGTGGGGATCACAGGTGGTTTAAGTGAGGAGACAGTATTAGCCTGTGTATAATCTTGTCGCTCAGCTCTGAGGAAGCAGGAGAGCACAGCACATGTGTGTGCGGGTGCCGGCTCTCCATCTTGGGTAAATAACACTGAAATCATGGGCATGTCTACCACCCGAGTGGACCTCCTTACTAGGGACTATATACGAATCCTTAGAGAAAAACATAGCTCTGATGGGAAAAGGACTTCCACCTTTCTCCTGTTGGAATCTTGAGGGAAAACAAGACATGGTTGGACTTTGGAAACTTTATCTGTGAAAGCCACCTTAGTCCCCCACCCCATGCCCAAACCTACCCAGAAAGTCTGCTTACAGAAAGGCTAGCTGTTGATAGCAAGAAGAGAAGATCCAGGCAATGGGAGCTAGGGATAGGCTTCTCTCTAAAGGACTTGGTTCCTACAGGAAGGGTGCTTCCTTGTGCATAATATAGGTTCTGAAAGTGTGATCTTCAGAACAAAGGTTCTCAATGGGCAAACCTGTGGAAGAGGGACTCAAGACTCCAAAGTGCACAAGCCCACGCAAGAGCAAGCACACATACAGACAGGGCTTCTCGACGGGAGTGTGCTGTTCATGTGTGTAGGGGCAGATGGAGAGGTGAGAGTCCTCACTTGGGTATAATGACAGTCAATGATGGAAATCATCTCTATTTTACAAAAAAAAAATCACGAAAAGGCGCAGAAGGTTGGGGACACAGCTCAGTTAGTAGAACACTTACCTGGCATGTGCCAGGCCGTAGGTTCAAACCCCAGGACTGAAAAAGAAGGTATAAACAATGTTCCTCACAGCTAAACTCCCCAGCCAGTATGTGCCTAGCCACGGGTTTACAGCAACCACAGGGAACTGAAGCGAAGTAATTCTACTCTCTTACAAGTTCCAGAGAGACCTGCCTGTACCTCTGAGGTACTAGGTGAGTTGGCACAGGCTAGTCGCTATATGGCTTCTTAGTAGTTTGGTTTTTCTGAATTTCCTTCTCCTTGATACTGTACAGGGGATCCACCAACTTGTTATGAACAAGCATTAAACCTGTAACAAATTGAAAGCAAACAGTATTCAGTGCAGGCAGAGGCCAATGTTACACCTGTCAAGAGGAACACAGAGAGGCTCAAGTGGTCCCAGGAGGACCTTGATCTCTGTCACCTCCAAACACTAAACACAGATGGTTCTGTGGAATGACAGGGCTCACAGCTATGTCAGCCCTACCAGGGTGGGAGTGAGCTGTTAAAGATTAATCTTTTTAGCAAAGGGCAAATTCGAATTTAGCTGCTTAATGGGTGAGGATTGTCATGTAAGTTTGCTTACAACTAGGGTTTTATGATGACTAGGCATGTTAGAAAAGCTACAATTGTCCTAGCAGGCATCCCAAAACAAAGAAAACATAGATCCCTAGATAGCTGGCTTAGTGACCCAGCTACAGGAGAAATGCACATATGATGCCTGACGGAGGAAACCTGAGGCTCCATATCTTGTGAGGTTACCACAGCCCTATGGTCTGTAACTACATCTCCTTGTCTCCTCAGTCACAATCTCCAGACACAATGGAACTGTAGGGTTTGATTATTATTGAGATAATTCAGTGGGTAAAGGTGCTTGCTGCACAAGCCTCACCATCTAAATTCGATCCCCAGAATTCACACATACCCACACACACACATTAAAAAAATAAATGCTGATTAAAATGCCCAGAGTAAGTTGTGTGTGGTAGTAATGCCTCTCAGGAGGCTGAAGCAGGATTATAACTTGGAGGCTATAAAGTGAGACTCCGTTTGAAAACTAAAACTAAAACAGGCGCTGGGTGTGGTGGTCCATCCTTTAATCCCAGCACTCAGGAGACAGAGGCAGACAGATCTTTGGGAGTTCAAGACCAGCCTGGTCTACAAAGCTAGTTCTAGGTCAGCCAGAGCTACACAGTGAGACCCTGACTCAAATAAATAAAGCAAAGCAAATGAAAGCCAGATCCGCCCCTCTCTCCCTCTCTCCCTCTCTCCCTCTCTCCCTCTCTCTCTTTCTCTCTCTCTCTCTCTCTCCCTCCCTCCCTCCCACTCAAGCCTGCCCAGGGCTTTCTCCACTGCCAGAGCCTCACCTTTGAAATACTTGACCGTCTTCACTTTCAGCTCCAAGGTGGCGTCCTCGTCACACACAAACACGGTGCGGGGATGCTGCTGGAAGGCGGACACAGTCCACATGTGGTTCACGCCCTCCTCAATGGCCTTGTACAGAGCAAAAGCCTTGTGTGCACCTGTGATGAGGATCATCACCTGGGGACCAGAAAACAGGCCAGTGATGGGGTGTGCAGCTTGGGGAGCCCTGGTGGGAGTTATCTGTGGGCCTGAGGTCGACCCCCACAAAGGTTGCCCCTGTATCTGCTCTTTCTAGTTCAGATCACTGAAAGAGCTCGTGTGACTTGGTGTGGGGTTTTCTGTTTACAGAAAGTAAGGACATGGTGGCACTCCAGAGCTAAGGTACCAAGAACACATGTGCTGGAAGGCAACCCTAAAGAACTCAGCTCTGCAGACTCCTTTCATCTGAAGTCCTCCACCCCCACCATGGAGTGGCCAACACCATCACTCCATTCCTTTTTATGAAAAATTTAAGACAGGGTCTCACTATGTACAGCTCTGGCTGGCACAGAACTCACTCTGTAGACCAGGCTGGCCTTGAACTCAAGAGATGTTGTCTGCCCCGCCTCCCCAGTGCTGGGACTCAAGGTGTGCGCTACTTCTGCTCCTTTCTTAAAGAACTGAACACAGAGGCAGAGGAGGCGACTTGGTTCTAAAAGCCCTAATATACATCCCGCCCTTGGTCCATTTTCCAAGTCAGAAGCCAGCTCTAGCCACCAAACCCTTGTGCTTCCAAGAGTCAAGCAGACCCTGAGGGACTGCCTCAGGCCACCCAGTGGAAGTCCAGGTACCTTAATTCACCAAAGCTTACTTTTCCACTGATTTAGAAGCTTTCTTACCGACTTGAGCAAAGACATTGGAAAATGATCTACAGCTATTTCCTACAGAGTGTAATACCTAGGAAAGAAAAAGGAAGTGCTTCTAAAATTCAAACACATGAGCCAGTGAATGGTTCAGTAAGTAAAGGTGCCTGCAGCCACGCCTGACAACCTGAGGTCTGTGTGTCCCTGGGTCCCAGGTGGTGGAAGGAGAGAACTGACTCAGAAAAGTTGTCCCACGAGCTCCATGAGAGTGCTGTGACATGCAACTGCATGCACACATATACAGGCACATGCACATACTCACAATGAGAAATATCATTCTGAGGTGGTGATGGTGCACACCTTTAATCCCAGCACTCAGGAGGCAGAGGCAGGTGGATCTCTGTGAGTTCAAAGCCAGCCTGGTCTACAGAATGAGTTCCAGGATAGCCACAACTAAACAAAGAATCCCTTTCTTAAAAAAAGAAAGAGAAATAAGATTTTGCAAAATATGAGGGTGCTGGAGAGATGGTTCAGTGGTTAAGAGCATTGTCTGCTTTTCTAATGATCCTGAGTTCAATTCCTGGCAACCACATGGTGGCTCACAACCATCTGTAATGAGATCTGGTGCCCTCTTCTGACTGCAGGCATACATGCAGGCAGAACACTGTATACATAATAAATAAACCTTTAAAAAAAAAGAAAGAAAAAATACAATAAAGTATAATTCAGACACAGTAAGGAAATTGGAACACAAAAATAAAATTAAAATGATATCTGATTTTCTAAGAGGAAAAAAATCACTAAATTCAGTCTAAAACATTATAATCAATTTAACGGCATTTATCACCTTCAAGCACAGGGCTACAGACACAGCATCCTTGGGCTGCAGGAGCAGAGCCCTTTCAAATGGTGACCAACCACAGGGACCAAAAGCATCTGGTCAGTACCCAGGCAGGTACAAAGTCTTAGTTCTCCACTAGTGGTGCTGGAAGCTTCTGCCCACAAGCTGTATAAAAGAGGTACAGAAGCAGAAACAGCTGGCCCAGTCTCTGGTCCCTAAGGCATCGAAAAAATGCTCAGACGATTGCCCTCACCCCAGGCATGACCTCACCTCCAAAGGCAGAAGAGAAGAGGTGTCAAGGCCAGTTGGGATTTTAGCTTTATTTATGAAAAGTTAATAAAAATGTATACTTGGTGCCTGTATAGCTTGAAATTAGCAATCAATTAGCCCGTCTCCCCAACCTTGACGAAGGCTGGCAGACAGGCCTTGAACCCGTACCTCTCTAGCATCCATCACAGTGCCTACGCCCACTGTTAGGGCCATGGTGGGCACCTTGGCAAGATCGCCATCAAAGAATCTAGCATTGGCCAGGATGGTGTCCATGGCCAGGGTCTTCACACGGGTCCTGGACACTAGACTGGAGCCTGGCTCGTTAAAAGCAATGTGTCCATCAGGGCCGATGCCTGTGGAGACAGTAGAACAGCCATGAGTCCCAGAGACCAAGAACTTCAAATACAACAGTCTCCCCTTCTCTGAAAGAAATCTTTGAAAGCTACATTTCTTCTCTCATCTGTGCCCTAAGTCAGGTCTACCTCAAGCTGTGACCTCCCTTCCCACCGGCTCTACTGGAGGCACACACTCTGGGATCCTGCCTCCACCCTCAGCTCAGAATTGTGTAAAATGCTTCCCTCCCACTCCAGACTGGGGAAGTGGTACTTCTCCCTTCCTCTTGCCGGGAGCCGGAGTCCAGCAAACCCGAACAGCCTGGATGGCTGACTTTGTAAGCACGCAAGACCTGCAAACACCTGCCCTCCCCTCCACTAGTTCTTTCCTAAAGACAGAGCCTCTCTTCGTAGCCATGCTCACCTCCAACAAAGAGTTCAATCCCGCCTGCAGCCTGAATCTTCTCCTCAAAAGCAGCACACTCGGCCTGCAGGTCAGCTGCGTTCCCATCCAGGATGTGGGTGTTTTCAGGGTGGATGTCAATGTGCTTGAAGAAATTATTCCACATGAAGGAGTGGTAGCTCTCTGGGTGCTCACGAGGCAGACCTGTGGGGTCAGGGGATCCTCGATCAGATCAGGGTTGAGCCCAAGCCCTCCTCCCAAGGGCCACGCTAGGAGATCACACTGGGAGTCACTTAGGAGACTACCCATCTGACCCCGACCACATAGGTGAGACTGAGCTGGTGTGTCATCAACCATGGCCATTACCTGAGACTATAGGCTGGGCTGGGCTGTAACTGCATACTGGTGGGGTGGGGGTGGGCTGAGAACTGGGAAATCTCATTCTGATCCCCACTGTAGCTCAGTGGTCGAGCATTTGCACAGCATGTGTGAAATCCTCAGTTTGAGCCTTTCCACCAGCTTGGGGTTGGAGAGGGGCACACGCTCATCACCTTTTCATAAGGGAATGATCACAAGCTAGAGTCTAGGAACACTGTGCAGCTAGAGGTGGTTTGTCCACCTGGGTAGGAAGACCGAGTCCATGGGTAATGGATGCGACCACATCCTTTACTCTGGACCACCCCTCCTTCTATTATTTCCTTCTATTATTAAGTCTGAACTTCAAGTTGAACATTAAGTGATTGAAGAGAATATCAGAGCTTCTCAAAACTGAAAGATGTTTAAAAATAATCTCAATGTGAAGATTATTTAAAGTCATGCTTCCAATACCAGCACTCAGGAGACAAAGGCAGAGGGAGGATCTCTAGGAGTTCAAGGCCAGCGTGATCTACACAGTAAATTCTAAACCAGCCAAGACTGTATAGTGAGGCCCTGTGGCAAAACACTTGGAATGTTTTAAATCAGAGACTGAGAATGTTCATCAGGGGTAGAACACTTATCATGCAT
Source organism: Bramus lutescens (assembly GCA_001685075.1). Taxonomy (NCBI): domain Eukaryota; kingdom Metazoa; phylum Chordata; class Mammalia; order Rodentia; family Cricetidae; genus Bramus; species Bramus lutescens. The sequence continues at coordinate 224,289 of LOEQ01000035.1, read as the reverse complement.
ACCTCAGGTGTTGGGTTCAATCCTCAGCTATGCCAAAATCAAAGGAAATTTTGTCTCAAAACATATTTACAAGTAGGGCTTGCCAAGAGCTAGTGGCAAATGCCTTTAATTCCAATCCTGGGGAGGCAGAGGCAGGTGGATCTTTGAGTTTGAGGTCAGCCTGATCTACAGAATGGGTTCCAGGAAAACCAGGTCATATAGTGAGATCCTGTCTCAAAACAAACAAACAAACAAAAACAAAAAGTACTGGTGGCAAGATGGCTCAGTGAGTAAAGGTACTTGCCACCAAGCTGATGGCCTGATCTCCAGGACCCACGTCACATGGTGGAAGGACATAACAGACTACAGCAAGTAATCCTCTGATCTACAAACACACACACACACACACACACACACACACACACACACACATACCCTAGATGTAATTTTCAAAATACATTTAGTCTTTAAGATGAAATAAATAAATTGCTGTGCACAGCAGGACACACTTGTAATCCTAGCACTCAAGACGAAAAGATCACAAGTTCCAGGCCAATTTGGGCTACACAGCAGGATCTTATTTCAAAAGAAGCAAAAGGGGAAACAAAAAATATCTGGTCCATACCATAAACAAATGAATGCTATGTGAAGAAGCCAGGCACAAACAGCCAAGCGTGTCTGTGACCTGACTCACATGGGGTGCCTGTGGTTTCCAGCACCTCGAGAGAAGGAAAACTGGGGAGCAGTTTGACAGGAAGTCTCAGCTTTGCAGGGTGAGAGTTCTGACGAGGGGCCACAGTGGTGTGAATGCACTGAACTCAACATTAACACGTGCTCAAGAAAAAGATGTCTGTGGCAGCTGGGGCGGAAGTACGGGTGTAGTGCCCACGGAGGCAGAAGAAAGTGTTAGATACTGTGGAGCTGGAGTTACAGGATGTTGTGAGCTATCTGATGTGGGTGCTGGGAACTGAGCTTGGGTTCTCTGCAAGAGCAGTGTATGTTCCTTCTCTACAGGGAGTGGGACTTGAGACAGGGTCTCTCTGTGTCACCCTGGCTATGCTGGATCTTGCTATGCAGAACAGGCTGACCTTAAACTCATTGAGATCCTACTACTTCTGCCTTCCTAGTGCTGGAATTAAAGCCGGTATGTGTTCCTAACCACTGAGCCACCCCTCCGGTCTTGATTGTGCTTTTCAGCCAGAAATGCCTGTGTTTCCCAGGCTGCTCTCAGTTCTCTGGGCTAAAGCAACCCCCTGCCTCATCCACCCTTTCCCTAACCCCAGAAGTTGGGCTACTTCAAAACCCCCAGTTTTGAAGATGGTTAATGTTTATTTTATCAGGTTTCTTTTNTTTTAACCTTTAAAATGAAACCACAGGGTAGCAGGAGGCGATGACAGAAGACCAAAGGCACAAGTCTCAGCCTCCACCAAGGGGACAGAAAGGAGCTAAAGGACACACATGAGAAAAACAGGCCACACACAGAACCTGGACTCCAGGATCTCATCTGCAGGTGTTCCAAAGAGAAATAGCAGGGAGTCAGGGACCATGCAGGGGGAAAGGCACCTTCATAATTACTACGTATTTGCTAAAATGTCTGCAGTGCACAATAAGTCTCTGCACCAATCATGGCCTCTGTTATCCTAACTACTAAGGTGAGTCTCATCATACAGCCAGGTAAAGCCAAGCTATCAGAGACAATCACCACTAAGACATTCCTCTCCAAGCTGAGTCTGTGAGAGGAGCATGACGACCCTAGAGCCGGGAAGAACATGAAGGACACTCACCCACATACTCATCCATGTTGAAGGTTTTCACGTACTTAAATGAAAGGTCTCCATTCTTATAGTACTCAATCAGCTTCTGGTAGCAGCCAAGTGGGGTGCTCCCTGCGAGAAGCATTAGGAACATCAGCTCTGCAGTCCCCCCTATGCTCCAGCCCCACCTACCATCCATCTACTGTGAGCTGGTGTCTAACGCCCATTAGATTGTTATGCTCCAGTCAGGACAGTGAGGGTCTCCCGGGGCCAGCCACCCAGTTACAGAGGTCACTAGCCAGTATCTGAGTGACTGCCAGACTTGATTCCTGATGTGATGTTCTAGGAGCATCAACTATGGGAAGACAGAGGCAACTACCCTAGAAGAGACCACTGTGTAGAAATGGGGACATGGCAGAGATGCAAGCTGTGCTTCAGAGTTCAGGGAAGACTTATCAGAACAATAGCAAAGTCCTGGGCTTAGTCTCATGAACAGGTAAGCAAACAAAAGACAGGACCACAAGAGGGTAAAAGACGGAAGAGCTGAGCTGAGGGCATGGCTCAGTGATGGGCCCCATCTCCAGCTACACTGCAGAAAAAAGAACAAACATACAAGAACCCTGATTGGATATTGGGTTAACTAAAAACTAACTTTCCAAGATGAGGGTGTGGCCAACGGGAGGCTTGAAGACACAAGATTAGTCCCTAACCAGGCCTATAGACAAGGAGAAGGAAATAAAAACTAATGTAGACTCCTGGGGAAAGGTTCTGAACATAGGCTGTGTATTAGATGATACTGCAGCATGCTGTGCAGACTGGTCCTTAGGTCTGCAGTGGTGATGGGGCTATCAACAATTGTCCTCATTCCTGGGAGGCAAGATTTAGGGTAAAGGGGGGCTGGAGAGATGGCTCAGTGGTTAAGAGCGCTGCTTGCTCTTCCAAAGGTCCTGAGTTCCATTCCCAGCAACCACATGGTGACTTACAACCATCTATAATGAGATATGGTGCCCTCTTCTGGCCTGCAGGCATATATGCAGAATACTAAAAATACTGTATACATAATAAATAAATAAATCTTTAAAAAAAGATTTAGGGTAAAGGGTCACGATGTCTGGAACTGACTGTCACATGACTCCAACAACAAATTGCAAGGGTAGACAGAGAACAAGAACCAGAGAAAAAAGTAAATGTGCTACAGTATCAATTGGTGATTCTAGGCAAATGGTTCTAGACTGCTGATTTCAATTCTTTTAAATATTTGAAAATTTTTCAAAATAAAAAGATATAGAAGGAAAAAACACTCAACCTCATCCAGCTGAGATCATCACTCCTTTCCAAAACCCACCAACGTCTCCTTTCTGCCTCATAATAACTAATCTCACAGAGGCTGCCCAAGCCCTCCCTGGGCTTCACCGCAGGGCCTTTGCACCCAGTCCTCTCTACAGGCTATGCTCTTCCTTCAAGCAACTTCCTGGCTAATTCCCTTCTTCGGGCTTTCCCAGAGGCCTTCTCTGCCCCCACATCTGACACAGCTCCCCAGCCTTCTCCTGTGCTGCTTTTCTCTTCTGTTCCCTCCTAAAATACTCTACATTTTGCTAATTAACTTGTTTACCCTCTCTCTCTCTCCACTATAATTTAAGTTTTAAGAAGTAGGAATTTATGCTTTTTTTTTTTTTAAGTGTTGCTTTATCCCTAGAACCTTAACTGCGGGGCTTACAGCAGACACTCAAAGACTCATCTACTGAGTGGAGATGGAGAGGAGGCTCAGCAGCTAAAAATACCTACTTGCCAGGCATGGTAGGGCACACCTTTAATACCAGCACTAGGGAGAGAGGTGGGTGGATCTCTCTGAGTTTGAGGTCAGCCTGGTCTACATAGCCAGCTCCAAGCCAGCCAAGCCTACCTAGTGAGACCCTGTCTCAAGAAACAAAATACAACAACAAAGATTCCTTCTCAATTACGTGTATGTGTGAGTGCAAGCAGCTACAGACTCCTAAAGAGGCCCTGCACCTTCTGGAGCTGGAGTTACAGAGGGTCGTAAGCATAATAATATGGGTCCTCTGCAAGAACAGTAGTGCTCTTAACTGCTGAGCCATCTCCCCAGTCCTAAGAATGGTCTTAAACTTTTAATATAGTTTTTAAAAATCAAAAGACTATTTCATGACATATAAAAATTACATCAGTGTCTACAAATAAAGTTTTATTGACAGAGCTACCCATTCATGTGCATATTGTCTGTGGCTGTTTTCCTATCTACAGCAGCAGAATAAGGAGCTATAATATTGAAGCCTGAAACATTTACTGCTATCTTTACTCCAAAAGTCCGAAGGCCTCTTTCTTGTGGATGGGTCAGACAAAATCATGAAGACCAATATCCCCACTTGGGAAAGAAATATTTAGGATACTCTTTTGAGGCACTGGACCAAAGTATCTCCCTGTAAAGGTAACATTTTGTTTGTTTGTTTTTTTTTCAGAAGACCATGGGTTTATAATCAATTAAGCTTTATGGAAAATTATTTGAATGACTAAATTCTCAATTCTCCCATGACCAGTACTTAGCTAGTACCCCCTACACGCAGAGAACAGAAATTAATCCCATAAAATGAACATCTCAGGGCACCAGGATGTCCCTGCTAAGGAACCTGCCTCTATTCTAGGCTTAAAAGCCATCTTATAGAAAAGACAAACTAGCTTCATTCCTGTTTATGATTAAACCTCTGTTTCTCAAGGATTAGGCTATTCCCCACCTGTAACCTTAACTACAAATGGCTTTGTACTGCCTGTCCCAGGAATGGCAATCGTGATTTTGTTTCAAAAAGTTGTTTATAACCATCACGAGACCCTACCTTTGTTTCAAAAGGTTATATGAGCCCCTACAACCTAGTTATAACTACTTGTGATTTCCTTGCTTTGACCACCTGTTATATTCTGTTCCCATCACCTCGTCTATGTCCTCCCCCCCCCCACCATCTGGAACCCCTACCCCTGAGATCTATAGAAGCCTTGTCTTCCTTACTTCCAATGATGCCTTCTGAAATCCTAACTTTGGGAGAAGCAGCCCGGCTGGCTAGTTCCTGGTGCACCTCTTAATAAAGCTTGCTTTATTAATTAGTCGTGGAATTGGTTTTTCTCAGGACTAACACTGCCTCACCAAGACGCCTTCTGTTCCAGGATTTTACTGGAATAGGCAGCCACTAAAGCAACCCATATAGGAAGCCCTGTGCCTTTCTTCCCTATGGGGAGGGCACCAGGGCACCAGTATTTTAATCCATCTTTTAAAGTCTCTGGGCTAAGTGAGCCCATGATCCTGACCCCTTAAAGGGCTCCAGCGACCTCTGTCTGCCCCTCCGCACACCACCCTCTCTTTTCCACAGCATACCGGTAGGGAGCCCCAAGGTGAAGTACTTGTCAGGCCCTGGGTTAAACTGGATGATGCGGTTCCTAATGTACTTGGCCGCCCACTCGCTGGCTTGTGAATAGTGGTCCAGGATAATGAGCTTCATCTCGTCCTGCAGCATGGAGATAACACGCTGAATTAGGGGAAGGGCAGGGGGCAGAGAAGGCTGGGGAGGGGGCCAGAGTCTCTCTAGCCTGGCAACAGCCTCCTCCCAGCTCACAGGTGAACAGGCTAG
>LOEQ01000035.1:174338-189705 GCA_001685075.1 Bramus lutescens | reverse complement strand
AGGCATACATGCAGAAAGAATATTGTATACATAATAAATAAATATTTAAAAAAACAAACAAACAAATAAAAAACTTGCTCAAAATTGAATTTGGCTGAGGGATCCAGCCAAAGCTTGCTTGGGAGCCAAAGTCCCCATAATAGGACCACATAGATGAATCTCCTGGGATGATCTTAAAATATAGATTTGCTGAGCATAGTGGGGCCAGCACTCTGGGGGCAGAAGTAGGTAGACCTGTATGAGCACAAGGCCAGCCTGGCCTACATTGTGTGTTCCAAGCTGGCCAGAGCTACACAGTGAGATCCTGCCTTTAAAAAATAAAGATCAAAAACAACAAAATTATTTTAGCTCTAAAGATTCTGACTCAGTAGGTAGGAAGCCAGAGAATATAGATTTCTTTTCAAAAAGTATTTTTAAAAGTATTTTAAGTTCACCAATAGTGAGATGAATTTTGGCAAATGTATATTTGTATTTGATTGTTTTCTATTGTTGAAATAAACACCATGACCGAAAGAAACCTCGGGAGGAAAGGGTTGATCTCCTCTGATAGCTTACTGTCCATCATGGATAGAACTAAGAGTAGGAACTTGGTGTCAGGAACTGAGCCAGGAGCCATGGGGAATAGTGCATTCTACCTAGACAGCTCCTCTGGCTTGCTCAGTTTGCTTGCCTATGCACACCAGGACCACCTGGCCGATGATGGCACCATCCGCAGTGGGATGGGCCCTTCTTCATCAATCATCAATCAAGAAAATGACTCACAGATTTGTCCACAGTCCTTCTTCCTATGTCATTACTAGGTGGCTGGGCTAATTTTCTGGTTTATTTTTGTAATGCTGAAACTGAACTCAGAGAGTCATACAAGCTATGCACGCACACCCTACCGCTGAGCTGTACTCCCAGGCTTGGTTTTGTATGTGCTTATTGGACCTTTAAAAGACTTGTAAGGAATCTGAGTGTGACCCCATTCTGACCTCAAAGGAAACGCACAACAGGGAATACCACATGAGTTTTCCTAATCAACCTTGCAAGAACTCACTCAGCCCAGAGGGAGACACATGGCTGGCCATCCTGGGCCTAAATCAGTCTCTGTGGACGACCCTACCCACCCCCTACCTCACCCACCACCCACACCCACCCCAGGCCTGGCCCAGGTCATACTGGAAATGCAATCACTAGGAATCTGACAGGAAGTAAGTTAAATAAGTGGCCTCCCAAAGTTTCTTGCATTCTCTGGAGGCTCAAAATGAAGTGTTTGGCTTAGCCAAGGGCCCCACCGTGTTTTTAGGGTATGCACACATCAGACCAGGAATTTGATCTGGGTGGAGGCTGACAGCAGAATTCTTCTGTGTTAGAAAGCATCACAACTTGCGAGGGGGCAGTGCCTGCTGGGAGTTCTGGGGGAGAGGTCAAGGAACAGCTGCACCATCCTATCAGCCCACTATCAGTAGAAGCCAGGGAAATCAGCCTAGTGGTGACTGTGGCTTGGGCTTAGCGTGGGACTTTCCAGGAGGCTGACACAGGTGAAGTGAGCCTGGGGTGTTCTTCAGAATTGGGCTGAGCTGGGGCCCAGACTGCAATCTTGTCTTTCAAGAGCAGAAGTGAGGCTGTGAAAATGGAGAGTCAGAGCAGGGGTGAGGTCAGGTGAGGTGAGAGGCCACACTCTAGAATGGGTTTCATGCTGCAATGTGCTCTGCACCTTGGGACCACTGGCCCTCCTCAACCACAGAAAGGTAACTGAGAACTAGGGAACCTTCTCCATTTCTGGATTCTGTGATCTTGGCCTTGGCTGACTAGTCCAGGAATGAGAACCTCTGACCTGGCCCAGTGAGTATCTCTTCTCTTGAAGTTTTGATCTTGGGATGGAAAATCTCTCGTGACTGATAAGGCCACAGTCTCGGCCAGTAATCACAGCACACTTCTATATTGTGGGAAAAACCCTTCTAAAGGTAAGGGAGGATGCTGGCATCTGAAGAGAGAACCAGAAGAGACAGTGATGGAGGATTTTCAGGCCCAGGATCTCCAGTTGCATCCTGGTACACTTTTCTCTAAGTTGGTGACAGTTTGATCACATGTATCTAAATATGCCCAAGGGACACCAAGCAACTCCTTCTCACACCCTTCATAGGGTATATCCTGTTGACCACAAGCAGGCAACTAGATAAGGTTAAGGGCAAGGCCCCTGCCAGTTAAAGGTGGCCACGGGCCACCCCTAGGAAGCCAGGCTCTTCTTAAGCCATGCCAAAGAGGTAGAGGTCCCCAGCTTCTATCCCCTCACTGTGGGTCCAAAAGAACCTGGGGACAAATGGCTAACTGTGGTGCCTATTAGCATACCAAAGCACATGCTGACATCCTGGCTCTCAGTGTCACAGGCACCTGTTAGAGCCCATGCTGACATCCTCGCTCTTCTCACCCAACCTCTGCAAAGATGGGGACAGACCACCAAAGTCTAATAAAGCAGAAGCAAACTTTATTTCAGAAACCAGAATATCCAGGGAAAAGTAAAAATAAATAAATTTTTAAAATCTCGATGGAGCACAAAAAGCTTATCAGCTAGCTGAGACCACAGCCAGAGATATGTAAGGCTGTGGCCCAGGCTAGTTTCTGAACCCACCTTTTTATAGTAGGGGCACCAAGTGCTGAGACCCCCACTTTTACACACTCGCCATATTTATTACACCCCTATGAACAAAGGAATTTTTACAATCTCAAGGTAAAGCTCAGATACAGATTGCTTATTTTACAATCTCCATTAACAGACTTTCTCAGTAAAACTAGTGTTTGTTCTTAATCTATTGTCTTCCTTGGTGCTTCCAGGTGGTGTTTACTGAAGCCCTGTGGTCTCCCCTTTGATGCTGCCAGTTTCACATAGCAGGGATAATGCATAATCCAGAGGTCATATATCTATTTTCTAAAAGTTGACTCAGCTCTTATCAGTAGGCTAGCTCTCAGTTTGCTGGGAGATGCTTTGGCCTTGTAAGTAGAGCTGTGGGTTGTAAAGCGGAGTAACCTGCTGTTAATAGTTAATCCTTAAGCTACCGAGAAAGATGCTGACTGTCTGTTCTCCTAGGCTTACAACTTTATATTTCTTTATTTCTACATTCCTATTTCTGGAATCTACATCTTTATATTCTTATTTTTGGATCCTTCACTTAGGGTTCTCTTCCCCCAGTTTCTCATTCCTATATAACCCTGCTGTTTCTGCCACATGCTCTCTTGGCTCTTGGCTTCTCTTGGTTCTCTCCCGCTTGGCCTTCTTTCTGTCAGGTGCCAAAGAAACAAAAAAAACAAGCTTCCCTTGGTACCTGTGGCTCCTCCTAGCACTGCCTACCCTGCCCCTACCCTAAACTTCTCCAGCCTGGGGGCTTGGCTTCTCTTTTCCATATTAACCTACCATTTCTCTTCCCCCAGCTTCTCTTTTCCATATAAACCTACCATTTTGGTCATGTGTTCTTTTGGCCTCTTGGCTCACTCTTGGCCTCTGGTCTAAGGCTCCTCTCTTACTCCTCTACTCTTGGCTCCTGGTCCCCACTTTTGCCCTCCCTTCTCTTCCTCTCTTGCTCNCCAGTCCATTCTGCTGGTCATGTTTAGTCTACTCGACTACTTCATCTCTCTGCTCTGGGCTCTTCCAGATGCCTCTGGCTGTATTCTCAGATCTACATACCTTGGAGCGGGCATGTCCTCACTTTCCACGTCTGGTGCTGAGACCCCCCACTTTTACACACTCGCCATATTTATTCACCCCTATTTGTTCATTTGTTTTGTTTGTGTGCTTGTTTCCTTTCACGGCCAGGGAAAGATCAAGGTTCATCCTGGCTTGAGCTTGCTTCAGAATCGTCTCAACACCAGACACTGAGTGTGAGCCCTGGGAAGCTTTCCTGTCCGAGCTGTCTGCCCAGTGGGGCACGTGGGTGTGCTGAGTGCAAGGCTGGATGCATAATCAATGCTCCTTAAGATACAGATAAAGAGCCAGGGGCAGGGCAAGATGAATGCGCTGTTGGGAGAAGTTCAATGCAGATCACAGAGGTTTCAGAAAAGAACACGGAAAGCTGTAATTAGAAAGCACGGTCTTTCAGGACTGCCTGCGGGTCAGAGGGGCGGGGCTAGTGGGCTGTGGTGGTGGTGGTAGTCAGAGCAGGAACTGGGCACAGAGGTCCCCGCAGTTCAGAGCTGACATAATTGGACAGAGATCAGCAGCCGGTCACCATGGTAACAGCCAATCCGAGGTGCTGTGCCTGTGGCAAGGAGTCAAGGTTTCTAAAGAAGAGACTAAAAATGCTTCTTTTGTTCTCACTTTGCTATCAAATCCCTGCAGGGGTGATGCGACGCCTCCCAGACACAGCCGACAACTGCTGGCCACTGTGCCTGGGAAGGAGCCATGTGAAGGCCCAGGAAACCAGCTGGAGTTGGAGATGGAGCGGTTAAATATGTTTCACGGAACTATTTGTGCCTCCCTGTAGGGCGGCAGCCAATGCGTGGGTTTAGAGAAAGAACACGCAGGGTTCCCATCACAGCTGAGCCTATTACCAGGCTGTGTGACCTGGGAACAGTCATACCTCAGTTTCCTTCCATAGTGAAATGTATTCTTTGTTTGTTTGAGACGGGGTTTTTCTGTGTAGCCCTGTGTCTTCATTAGAGTTTCTATCCCTGTGAAGAGACACCATGACCACAGCAATTCTTATAAAGGAATTTAATTTAATTGGGATAGCTTACATTTTCAGAGGTTTAGTCCATTATCATCAGGATGGGAAGCATGGTGGCATGCAGGCAGACATGGTGCTGAATACAGAGCCTAGTGTCCTACATCATGACCTGCAGGCAAAAGGAAATAGCCTCTCTCAGAGGGCATAGCTTCAAAGCCTGCCTCCACAGTAACACACTTCCTCCAACAAGGCCATGCCTCCTGATAGTGCCACCCCCTTTGGGGGCCATTTTCCTTCAAATTACCACACCCTGGCTGTCCTGGAGCTTCCTGTGTAGAGTATTTTGATCTCAACTTGAGATCCTACTGCCTCTGCTTCCCAAGTGCTAGGTTTGAAGGTGGGTATCAACTCACCTGGCTAGAAGAATGTACTTCTGATGCTTCTTTTTCAGGGAGGTGACAAGAACTGAGAAGAGACTCATTTCACATTCGCCTAGGGACTCAGATGCTATGGTCATGATTTTGACAAAGAACAGCAGTTTCACCAAAGGGCTTTGGGGAAGTAAAAACCAGGTTTTGCTTCTTTTTGGGGTACCAAAAAGGCTGTCTATGAGACTCAAGAGTCCAAGAGAGAGTGGTTAAATTAACAAAGTGATATTCAGAAAGAAAATATTCTCAGAGCAGTATAGAAAGCTGAGAGCCACGAGACTCCAAAGCCTTTGTTCCTCTGCCCAGGAATGAATTCCTGGTCCTAGACAGATTGCCTATGAGCTTCTCTTTTCTCCTGCCACAAGCAGAAGAATCTGAGATGAATCTGAAGCTGATACTTCCAGGGACTGTCACAGGAAGGTGTAAGATGAAGGTGAAGGGTTAGGAGAAAGCACTTGCTTAGTGACCAGGACAGACCTGAAGCGGGTTGAACAAGGACATAGCTGTGGGATGCCCACATCCTCCCTCCCCATCCAGAAGTATCAAGAGATGCAAACATCCCTATTTGGACTCTGGAGCAGTCATCTGTTGCTATGGCAACTTGGTGGGCTCTCTGGCGGGTGGAAGAAGGCAGCAGCTGGTGGAGATCAGCACGGGGGGCTGCAGCTCTGCCCTTTTGCTGGCATAGATATAGCGTTTATGCCAGGGTGAGAGCAAAGCAGGTCTTTATTTGCTGTCACAGGGCCTTCATTCCTGCCTTAGATCTAACCCGGCTCACAGAAGGGAGCCAGGTACCTCTGCCGAGGGGTAGCTCTCTGGAGACTCCTACCTCGGACCTGTTTCCTCAGACCACATGTTTACCTAAGGGATTCGGCTTCATTTTCAGTGTGGATTCAATCAATCATTTGTCTGTTCACTTATTCAAGGTATAGGAGGTGCGAAATGCTGGACCAGAGCAGAGGCAAGATAGGCGCTGCTCCCGCCTTCAAGGAGGCTATGGTTTATGTAGAATAGGAAGAGGCTGAAGAGAATGCATTCAATGGTAGGACCCAGGGAAGTTGAGAGGCGAGCTGATTTGAAAAGGGTGCCTTCTGAGGCTAGAAAGAGCTACAGGTGTGAGGAGAAGCCAGCCTCCTTCATAGTGTTTTCAGAAAGTGGAGGCAGGCACACTAAGGACAGCAGAGGTTGGAGCCTGGATACAAGAGGGAATGATGGGGAAGCCTGGACAATCTTGCTAGGCTTTTGCTCTAAAGGTGGTAGAAGCAATGGGTGCTTTTAAGCAAGAGAAAAAAATGAGCGTGTGTGTATATGTACAGTGTTTGTATATATGAACGTGTGTGTGTGTGTGTGTGTGTGTGTGTGTGTGTGTGGTGCAAAGTGTCCCAGGAGCAGTTACACTGGATATTGACTTCGGATTGCAAGAAACACTCCAAGCGCAAGTTGTCCAAGAGCCTCCTCGTGTTTACCAGGAAACCTTGGCAAGCCGAAGCCTTTCACAGGCTTCTTAACAGTACATGATCAAAAGAGTAAATTATTATTTTAGGAGTGAACTACTGGCTGTGCTAAGGGAGTGGCAGGTGTTAGGAATAATTCTTAAGAGGAGCCTCTCCGCCGACACAAATAATTCCAGTCAGACCAAATTAGACCGAATAAAAGATGCCCACGTTTAATGCAGCGCTTCCAGGAGGCGGAGGGNGGGGGGAGCATGGAGAGGGGAAGAGAGCAGGGGAGCCCATGCAAAACCCAGAGACCACGTGTTCCTTTTCTGAGCGGCAGCCTAACTAGCCTGTGGGAGTGGTCCTGACCCTCCTTGGGGAGGGGTCACTGCTCGGCTGACTTTCCCAAAGATGGAGTCCGGACCAAGGCGACTCCCAGGGGAGGGGGCTTGAAATGGAGCTTCCTGCTCCATTGGCGCTCCAAGGATGAATTCCAGGGGTTGGGGTGACACTTCCAACCCAAACATCCCAGGGTCCTTGGATATAGGGATGTCAGGGGGCTGGGTCTCACTTTTGACCAAACAGGAGGTATCATTCTGTGATTAACTCTGGTCTGGCTTGCGTCCAACTCAAGACAATCCTTCTGCCTCAGCCTCTGGAATGCTAGGGAAACGTGCATGAGGCACCATACACAGTTAAGGAAGGACACCTTCATGTATGATTTCCCAGGTTGGAAGGAGAGAGCCTTTGACTGTAGAAACACTTACAAAGTTCCCACCTGACGGATACCCGGCTACTGTTTTAAATCGGTTTGAATTTGACTCCTGTTTGATAAGAAACTGGAGCCCAGAGAGGTTAGGTAACTCACTGAAGGGTAGCTACATATGCAGCAAGCTGATGAGCCAAAATTTAAACATGGAGTTTGCTAAATGCTCTGTAATTTTAAGATAATTACATTACTATACCAACTAAAGCAACATGAATTTAGAAGTTGTATTCTGGAGATTTGAGCAGAAAGAGGTTTGGGAAGATGGAAGAGGACTTTTGGGACAGAGGCAGTAATCCAGCAAACTGCTGAAGGGCTGGGGGTTGAGAATTCAGCCAGCAGATCCTCCATGGTTTAGAGACTAAAGAGTTTTCCAGAAGGGTGATACTTGGCTTTTCCTTGTATTGTTACCTTATTGGGTAGTGTTATAACCCCATTCCTTACCACAAACACCAGGAAAACCACTGGCGGCCAGGACAATAATGAGGGGATTGACTGTGAGAGAACAAGATGCTGATCATGGATTCAAAAGCAGGAAGTAGGGTCAGGAGGTGACCAGGATGCATCAGCAGCCACCCTGGAGTTCGCTGAAACTCTGCGATAATAGCCAGCTTAATCTTTTATTTGGAGAAGAAAGAAAGGGTAGTTAGAGATTGCAGGCTGGAGGATGTGAAAAATCAGGTCACTCCTGACTTCCTTACATCACAAGCCGAGGAGCAGAGCCCTCAGGAAGAAGCTCTGCGGGATGAGCATGTCTGAGTCATACCATTAACCATTAGCTGTTTGTCTAAAGGGCCTTCAGTGGGACGTACTGATGTCGTCAGGGAAACAAGCAGTCACTGTGCGCGGTGCTGTCCCTCACCCCAAGTCCTCCTGTCTTTATGCTGTGTCTTCATGGCTGTTAAGCATCCTGGGAGGGCAGATCAGGCAGTCTACAGGAGGCCAGCATCAGGACCAACCCTCTCTCTGCTCCCTTCTCTGCCCACTCCTTCAGTGTAGAGAGTGCCCTGTTTGTTGGGAGGTGTCACACTGTCCGGCGGATCTGAGGCTGCATTTGGCTTATGAACACTGACAACAGCTTCTTGCCACATGTCCAAAGGCAAAAGCATAGTGCTGGATCAGTTTCTAGGTTCCTATTTAGAAAAGAACCCCGAACTTGTTTATCAGAGGATGACTGAGAAGTATCTCAGAGGGTGTGTGTATCTGTGTGGGTGCATAAAGTTGGGAGGGTAGGGAGGTGGGGAGAACCTGAAGGGGTTGGGGAGAGGAAAACAATCAAAATGTACTCTAGAAAAATTTTAATGAAAAAAGAAGAAAAAATTAAATATAAGGCTGGAGAGATGTCTCAGTGATTAAATGAGCAGGTATTGTTCTTGCAGAGAACTTGGGTTCAGTTTCTAGAGTCTATGTCAGGAGGCTCACTGCTACCAGTGACTCCATCTCTAGGGAATTAGACAGACAGACACACACACACACACACACACACACACAAATCTTTTTGCTAAAAATTTAAATATACATACTTCTTACCTCAGATATTCCACCTCTATAGAAGCTATTTTATCTTTGCACAGTTTGTACATATAACGTCCATAGCAAAAATAAATATGAACAACTTAATATTTATTAAGAGGAATATCCTATGATTCAGGAGATGGCTCTGTTGGTAAAGTACCAACATCAGGAACTAAGTTTTGATCCCTATTACTCCTGTAAAAGCCCAGCACAGCAATGAACATCTGTAATCCAGTGTTCATGGTGGGGTGGGGTTGGGATCTCATTGGCCGGCAAGCCTAGGTGAATGAGTGAGGCACCCTGACTCAGAAAAATAAAGTAGAAAGAGATTAAAGAAGATACCTACCTAAGATAGGTTGTGTTCCATTGCTGTGAAGAGACACCATGGCCACCACAACTCTTATAAAGGAAAGCATTTAATTGGGGATGCCTTACAGTTCAGAGGTTTAGTCCATTACCTTATGGCAAGGAGTATGATGGTATGCAGGCAGACATGGTGCTAGAGAGGCAGCTGAGAATTCTACATCCAAACTGGCAGGTAGCAGGATGAAAGAGAGAGACACTGGGCCTGGCTTGAACTTCTGAAACCTAAAACCCCCACCTACTGACACACTTTCTCCCGAAAGGCCACATCTACTCCAATAAGACCACTCCTTCTAATAGTGCCACTTTCTGGTGACTAAGCATTTAATTCTATGAGCCTATACAGCCATTATTATTATTGTTGTTGTTGTTATTTTGAGACAGCATTTTCCTGGCTGTCCTGGAACTCACTTTGTAGATCAGGCTAGCTTCACAGAGATCTGCCTGCCTCTGCCTCCCTGAGTGCTGGGTTTAAAGGCATGTGTCACCATGCCCAGCTCTACCAAGCCATTCTTGTTCAAACCACCATGATACCTGACATTGACCTCTGGCTTCCACGTACACATGCACACACAAGTATACACACCATAACTATGTACATCTACCACACATGAGGAAAAGCCTTACACTATAGTGTATGTATTCAGAAAAATAGTAAATAAGGGTTGCAGTGAACTAAGTGGGTCTATGTGCATTGACTAGAGAAAAGCTGAGAAAAAATATTAAATGAAAAAGGCAAATTGTAAAGCCAGGGATGACAGCACACACCTGTAACCTTAACACTTGTAAGGCTAAATCAGGAGGGCTATCCTGGGCTATATAACAAAACCCTGTTTCAAAAAAAAATTCCAACAAGTTGAAAATAGAATATGATCCCATGTAGAAAATCATCCTCCCATATATACATACATACATGCATAAAAAGACTCAAACACACAAATATCAAATTAGTTGATGCTCTGGGTAGCATGAGTCAGTGTATGTTTAGAGACTCAAATAGGCTGTTACTTCAACTAAATTATTTGATCTCTTTTTCTCCCTAGCAAGTATATAGGTGAGAGACTGGAGAGATGGCACAGTAGTTTTAAGAGCATTTGCTGCTCTTTGCAGAAGACCTGAATTTGGATCCCAGTACCCAGATCAGGGGCCTCACAACTGCTTGTAATTTCAGCTTCAGGGGATCCAATGCCCATTTCTGGTCTTTACATTATGTGCATACACTCGAGCACACGTATGCACGCACACATATTAAAAATAATATAGGCGGCTGGATGTGGTGGTACATGCCTTTAATCTCAGCACTCAGGAGGCAGAGGCAATCAGATTTCTGTGAGTTCGAGGACAGCCTGGTCCACAAAGTGAGTTCCAGAACAGCCAGAGCTACCTGGTAAAATCCTGACTCAAAAAAAAAAAAAATAGATGAATCTTGACTGTGGAATATCAGATATATTTTAGAAAAGAAAGAGTCAGACTGACCCCAGGCTTGCCCACCCCTATAGATCTGGAGTGGGCACTGTAACCCTTCATGTGTGTGAGGCACCCAGCCTTGCTCAAGGCATTGCAGCCATAGGTAATGAAACTGGGCCTCAACGTAAACTGCTGAGTGAAAAATCTAGGTGTGTGCTGGGGAATGTCAGGTACAGGGTGTTGTACATGGAATTCCACAATGGGTGAAAACAAAAACCACAAGCATGTGGACTGGTGGATGCACGGACTACGAGAAAGTGTGAACTGGGATTGCTTCCGGATAGGGCTATGGGTGCCAAAAGCCCTTGACACTAATGTCTTTGGAGTCATGAAATACTTTGTGTTATCTAATTCAAAATAACTCTTTTTTTCTGTTTTGCTTTAAGTTTTTAAAGTTACATTTTTATTTATTTTGAGTGTGTTTTGTGACATGGGAGTGGTAGTCAAATCAACTTGTGGGAATCAGCCTTCTCTTTCCTGCATATAGGTCCTGGGGACTGAACTCAGATGTCCAGACATGATGGCAGCCACCTTTAACCACTGAGCCATTTCCCTGGCCCTTGTTTTAATTTTGAGACAAGGTCTCATGCTGCTGAGACTGGCTTCGAAATTCTGATCCTTTTGCCTCTGGCCCTGAGTGCTGGAATTATAGGAATTTCCCACTGTGCCCAGATTTGTTGTTGTTGTTATTGTTATTTTCAAAATAAATTAACTTTAAATTAATTTTTTGAGATTATTTTTTTTCCTTTTATGTGTATGACTGTTTTGCCTGCATGTACGAATGTATACCACATGTGTGCCTTCTAACAGAGGTTAGAAGACAGGGGTTGTATCCCCTGGATTTGGAATTCTGGGTGGTTGTGAGTCACTATGTGGGTGCTGAAGAGCCAAGCACAGGTATTAGTGATCTTAACTGCTGAGCCATCTCTCCAGCTCTGTAACTTTAAAATAATATTTAAAAATTAGGCCATCAGGGAGGAATTGTCAGAAAGGGCCCTGTAATTGGTGACATGATTGACAGAAGGGCTGTGGTAGGGGCCTGAGAACTACTGCTCGGATGAGCCACAGCCTAAGCCGTGACTCAGTCCCCTTCCGCTGCACTGAGCTCCTTAGCAGGCATGGCATCTTGCTTCCCTTCCAAGACTTTTAGGACGACTGGAATAGCAGTTAGTTTATTATCACTTGGCTCCGCAGTGGGTTCCTATCATAGGATTGATGTTTCTGAAAGTAGCTGAGAACGCTTCCTGTTGTTGCCTGCTCAGGAAATGAGCTGTTACATACCCAGCCATATCAGTTCCTTTGTGGATAAGTCAAACCCTAAATAAATGCACGCGGATAAACAAATGCTCCTGGCTGTAAGATGGAACCCATCTCAAAGCCACATTCCAGCTTAAATCCTGCAAACCAATCTCCTCTGAGAGGGCACGGGTATCCCCTGTGCACGTGCATGCACACTGTTCTTAAGAGGTCTTCCCACCTACACCACTGCAGAAGCGGGGAACACTTGAAGGGTCTTAAGTGAGGATGACACAGTAAGATCTGAATTATTAAACGCTCTCTCAGAGTCGGTGAGATTGCCCAGTAAATAATCCTAGTGACCCGAATTTGATCTCTGAAACCCACGTAAAGGTGGAAGGAGAGAACGGACTATTGACCCCACAAAGCTGTCCCCTGACTTCCATATATGTGCCATGGTGTACACACACACACACACACACACACACTCACTCACTCACGTTAAAGTAGTTTTTTAATGGGTTCTCAGAGGGTGATTGGGACAGTTAGTGGAGTGCTTGCCCAGCATGCAGAGTCCTGGGTTCAATCCCTAGCACCACATAAAACAAATGTAATCTCAGTCCTTGGAAGGCGGAGGCAGAAGGATCCAGAGTTCAAAGTCATCTTGTCTACATAGAGAGATCAAAGTTGGATCAGGTTGCATAAGACCCTGTCTCAAAACTGAAGGAACAAAAAACAAAGACCCTCAGAAAATGGGTGTGGTGACCTGCTTCTGTAATCCCAGCCCTCAAGAGGCCGAGGCAGGAGCCTTGGAAGAGTGAGATCTGTCTCAGAATCAATCAGCAAAAACGATCTGCCTGAAGTGCAGCATCTTTGTTAGGCTGGAAGGATGAGGACCAGGACAGATGATGCCGTTAATGATGACAAGGGTGAAGGCGAGCTCTCAACAGCAGAGTCCCTGAGGCACGTACAGTACCTTACTTGAGGCTCTTGGAGGACTCACTGAGACTACCCTTTGCCCAGTGTAGCTCCTTGCTGTCTTCTGTGCCGGTGTTGAAAACAGGCCTTCGAGTAGCTGAGAAAAAAAATTTAAAAAGGCTTAATAAAACAAAAACCCTCAAGGTTGTCACAGCTTCTGCTAGTGACATGGGATGGGTGAAGAACCTGAGCCTGTGCTGGAGCCCTGAGCCTCTGCAAGCTGTTGCTCTCTGATGTGTCAAGGACAAAGGAAATGTTGGAAATGTGTGCTGGGGAAGCTAGATGTAGGCATATTTCATCACGATGGGCAGACTTCCCCTATTCTTTTGCAATTCCTGACCCCAAAGTTAACTGGCCCCTCAGCCCAACACCGACCTCTGCAGAGCTAGAGATAGTTGTATCCTAGCTTAAGCCAAAGGAAGGGACACCTGGCTCCCAGTTCTGACCTCATCATCACCATTGAGCGTGAGCTGAGGTTTGCCACCTAACTGCTTTAGCCCTCCCGGTCCTTCCTGCTGCTGTAAGATGCTAAACACTGTCCCTTACAGACCATTTAATATGAGCAGCTGGTCCCATGTTGCCTATGATGGTGATCCTTGGTTGTCATGTTGCCTATGGTGATGATCCTTGGTTGTCATGTTGCCTATGATGGTGATCCTTGGTTGTCAACCTGACTACATCTGGAATTAACTAAAACTGAAGTGGCTGGGTAAACCTGAGAGGGATTTTTTTTTTTATTGAAGTGGAAAGACCAAGCATAAATCCGCGTTTTTTGAAGTGGGAAGATTCACTTTGAATCTGGACCACACCTTCTGCTGGCAGCCTATATAAAGGGCATGAAAGAAGGAACCACTTACTCCTTGCCTGTTTGCCCTTGCTTTTGATAGCAATTTCATGCCTTCACTGGCAGTAGAGCAAGAAGCTTCAGGATTCCGACATATATAAAAGTATATGCGTATATACACTTAATTTTTTTTCCTCTGGGTAGGTAGACCTGGTTGTTCTGTAGACTATGTTGACCTTGAATTTGGAGACCCGCCTGCCTCTGCCTCCACAGCGTTGGGATTAAAGGCATAGGCCACCACACCCGGCTCATTCTATTGGTTATGTTTCTCAAGAGATCCAGGACTAAAGCATTCACTGCCGTTGTTACGTGGAAAGCAACAATCTCACAAAGCAGTGGTCTCTCTAGTTGTGTGTCCTGTGCTGACTGAGGAGGGGCAGAGAACAAGACTCCAGGTTCCTGGTCCAACACGGACAGCTCCATTTCATAACAGATTGGATTTTGGAGTACAATCTCTTGTGAACACATGATTCCTGATTCTGCACCTACAAGAATTGGAAAAAACCACTGTTATAGAACATCTCTCATGAGGGATGGCACATAGATCGACTGCCATTATCAAATGTGTGAATCATGGCTTGAGAAATATAGTAGCTTGGACAAATGGCTTTATTGGCATGAAACATGTATAAGCTTAGGCATTAAATAATTCACAGCGTCCAGCCAGTTTCGAAGGCAGCTGAGCAAAATCTTCAAGTGTCACATTATGTGTGTGTGTGGGGGGGGAGCATTGTGTATCAGAGAAGAACACCAGGTATCCATCATTTTCCACCTTGTTCTCTTGAGACAAGGTCTTTCACTGAACCTGGAGACTGGTTGATAGTCAACAAGCCAATGACACTTCTGTCTCTACCCTATCCCCGAACCCAAGTATGTATGTTTTCAAAGCAAGCTCTTTTACTCTCTGAGACATCTACCCAGCCCAATATTCACACTTTTTCAAATCGTTAAGCCTTAGTGGACTGTGACTGAGATATGGATTTGATCTCTAACTGGAACTTTATTTTAATAGATAATTTCCTTTAAAGACTAAAATATTCTTCATACCTTTTCTATTTGTATTTGTTATCAAAATGATTCCTGGATTATGCTATTTGTGCTTTACCCTGCATTGAACAAATGGAGATTTCCTTCTTCCTTGATAATCCTGTCACAAGAGCAACTGTGGGACTCTTTCTTTCTTTTACTTTTTTTTTCTTTGGTTTTTTTGGGCTGTCCTGGAACTCATTCTGTAGACCAGGCTGGTTTTGAACTCACAGAGGTCCTTCTGCTTCCCGAGTGCTGGGATTAACAGTGTGCACCACCACTGCCCAGCTAATTGTGGGCTCTTTCAAACCCTTTGCTGGGAAGAGTAGCTTGACGGTTTATATGGGATAGTCAGTAACTTGGGAGTTGGCCTTCCTACTCCTTGTGTGCTTGCTGATGAAGAAACCCATACTCATACTGTGGGAGAACATTTCCAATCCTTAAGCAAACCATTGATAACATACAAGAGGCTTTTAAAGCCCGAAGTCTGTGGCTAGAGAGATGGCACAGTGGTTAAGAGCCCTGGCTGCTCTTCCAGAGGACCCAGATTTGACTCCTAGCACCCACATGGCAGCCCACAACTTTCTGTAACTCTGAAGGCGTAAGTCATAAACAATCCCACACCAGTTGGGATTTAAAGGGGTATTTATTTTAAGGGTAAAACT
>LOEQ01000035.1:114488-129200 GCA_001685075.1 Bramus lutescens | reverse complement strand
TATATATATATATATATCCATCATATATAGGAGACCTTATAACCTGAACCAAATATGCTACATACTTTAACCAATGGAATTTTCAATTTGATAGAAAGTAATTATGAGAAAGATGGCCATGATGAATATACCATGTGGAAAAATGAGACCATTAAGAGACCTTGGCTCTGTTTCTAGAAAGTTCTTTGTGTGCAGATGTGTTTGCATCTACATGGCCTTACTTTATTTGTTGGGACTTCAGGTCCACTGTGATTTACAGCAAAGGCACTCTGGGAATAATATGAGCAGGCAGCAGTGTAGCCACCGTCTCTTATCTGTTCAGAGAAAATGTAGAAATCCAATTCTCAGTGGCATTTCTCTCTCTGTGTGTGTGTGNTATATATATATATATATCCATCATATATAGGAGACCTTATAACCTGAACCAAATATGCTACATACTTTAACCAATGGAATTTTCAATTTGATAGAAAGTAATTATGAGAAAGATGGCCATGATGAATATACCATGTGGAAAAATGAGACCATTAAGAGACCTTGGCTCTGTTTCTAGAAAGTTCTTTGTGTGCAGATGTGTTTGCATCTACATGGCCTTACTTTATTTGTTGGGACTTCAGGTCCACTGTGATTTACAGCAAAGGCACTCTGGGAATAATATGAGCAGGCAGCAGTGTAGCCACCGTCTCTTATCTGTTCAGAGAAAATGTAGAAATCCAATTCTCAGTGGCATTTCTCTCTCTGTGTGTGTGTGTGTGTGTGTGTGTGTGTGTGTGTGTATCTTTCTCACTTTTGAAATACTGCATTGTTCTGCACACTCCTATCTGGGACCACCATGCACTTAAATAATAGAGTGTTCGCCAGCCCAGAACTTGGGCCGTTTTCTCTCTTTTGTCAGATCTAAGCTGCAAGAGGGATTTTTACTATTGTAAGACTTGAGCATACTGCTCTCCCAGCTCAGAGTTCGAGAAGGAACTTTTCACAAATGGTCTCTCCTACACACCTGATAGCCCAGGGGTAGGACCCCACATTTGAGCTGACTTCCTCTCAAAAAGGACATTTCCACCCACAAACCTCTCAAGAGCTGTAGTATCCTTACCCATGCTTTGGCCGGCCAAGGGAAGGAGCCAGGGGGAAATGGAGTCAACATTTTCAACTCACACAATTTCATTTTCTTTCTGTCCTCAGAAGCCCAGTTATAGAATCCTTTCATGTGTACTCCAAGAACTAATTCAGGCCTCTAGTTCAAGTGCACAGTTATTTTGAGGCTCCAGCATAGGAGACGGACATAAGGTTATTTCAGTGATGGCTGCCTATAAAAAGTTTAGCCATTATTGGGATGTGCAGACAGAATCAGCCAGCACCCTGGCAGTCACCCATTTAGCGTGGACAAAGGGACCATCAAAGAGAAAATCAGTTCTGGCATCATATGAAAGCAAAATGGGAAAAACACCTGATCCATCCCTATACTTGGCTAGCGGTTTGATTGGTATAGGTTGAGCACCTCACCCCCAGGCAGCTTACCCAAACTGCTGCTGACCAGAGATGCTTTGCTTTCAAATATTGAGACTATTTTCTGTACATGTTGATGTCTTTTGGCAGTTTTTCAGGACACTTGAGGTTTTGCTCTAGCCCGTTACATGAGGACAGGTGAATCCTCACTGGTGGCGTTATGTCTGCACTCGGCAATGCTTGAGTTCTGTAGCATTTTACATTTTCAATTTTGAGAATAAGGATGCTCAGCTTGGGGCTGGCTAGTGCTCTTCAGCTGAGCGCTTGGCCAGTTGATGGCCATCTTTTGGAAAAGTCATCGAGAGCTGGGTGTGGCTAAGCAGCTGTCACCGTAGGAGTTGCAGTCTCTAGAGTAGGAACCATACTCTCCGATGGATAGAGCTGGCAGCCAGGCCTGGGTTTCTGTTACTTCAGCATTTGACAGGAATTCTGCTCTTGGGACTTTGGTACATCAGTCCCTTCCAGAAGTGTAAAGGTAAGCCTGGTGTGATATGCCTTAGGATAATACAAGGGTTTTTGTTTTTGTTTTGTTTGTTTGTTTGTTTGTTTTTGTTGCTGGTTTTACTGCAGTTGTAAGCGAAGCAGTCAGGCACCTTCTCTTAAACTCTGTCCCTCTGTGCTGTTGCCATTAGAGAGCTGAGTAGCAGAGAGGAGATTGAACCACGTTTACCTCTTTGAAGGGAAGTATGGTGTCACTGTAAGGAAGCGAGTGTAGAGGGAAATGTATCAGCTCACTGGTTCTACAAAATTCAGCAACTGTTTCTGGCATGTAGCACAGGCCTGCAGTGTTTAGCTCTCTAGGATCTGTGTCACTGGAGGGAGTGATTGGCAACAGTCTTTGTAGTTGGCACTCAGATTAATTTTCATATTGGATGACAGCTACGGTGTCTAGCAAAGACCATTACATCATGCCAAAAATCAATTTGGAGAAATGCCTACCAATTAGAGGCTGTGGCACTGATGGGCCTCAATCACACGAGATGCTGGCAGGTCTCATTCTGCTGGGGTATTGTCCTTACTTCCCCTCTTACGAACATGAGTTAGAAACCACTGTTCCTGAACCATGATATCGTCTCAGGGCAGCCTAAAGCACTCAGAAATGCAAGACTATCCAGAGGGGGTGGTGGAATGAAAATCCACCTTGTATGTCAATATTATACCTTGGACAAACACCTGCCGAGAGGGTGCAGAGATGGGCACCCTGGTGGGCTGTTGGCCACTCATGATTTTGATTGCCTCTAAGTAGCCTGTCGGAAATGTGTTTTGTAGAAAGTTTCCCCAAATCCCCATTCTAAGCCTTTCAAGGTAAGAACAATACTTAATTCTACTTTATTTTAAGAGACGATAATAATTTGTGGACATAGTGAGTGTTCAGAGATATTTTACCAGTGCTTATGTGGATACCAACACATTAAACAACTGCTAATGCCTTTATGGGTTCCAGAATAACAATCTGTCCCATGAGGTGAAATATTTAGGGCTTTAAAGGCATTTTAGATGATCATGTTACCAGTCTCAGAACATATTTTTTATTTAGAGTGCCATGCAAACGCTGTCTGAAAGCTTACGTCTGTGAAGCATTGTTGACGGTGACGCAGTTGGTTAAGGCAGATACGTTCTTATTTGCTTCCCAATCCTTTAATTGTTGGAGGGTCTTGTTGATAATGAGGAAAACAAAAATGTGTTCCTTTTCATCGCTGTGAGATGTTGAGCCACTTCTCCGGAACGTTGGTTTCTGTTCATAGGAGAAAGTTTGGGTGGACCAAGTGAAGTTGTTGCTTATGAGGACAATTTTCAGCTTCTGGGCAGTTTGTGCTGGCTATTCTTAAATGGACAATCAGCATTGTGCTCAGCAGTATCTCAAAGCTGAGTTCATGAGATTAACCAGGCCACACGCAGTCCCGCCTGTCTAACACAGTCTGGGTGACGTCAGCGTTTCCTCACACATCACACACAGGAAACCCGACTGTGCACGTGTGCCCTCACATGCTAATGTTCAGACACCATGCAAGACGAACGTTCATTTCTCCGTTCTGCCTGGTGAACAACGCGGTGCTCTCTGACTGAGTGATGGGAAGCCAGTGCCAAGGCATCTGTACAGCCCATCCTCCCTGACTTCACTAGCCTCTGAGAACTCACCCTCTGGGCTCACTGTGGAACCTAATAGGAGAATGTTGGGTCTGCTGGGTAGACACAGCCATCCCTGGATGTGGCCTCTTTCTTCTCAGTGCACCTCTGTTCCTGGGATGCTTAGCAAATAGGTTTGTACTGAAAGGTTGGGCTCCAAGGCTAGACCGTGGCTTGGGAAGATGTGAATGTTCATATCACCAAAGCCCAACTTTTCTGTTGAGCCTTAGATTGAGTCGTAGTTTAAACCAAGAAGTGCTTCTTTAATTAAAAATATGAGTCCATGTTTATTTTTTAAAAAATAAGGTCAGAGTGATAACTCAGCACTTGAGTGCCTGCTGTTCTTGCACAAGACCCAAGTTTGGTTCTCAGCATCCACAATACATCATGTCACAACAGCTTATAAGCCCAGCTCCCTCCGTTGGCCTCCTCATGCATCTGCACATATACATACATAACATACCCACGTAGTCACAGACATGCACAGGCATACATAATTTTCTAAAATAAAAATAATTTTTAAAAAAGAAGCAGAAATCAAAGGCAGTTATTACTCTAGCAGATGTTCTCTGCGCATCTTCAGGAAGGGAGAGCAGCATTCTAAGCACACAGATTGCAGAAGCTAAAAGAGCCCTTTCTGCATTGCCTGGAAGCTACGCAGGTAGACCCTTGCACCCTTTTGGGCTCTGTTCAACTCCATAGGTGAAACATAACACTGTCCAGTTAGGCCGAGACACTGACAGCCCCCAAAATGCCAAGTGCTGAAATTAAGTACACATTTAAGTTTCAGCCACCATCTCTCCTGGGCTTGCTTGACTGACTGAAGTCAACACCTGTAGTCACATCAGTAGTGGCAGCAGCTGATGCTAGGNNNNCAAGTGCCTCTGGAGGAAGCTGCAGGAACAGGAGCTGGGTCCCATGCCCTTTAGAGAAAGGCTGGCCAGATGTCACCACCCTGGTTCTAGTGAGCCCCTCTTCTCCCCGCTCCTCTGTGTGTCTTCATTTGTTTTCTGTAATAACCACACTGGAATTTCTTGAGGGCTGACAGTTTTCTATGTCTGACATGTGTCATTGGACTCCTGAGCATATTGGTTCCTCAGCACAGCTCAGTAAGAAAGACTGTGACAGGTTGGGTATCCCTGTTATGTGATCTCCAGAGCTGGCAGGATGATCACAGTGTAAGGGTGCCTGCTGCCACGCCTGACAACCTGAGTTAGGTCACCTGCCCCCACATGATGGAAGGAGAGGATGGAATCTTGAAGATTGCCCTCTGACCTCCATTCACATGACATGGCACACTCACAAGCACAAACACACACTTGTGCACACACTCACAAGCACAAACACACACTTGTGCACACGCTCACACACATACACAAGCACAAACGCACACTTGTGCACACACTCACACACGCACACACACTCACAAGAGAGACAGAAGGAGAGAGAGATAAGAAAGATTCAAATTCCAACTGTTCCCAAATCAAAAGCTTTTTGAGTTCTAGCATGATCCAAGTGAACGAATCCACACCATCAGGGCTGGCGAGGTGACACAGAGGGTAAAGGTGATCCCTGTGCAAGCCTGTGGACCCGAGTTCAATCCCTAGGACCCACATAAAGGTGGAAGGGAAGGAGAGAGTCCACCAGGTTGTCCTCCGGCCTCTAGAGTAGCATGTGACATGTTCATGTACACACACACACACACACACACACACATACAAATTGTTCCTTTACACTTGGTTCCCATCCCCAAGATAGCTTATAGTGTACATGTAACTGTCACAGAGGTCTGAAAATCTCAAAGCCTTCCTGGTCTCAGCCTTTTGGATAAGGTATACTCAACATGTATCATCCCTCAATCACCATGGAGGAAACCACAGTGCAGACACTTTAAACAGCCTGCAGATTGCTAAAGAATTGGGGAGTGGAGTTGCAGACTCAAAGCAAAGACTGCACTGTTGAGCCTGGCCTCTGTATCCTGCTTCATGGATCCTGGTTGGTAAGAAGAGAAAGTCATTGAATGAATAACATAGGGCACAGTCGGCCGAATCGTGAGTGAGAGTCAAGCCGTGGGCAGTGTGGTTCTGTAACAGAAGACGGTGCAGGCCAGAGCTCAAGAAAATGTGCCGTAGAGGGTTACCCAGGGAGATCCATTCAGTATTTACTTAAGTAATACATCACAGAAACAAGACTTTTGAAAGCATTTCATCCCAGACATACTACAGAGCAGTAGTGAGCACAGATGAATCTGATAAGCCCCCTGTTAAGGGAGCCGTGATTGATTTGCTCAGTTGCCAAATGCAAAGGTCACTGAGCATGCTCTGTGTCTCTTAATGAACTCCTCTTACCCATGGTTCCTCTAGGTTTTATTGCCACTGTTCCTTAATTGGTATTTAAAAGAGAAGAAATGGCATTCTGCCCATTCTGTGTCAAAACTCTGATTCTTAGCAGTGAAGCATCTTGGCTGTTCATGTAACGTTACAGGTATTATTTTGTAAATATTATTATTATCGTGTGTGCTCCGAGAGATAACTTACAGCCATCTTCTGAAACGAACGTCTGGTCTGCAGGCCTAGTCACTGTTTGAGGGAGGTCCTGGAAATGGCCTTTCAGGTCTGAGGAGGGAAAGTTGGAGCCCCCCATGCTAAGGAGCTTGATTCTGCGCTAAACTGAGGTTGCGTGGCAGGCCCCATCACTGCTTCAGTGTTGGGCAACATTCTCATCTGTATATCCATATCTTAACCTGAACTTCTTATCAACAAGAAATTTCAACTCACAGAGTTATAAGAATAGTATAAAAATATCCATATACATTTTCTCCACTTTCTCTAATTATGCCAAAATACAACTATGAAACTATTATTTCTTCCTTCATTTGTCTGCTAGGAATGGCATGAGAAAATGCCCATAGACTGACTAAACCAACAGGTTGGAGTGTCCTGAGATGGTATCTGTGGGGACCAGCTGCTGGCCAGGTCCCCCACTGAATAGGGACCCCGGGCTGGAATGTATTGCAAGTCCCCCACTGAATAGGGACCCCAGGCTAGAATGTATTGGCTGCATTCTCACTGCACCCTCATGAGCAGGGGGGGTTGGGGGGGCATCTCTCATAAGGATGCAAATCCTACTGGGCTAGAAAGCTCCTAATAATGTCACTTAGCCACATTTCCTAGAGGCCCCATCTCAGAATCACATTTGACACAGTCAGCAGCACTGCACACACTGTTTTCATGTTGATATACTGGGTTCCCTTAAGCATATGCTACCTCTTTGGATGGGCTTTGCCCCTTAGAAAGCGGTAACACCTTAACCAGCCCTCCCAGTGTGGCCTCCTCTGTGCATGCATGCCATCCAGGCTGACGTTTCAGACTTCCTTCATCCCTGCAAAACTTAGACCCAGCAACATTCCAGACACTTTATCCCAAATATTAAATTAGATATTTAAATGTGCAAGCAATCCAATTTCACACAGGGCCTGACTTTTACAAGGGAGGATATGCAGAGCTTCTGTGTTGCCCAGACTGGATTATTGTAAGATCTCATTGGGTAGTTACTAAGAGAGTAGAAAGGCAAGACAAGCCAGAAGTAGAGTCTCACTGTCCCAACACTCCCATGGCAATGTTACAACAAAATGCAAACCTGTGTCCAGTAAATGCATTCCGTATTATAGTCATAGTACTTCTCTGCAATCTGTGCTCAACATAGAAACAAAAAGGACTGAGAATTATAAAGTCACTACCTCCTCTATTCTTAACTTGACTCATCCAGAAATATCTGTTTGTAAGAGAAGTTGACTCTAAGATAGTACCTCATTAGCTGGGCATGGTGGCACATACCCTTAATTCCAACACTTGGGAGGTAATGACCAGCCTGGTCTACATAGTGAGTTCTAGGCTAACAGCACTATATAAAGAGACACTGTCAAAAAAAAAATTATGTAATGATGCCAGCAGCAGCAAGCTCATATTTCTTATATTTCTTGAGTTTCTCACCTTTCTTGATCTCATCAGAAGGCAAGATGGGGTTACTGACCTCTTGTAGGTTGGTCTAAGCACATACCATAGTGTCCTCACATGAATGAAAACATCTGCCCTCGTTTCTCCACATGCACTCCTGTTGTGAGTCATGTAAGGTTATATCCAGAGTGACAGAGAGCTGTGTCTTCTAGATTCATGCACGTCATTCCTGGTTTCCTCTAAGTGATAAAATATAGAACTCAAAATCACCTGCCCTGCCTCCCATTCCTACTGAGAAACTTTTCTCATACCCTGTACAGAAATCTAAAGAGGAAAGGCAGTGGGATAGGCCAGCACACCTGAGTGCTTTACCACAGAAGTGTGCAGCATCTAGGCACACAAGTCCCCAGCGACCTCCACAGTCACTTGGTCTACATGTGTGGATTCAGGTTAGAGCTCAGACTCCCGCACCCATGTAAAACCTGGGCCTGGCAGGGTACACCTGTCACCCAGCACTGGGGACAGAGAATGGCGGATCCCTGGAGTTCACCAGCCAGTCATTCTAGCCAAAACAATGAGGTCTAGATATAAAGAGAGCATCTGTCTCAGAAGCTAAAGTGGCAAAGAGGTTTGAGAACATCCCAACGCCAAGCCTTTGCTTTCACATGCACCCACGCGCACACGAATGAGCCACTAGCGTGCTAGCAAGAGTTTTTTGTGCTGTCTGTTAGGAAGCACTTTAAATCACTTCATGTAGAGGGCACCAAAGGGCTCTGTCCCCTGGTGCTGCAGGAGGAGGGGCGCCTGAGAGCTGGTGGCAGTTGGGTCACCAACTTCTTGCCCTAAGTTTTCTGAATAGCTCCCCAGCCTGCTGCCATCCCCCTTGTGGCACTTCTTGCCCATCCTCACTTGCCTTGCTGTGAGTGTGTTTTAGCGTCTTCTCTTTGTTTAGCTTCCTCTCTTCGTGCTGAACTGCACTGGGTAGTGACTCAAGCCTTGACATTTTACAGTAGAATGGGCCCTGTTTCCTTTGTAAACTCCTGGTTGTTGAGTGAAATACTTCAGGTTGGTTTTTCACTGAGCTATAAAGAGGGAAAGATAAGAAGTATAATGCAGACTTAGAAAGTATGCGGAGAGGTAAGCATAGAGAAGAGAAAGGAAGCCTGCATCTTGGTGCTGCCCAAAGCCCCACGGAAGGACTGATCCACCTCCCAGTGGTGTGCCCTTACCACCGAAGAATGGAAGTTCTGTGCTGGCAGGGCCGTTTCTCCTAGACGTTGCTCTACTTAAGAGTTGTCTGAGGCTGCATTTGGGCATGGTGCAGAAAATGACTACATTGGGAGCTCTTCTTCAAGATAAGCAACACTTACATGATGATGAAGAAACTCTTAAGACTGAAGTCTAAGGGGGTTTCACATCCTTCGCTCTCCAGTGTGTCTGGATTTGCAGTTCTTCCTGCCCAGGGGTAGAAAGAATTTAGGTTTCTTGCATGTGCTGCTTTCTGTTTGTTTAGTGAGCATCTGCACTTTATGGCTTAAGTTGTTGCTGTCTACTTACGTTCTTTATAGAGCCCCCTTACACTGTTGGACAGAATATATAACTCAATGGTTTCAGTAGCCAGTTGGCTACAAAACAGCGATTCTATCCCAAGGAACAAAACCTGACTGCGGAAGCAATGAAGAATGTGGCGTGTTCAGAAGTGAAGTATTAGTCCGCTTAATTGAATAAGTTGTGCGAGCTTATCACTCACAGTGCAGAGGGGCGCTCGGGCCTCCGTTTCTGTCTCAGAAGGCACGTAGATCAACCTTAACCACTCAGTTGCGGCCCTGTCCATCAAGTCTGTTACCTTCCCCTGTAGGTTCTCCAGACAGCCCCATTTCCCCCTACATGCACATGTGCTTCAGATTAGGTTTCTGTGGTTTCCTTTCCAGAAATGTGTCTCCAACTTACATTGTTTTCCATCTTGGAGAATACACCGCATGGGGGATGGAGAGGTGGCTCAGTGGCTAAGGGGACGTAATGCTCTTCCAGAGGCCAAAGTTTAGCTCTCTGCACATTTAGCAGATTAAAAACCCCTGTGACACTGGTGCTAGGCTCTGACTCCCCCTTCTGGCCTCTGTAAACACATGCACACATGCACACAGACACACATGTATGTACACATGCACACACACTACTAAATAATACATCTTTTGAAAATAATACGCTACACTAACTTGGGGGGGCTTACTTTTTAGTTCCTTGATAGTATACGTAACTGATCATGTGCTGTATAACATTCAATATTTTGGTATTTTAGAATACAGCAATATGCTGTATTGCTGTGATCCATATACAGTTATGCTTGAGTTAGAAAAATAATTTGACACATCCACTACCAAAACACATGTTCAGTGGATATCATGGCTGCCAAAAGCATTTCCATTTGTACAGAGTTTACTTTCCTACATCATTACTTACTTGTTCATTCCAGGACTTAATGTCAGCTTGTACTATGTCACCTAAAATAATTTCATCTGTATGCACAATGAATTTATGTCATCTAGAAGTTGTCTGTATTTGATAGCGTTTGCCTTCTTAGAGAAAATGGATTCTGGTGGAAGAAACACGGCAAACATTTTGAAAGTCAGCACAAGACCGCTTTGGCATCACAGTGTAGCAGGTATGCCGGTGAACAGGATCGGCATTGTGCCGGTCACGCCCATGACTTTAGAGAAGTGGTTTCTTAGCTCGTGAATCTCATATGACTTCGTATGTGTAGGAAGGTAATTAGTTAAATAAGCAGAATGGGGTGCTGGTGGCTTTGCCGTGTGGAGAAGAGTGATGTGGCTAAAGAGGGGGGCCGAGGCCTAAGAGTGAGCGGGCTATCTGTGGCAACAGAAGTAGAGAACGAATGTGCACCTGGAGGAAGGGAGGCTGCTTGTTTTAATTAGTGGCAGATGGCTGACTTCACGTCTTGGAATCTTTTCAAAGCTCTGATTGTTACATGCAGATTTGAAGGGAACGGTGGGAAGGGGAACAAACCATTCATGTAGAGATGAGGAAACACAAATGATTGCTATGTCTATCAAAAGCTGGCCAACTTCATTAGAAAGTGGCAGGGTAATGCTTGCACAAGGGTGTTAGCAGGAAACAGCCTTCGGGGCAACCAGTAGGTCGGTGGACATCCCCAGGATGTCACAACCCAAACATATGTTGAACATATCCTTCCCAAGTAGTTTCAATAGGGAAATTAAAAACAGAGGGACTTGATCTGTGGGACAAGCTGCAACCTGTGACACCCAGAAAAGCTTTGCTCTTTCCTCACTGTCTCAGTTTGAGTTTTATTGCTGTACAGACACACCATGACTGCAGCAAATCTTACAAAGAAAACAGTTTAGATGAGACTGGCTTTACAGTCTTAGAGGCTCAGCCCATTGTCGTCATGGTGGGAAACAGGGAAGCATGCAGGCAGATGTGCTAGAGAAGGAGCTGAGACTTCTACATCTTGATGTGCAGACAGCAGAAGGAGATGGTGTACCAGGCATAGCTTGAGCATATCGGAGACCTCAAAGCCCACCCCCAGTGACACACCTCCTCCAACAAGGCCACACCTAGTAGTGCCACTCCCTTATGGCTAAGCATTCAAACACATGAGTCTATGGGAGCCATTCCTATCCCAACTACTGCATTGGCAAAACAGGTGGTATCTTAATTTTGTATTTGAAAAGAGGAAGAAAGTTCCCAGAGGCAGATGCTGCTCTAAATACAGAGAAGGAGGCAAGGACTTGGCCTAGGATGACGGTCGTGGGGTCAGAGCATGTTTTGGAGTCTCACGGCTGGACCCCCAGGCACTGACTTCAGAACTTCCGGAATAGCCCAAGGATGTTGCTTCCTGGGTGGGGTGAGGTACCAGGTGATGTTGCTGCCTGGGGTAGAGTACCAGAACCACTTTAGGAATTGATTCTAATCTAATTGTGTGTAACCTCTAAAAATCTGAAGGCCACCATAGACAACCTTATGTCACAGAAAACTGAAAACATTAAGATGCAGCTGCTGTAATGGACAGCGTAAGGTAATATCATACCGTACGTAACCCCCAAACCAAGAATGCATCACACACCATTGCTGTCCCTGGTACTTTGTGTGCACCGTACAAAACCAGGCTGCAAGACAGCCTTACTGTTTGTGCAGCTACATACTACATGAAATATTCGGGACTGTCAGAATCAAGTCCACCTAACGTACACTGAGAACATCCTTTGCTAGGCCTCTCAGAGACCATGTGATCACTTCTTCATCAGCATTCCTGTGATAGTTCACAAATGACAGAAGCCTGCACAATGGAAAAGCCCTGAGAGTGAGATAGTTACCTTCTCCCAGGTTTACAGTATTTGACTGGGTTACCCTTGGTGGTGGGGTTATATTGCATTATTAATCCAGGCCAGGAATGAAGAGTAAAATGACTCCCACAGCCACTGGGATTCTCGCACAGTGGGAATCCAGGTTCCACTCATATAGAGTTTACAGTTGCTTTGGCACTTGGGCAGGGAGGTTGGAGGGTGGGAGAGAGGAGCCACGGTGGTACCAGCACAGTGTCTCTTGAGCATTACCTAGAAGCTCCAATTACTGTGGGAAGCTGGTCTTACCATGGTCATTGCATGGGACCATGACCTAGATTCCTAAGAGAAAGAATCTGCTTCTGTTTACCATGATGTTTAGAAGAAGACGGCAGCAAGATTAAGCTCCAGCACCACTGTACTTTAAGTTCTGAATGGCAGCTCTGGAAATTTAAACAGTACTTGTTAACAGATTCGTATGGGAAACTGTTGTTAAGATTTGTTGACTATGATGGCAAAAGGGTGCAGATTGCATGGGTGTCATTCTGCATTTTGTCATATCTGTGTTGTCTTTGCTGGGGTATGTGGGATTTTTTTATGTGGGGTGTGTGTGCGTGCATGCGTGCATTTCTGCCCGGGCCCAATCTCTAAACTACAAATCCAGATTTTAATTGAGTTTTTGGTGTTTGGTTTGTGTTTCTCATATGAAATTCAGAACATTTCTATTAATGATTTAAATACAATTTTACACAGAACCAGGCTAGATTTTCTGACTGGTATCAGTTTGACCAAATTATTTACCTCAGCAAAAGATAAATAAAAGGCATAATCTTAAAAACAATACCTTTTCAACCTCCAGAAATGGTTTTCTGAACATCCACCTTAGGAAGATTCACGGTGAAGAAAACCGAAGTACAATAGGAAAAGGTGTCCTGTGACCTTAAACCAGGTCTCCAATCCATACACGGGAAGGATGAGGCACCAAGGAAGCAGGGCATCGGCTGTATAAGCATGCGGAGCACAGTTGTGTCCGGAATAAGGCAGTGTTTATTATTCCCTGACCTCGACCAGTGGGTCATTTTCAGTGGCAGCGTCCTGAGAGAAAGAGGACCAGATCAGGAGATAAAGAGGATAGAAGATGAAGATCAGAAAGGTCTGGGGTCAGGAGGTCTTGCATAAACTATGCCTTATGTCGGGCAAGCTCATTAAGAAATACATCATCCTGTGCACTATTTCCATGGGAGGAATGAGGCAAAGTCAATTGGACCTACCATACAATGGGATCAAATCAGGAGAAAGTTAATCACACAGTGTCACACAAGGGAACACGGAGTATCTCAAGAACATTTCCTTGCAAGCACACAGAGACCTCACGGCTGGTAACTGTATCTCCATACTGCTGGAAAAGGGGGGTCTCAGGATCAGAAGCCACAGCTTCCTGAAGTCCCCAGCTGCAGGCCAGTACCAGCTCTGCCAAACCTGTCCCTGGTTTTAAAGACAGCTGTGTTCCCTCTCAATACGTCAGGGCCCCAGGGAGAGTATCAGTTGTCAGTCTAATCCTCAACAATTTTGTTTAAAATCGTGCCGTGTTTGTAGATGGCAGAAGGTCTTTTCAAGATAGTTCATTCCCTGAATTTCCCAGAGACCCTTGCATTTTTCTTAAGAAATTACATGTTATTTGTGAATTCCCAGCCTATTGCAAATTATTTTCCCGTATGCTTGGCATGACAAATAACTGTTATGGCCTTCCTGGTAGCCTGTGGGTGGTTGAGGTGGCACTGGTGCTGGTATAGTGAGTTACTCCTGGGACCTGGAGACCCTGGCCGTGATCTGTGCCACTCAGCTATACGCTCAGCCCCAAAGCCTGCACAGGATGTAGGATACAATTGTCCTTTCCTTTTTAAAAGTCTTTCCTCAAATCCTGTCTCATGCCTCTCAATTGGTTCCCTGAGATGTAGGTGGCCATATTGAATGAAAAAATATGCTTGGAGTAATTTAAACTGTTTTACATGCTGATTTTCTCCCAGTAACTGATGTTCCTTGGCCCCAGCTTTGTCTATGGTATTTGGATCAGAACTCACTGGAAGAAGGGTCCCGAACAACAAGGTATCGAGTTGGGCAGACTGTTGATGAGAAAAAAGACAAAAGCAAAAACTTGAACCGGAAGTATTGCATAGGCTGATGACCTGTGGCAAGCAAGTTTATTAAGAAATACAACGTCATATATACTGTTTACAGGGAGAAATGTGCGGAGTCAGTGAAACACTAAATCAGCCAGTGTTGGAAAGGGAACACAGGATACCTCAGACACAGCTGCCTTAGGACTGATAACCACCACCCTTTAGGGGAGAAGCGGGTTCCCAAGAACAGAAGTCTTAGCTCCTTCATGGCGCTGGTTCCACCCTCAGAGCGGACCTTACCAAGTCTGCTCCTGGACAAGAACTGACTCTCCCTTTGTCCTTTTCTTTGGGGTTTCTGAGAAAGTCTTAGATCAATCTAGCTCCCAACAGTACCTTCTGCTGAAGCATCTGCTCAGGGCCCATCTCAGGAAGATGCAGCTCATACTTAAGGAAATGTTCAACATCCTTAGCCATCAGAGAAATGTAAATCAAAACAACTCTGCAATTCCACCTTACACCTGTAAGAATTGCCAAGATCAAAAACACTGATGACAACTTATGCCGGAGAGGTTGTGAGGAAAAGGGAACACTCCTGCATTGCTGGCGGGAATGCAAGTGGTGCAGCCCCTTTGGATGTCAGTGTGGTGATTTCTCAGAAAATTAGGAAACAACCTTCCTCAA
>LOEQ01000035.1:101961-114316 GCA_001685075.1 Bramus lutescens | reverse complement strand
ATACACAGATCTAATCTACATGGGAAGTAGAAAAAGACAAGATCTCCTGAGTAACTTGGCAACATGGAGACCATGGGAGAGGGTTGAAAGTGAGAGGAGGGGAGGGGAGCAGAGAAAAATGTAGAGCTCAATAAAACCAATTAAAAAAAAAGAAGATGCAGCTCTTCACCCTCTCTATTTCTGATTGATCTTTAATTTTATATTGATTTTTCTTTTTCTAACCCCAGGTCTGTCCAATGCTGTTTCGTTCAGTCAATCAATCAATCAATCTCTAAAGCTAGATAAATGAATAGACTGATAGATGATTAATAGATGGATAGTTAGATAATAGATGAGAGATGATTGATTTATAGATGATAGATAGATGATGGATAGATAGATAATAGAAGATAGACAGACAGACAGTTTTCTCTGTCTCTACCTCAACCCCTTACTCTATCTCCATGTCTGCCTCTACTTCTACCTCCTTCTGTCTCTACCTTTATCTAAACCTATGTATAGGTCTGACTCTAATGCCATCTCTTTCTCTCTGCCTTCTCTCCCTCCTCTCCGGGATGTTCTGTTCTCGGTATCTTTTAGAGTGAAAATTCTCCCAAGGTCTTCTATTATATGAAAATAGGAATTGTGTTCACTAAACTTTGGACTAAGGAAAAACTGCTGGGGTGAAAAGAAACTACATCACCCTGCTTAAATCTCACGGATAGATGCCTACAGCCAGACCACTGTGCCTTCACACAGCCCTGATAACATCTCAGATATGCTAAGGAAGCTACTAATGCCTGTGATCTAGAAAGAAAGCTCATCCTGCTGAGTTTTCTCTTTGATATTTGTTCTCAGGTCCGCTGTGATCTCCCTGGTAATACATTCATTTCGGGTTTTTTAGTCATTGTTCCTGTATTGTGCAATTTCACTGAAAGGTCAAATCTCTCATTCGATTACTCTTTTCCAAAACTCTGGGGATTTTTTGTAGGTTTTGTTTGTTTGTTTTAAATACCAGCTGTGTTTTACTGTAGTGTCTTCTGGACGACTTTACACACCACTTCTGAATCATGCTATGTCCATGGGACATGAGTGAGCATTTTCGGGGAAATCATTGGCTTTCTCTAGAGAAAGATGTCCTTCAGGAAAGGATTTTCACTTAAAATCCTATTGCTAGTTTACTCTCAAACTCCATCAAGAGTGATCAGGTCCTTCTCCAAGAGCAGGGAAGAGGTGCTTGAAGCACACAGGTCTTCCTTTCTGGAGAATGTCAGAAGGTAGAGTTCTCGCTTGCACTGAATGAAAGGGAATTTTCCCACCAGCCTCTGGAGCTATAATACATTATGTCAAGCATTTGACTTTTGCTTGTTATATATTCTACCTTAGAAATACATATTATATATACATACATACTGTTCACACTGTAGCAAGGTTAATTATATTTATACACACCCTCATCATTGTAAAGAGGTGGGAGTCTAAGTTAGGACGTGCTGGCTTGCCCCAGTCTAAAGCGAGTCAGCTTATCTTTGGTTTAGCCTGAAATTGCAGCAGAAAGCCTGCTTCCTCCTGGGATCTGAATGTAAATTACCTAAAGCAGATTGGACTTGGCAGTGACTAATGGAGTCTTGTGCAAAACTTGGCAAGTCAGTGGGGTTCTGCATACTGGGAGGAAGAGCAGAGGAGCCAGTGGCACTTTGCGATCCAGCCATGTCTTCTGCCTCCATGCACCCAGCTCTATTGGGGGGCGGGGTCTTCACCACAAAGATCCCACCTACTTGCTTCCTAAAGACATCAAATTCAGAGTATACAAATTTGTTAGATCACTGATAAGTCCCAGGCAGCTTCCTTGCTTAATGAGCCATTTTAGCTGCCTGGAGGTATGCTGCATAACAATAATTTTGATCAGTCACATAAAATGTATGAAACTGGGTATAAAGTAGCATGAATTAGAGTATGGTAATGTTTCTTTGATAACTCCATCCTGGCTGGCCGCTATTAGCACCTGGGAAGGGCTCCCTGTCATTATTAGGTGGGTAATAATAATCACGTAGGAGATCACTGAGTCCCAGCATGCACTAAGCATAACTTCCTCTTGCTTTATTTTGTCTGTTGTCAGTATCCATGTGTTTACACATTTCACTGGCATGTGCATACCTTTACTTCAGAGACTACCAGAGTAATTTCTTGGCTTTTAAATGTTTCAGTTTTGTCCTTAATTTTTCATCTCTAAGATGATTTCAGGAATTCCTGGTATCACATGGCTTGCACACAAACATGACATAACAAGAAGATGTTTTGAAAGATGGTGGCTGTGCCCCGTCTTCAGATCAGCTCCCCCTGCCCATGCCCGCCCTGAGAGGCAAGATTTGTGTTTTCCAGCTCATTAAACTGACAGCAGAAATTAGTTTGTGGTATTAAAAACTAAAACATTAAATTACAGCGGCACGTGTCCTCTATGCAATGGGGTGTGTGGAAGATGTTTGGTTTTAATGTTTGCTATAATGGAGAATTTAAATTACAATGTTTGTCAAATCTCTAATCTTTGTTACAGAGCGGAATATTAATTACGCTTTTAACTATAAGAGGTAAATAAAATGAGCATCCACTGCACGCCCTGGGGTAAATTGCAGATTACTGACAACTTGACATAATGCTCCAAATGTCAGTTTTGTCAAACAAATTTAGAGGAACGGTTAAACTATTAGCTTCCCGTTGTTCCAGCCCCTTTCCTGCAGCAAGCAAGGGTTCTGAGCAGTGGGAGCGCTGCGCCTTGTGGAAGGCTGAGGGAGTGAAACAGAATAAGCAAGATGGATGAAGAGACAAGGCCACAGATGCACTCAATTAGTTTATAACTGTCTATTAACTTGTGTGGGGGGCTTTGAGTACACAGCACATTAACTCTTGGCCATCTGTGGGATCGACAAAGCCTTGCGAGCGGCTAGTGTGCTACTCAGGAGGATGCAATGCTTGGCTCTCCCTTTTCCCTGTCTCCCACCTTGCTAGTTGTGTGTATGTGAAGCATTGGGAACAACTGTTCTGTGCAGTTTAAAGGAAAAAGGGGAGTGGCCCATGGCCTGGGGCATTTTCTAGGGGAACCCTGTTATAGCACCAAAGAACACGTCCACTTTGGGTTGTTGTGGCTGCTGTTTCAGAACCTGTACTTGGGAAAAAAGAGTGAGTCTCACTTTTTTTTAAACATTTACGAAATTAAAAATCCTCCCTAAGACTTATCCAGGACTTCCTGGAAAGGCAGTCCGCAGTGGGTCACTGGTGGTGCCCTGACCTTACAGGGTGTGGCATGGGGGGCCTCATAGTGCTCAAAAGTCATTTGGGGGCTGTTCTCAGTGTTTACACAAACTCCATTCTTTTCTTGCTTACCTTGCAGAGCAGGTAGAAAATACTATTAGGACAACCACATTCCCTATAAAATCATTAAAGACATGGAGAATTTGAAGGAATGGAATCAGAGAGGAAATGCAGAGTGAGACCAGAAAAAAAAAAAGGCTCTGAATTTTGACCTTCAATTTGCTTGTATTAGGCACACAGGAATTATGTGATATAAGCTATCAGAATTTTTTAGTAGCTTAGAGCAGTTGTTAGATGCCTATTCTTTTGCATGAACACACACATGCATGCTCACATACATATACACATATATGCATGCTTACACATACCATAAAGGGACTTATTTATCCTTTATTATTGTCTTAGTTTGGGTTACTATTGCTTCGATGAAACAGAATGACTAAAGGGAAGATGGAGAGGAATGGGTTTATGTGACTTCCACTTCCACAGCACAGTCCATCACTGAAGGAAGTCAGGGCAGGAACTCAGACACGACAGGAACCGGATGGCAGGAGCTGCTGCAGAGGCCATGGAGGAGTGCTGCCCACTGCCTTGCTTACACAACTTGCTCAGTGTGCCTTCTTATAGAACCCAGGGCCACCAGCTCAGGGATGGCCACACCCACAATTGGCTAAGCCCTCCCATATCAATCACTAAGAAAATGCCCTGTAGGCTCGCCTGCAGCCCATTTTATAGAGGCATTTTCTCAACTGAGGCTCCATCCTCTCTGATAAGTCTAGCTTGTGTCAAGTTGGTACAGCCATAACCAGGGTGACTTAATAAAGGCCAGGAAGTTCAGGCACAATGTCCCCACTGCACTTTGAGACAGTTCCTATGTGGACCTTCCCCGTATAATGTCAATTAGCAACAGAGAAGCAGGGATAAAAAGTAAGACATGCATTAAATGGGTCCAGTAAATAAGCTGTTGTTTTGTTTTTCCATTAAGAATGAGACTCCTTTGAGGAAAAGAACCAAGACTCACTCTAACTCTTTGATACTTGTTTGGACAGCTGTGCCTATGGTTGCTGGTTTACAGGATTAGTGTTTTCTTTCATGATCCCTTGAATTACCCATCCCAAGATCCTTGATGTTTTAATGCTTGAGTCTATGGACTCGACAGAGCATCTTTGTGTCAGTGAGTGTTGCTGAATTCTATGTCTCTTACACAGTCACTATGCGAGCAATCAGGGAAGGCAATTTATTCACTAACCCCAGTGTACCTACAAAACCCTGATGAAGCAGGGTCCCAGGGAACACAGGAAGACAAAGGGTGAAATAAGATGCCAGAAGTTGTCTTTGCAAAATAAGGCATTTGGCATATCTTAGACTTTCACATTTTCCTTCTGTTTCCTACCCACTGAGCTCCTACAGAATTGAACAGGTATTAATTTTACCAGACTAAACTAGAAATGCACACGAAGAAAATGATTTATCAAGCTGGGTGTGGCTCGTGCCTGTAGTCCCAGCATGTGTGGGACAGAGTCGGGAGGGTCAAGCATTCAAAGTTCACCTGGACTACGTAGCAAGTAGGACACCACTCTGGGCTGCATGGGGCCCTATCTCAAATAAACGACAACACTAAAGTCACCGTTCAAATTGTAACTGCAATTAACCCCTTCCTTTTCCGTGTTCCTTGCTACTTCACCACTGTGACTGATGGTTACTGTTTTCACCCACCTGCCTGCCAGTCACCTTGGAGTTTTCANNCAGCGGCAGCTGTCACCATCACCCTGCATCCCCAGTACTTCACAGGATGTAGGGTTTGTAAGGGTTGTTTTGGGAGTTTGCATGCGTGAATAGTGGGAGAGAATAAGACATCTGGATATCTTAGCTATGTGATGGGGGTGGCATCAGATGGGTCTTACATGCCACCAGGCTACGGAGCAACCGTCTGTTTTCTTGATGCTCCTGTCTGTGTAGTCTTTACCAGATACCTGCACTGCATATCCTCATTTAATCATCATGCCCACAAAGGAGATGGCTCTCCCTGCTGTCCTCATAGGGAAAGTAAGATTCAGGTGTCAGCAACATTGGTACAGAAAGTGAGAACTGTCTGGTGCGGAGGGGAGAGTCCGCTCTCATCACTGTTTTCTCAATGAAATAAGAAGCTTTGGTCTGAAAGGAGAGGTGAAGTTAAGAGAATCAGGAAGAGACAAAAGGCAGTGGAGACTTCTTTCAGATTTAATGCCTGTCTCGTTCTTTTGCTCCATGTGGCTCTTCTTGCCTGAGATTTATGCACTGACTCCCCAGCCTGGCTTCTAAGGCATTCCACAGATAACAAGGGTGTTTCTGTAGGCAGCTCACATCTTCCTTCTCTTTCCAAGAGTGGATTGGCGAATTCTGGAGAAACTCTGAAAGGTATGGCCATCTGATTATTTTAAGAGCTAACTCCTACACCTTGTCAACACAGAAATGTCAAGACAACTTCAAGGCAGCGCCCTGCGTTGAAAGGCTAAACTAAAGCTTTTTAGCGCTTCAACTGCCTGTGAATCAGTCTCCCATACTGCAGACACTTTGCAGATAACTAGTTGCGTTGCTGTGTGGAGAGAAGGCTGGGGTCTGATACGTTCCTTGGCGTGCTGAGAAGACACAGCCCGCTATCCCTGTTGCTCAGCCATGGTGCCTTCCACACTTCTGTGAGAAGAAAGGGAAACTGACATCCAGTTGACAATGAAGGGCCTTCAGCTCACCTCACCAATCTCACTTAGGGTGGTAGTGGTTCTCCACCCCCACAATCCCAAGACCCTTTAGATACAGTTAAAGGGGGACCCCAATCATAAAGTTATTTTCATTGCTACTTCCTAACTGTAATTTTGCTACTGTTATGAATCACAATCTATGCTTTCTGACGGTCTTAGGCAACCCCTGTGAAAGGGTCATTTGACCACCAAAGGGGTCATGACCCACAGGTTGAGAACTACTACTGTATAGGATCTTCTGTGTTCAGATTGCTCAGAATGTCACTACACATAATCCAAAGGCTGTCTCATGTGAAGTACCAGTATATGTCTATTGTCATGATTTTACTGTGGGAACAAGCAGACGCTTTAAAAATCAAGCAAAACCCTAAATCTCCTCGTATGTGTGTGTGTGTGTGTATGTATTTCTTAGTTTATAAAGTCTTTATAAAATAAATATATAAACATATATCCATGCATATATCATATGTATGAAAAGTTTTCAAATACTCCCACCTACTCTTTGTTCTCCTTTAATGTTCTCATGTCATAGAACATCCTATATAACTCAAGTTTGGGGACAGGAGGTTAGACCCCTTCCCTCTGCCTCGGAAGCCAGAAGGAAACATGGTTCCTGCTGGTGCCCTGCTCTGAGTGTTGCCAGCACTGTTTGCATGCATCTCCCAGATAAGCAGATGGCTTCTTTAGCAATGAACCTAATCGTTCTAAAATGCTAATGAGTTAGCAAAAGATAATTTGAAAGCATGCCATACATTGCAGAAAATGTCTTTTTGTGTCTATACGCCATGCTTCTAAGAATCATATAGTTATTGTGTGTACAGGGGGGATCAGTTTCTCTTCTTAAGTGCTGTTACTCTGATCACAGGAAGAGGAGAAAGGTAGTGAAAAGATAAGAAAAGGGGATCATTCAGGATGAAACAGCCTATTAAAAAGTAAAGCTATTTTCTGTTTGCAAAAACTAAGCCTCAGAGTTGCATTTTGAAGTATCTGTTTGGAACAGGCTTCACATGGCACACACATTGCCATTTCTCTACCAATTCCATTGAAACTCAGATAAAGTTGATCTGACTATGAGCTTGTGACTATGAGCTTGCCAAGCCAGAGACCTTGCCCAGAATATGCTAGAAAAAAGAGAGAGAGAGAATGAAAATAATGAAGAT
Source organism: Bramus lutescens (assembly GCA_001685075.1). NCBI lineage: Eukaryota > Metazoa > Chordata > Mammalia > Rodentia > Cricetidae > Bramus > Bramus lutescens. The sequence goes on along the minus strand of LOEQ01000035.1, from coordinate 107,130 downwards.
CTGGAGTTCTGTTTGGCTCCTGCACGTGATGTGTTTGCCACCCTTCCACACTTTAAGTTGTCTGCAACATAGGATGAGATGAGTCATCCTTAGCATGTTTGCTGATTAACCATGCAAGATGTAAAGTCCTCCACGTTCTGAGCTTGGCTGATAGAGTCTTTTCATGTCATTTAGCACATCCCTTTGGTGTCTGTATTTTCTATGATCTCAGGGCTGGAGCACAAGGGGTTCTGATGTCTGGTTTTGGTTTGGACAAAGTCTGCCATGCTGCTGAACTTAGATGACAGAGGTCTGTTTGTGCCAGCCTCGTATGTCTGTTAGGATAGGTTCCACAGAAGCCTCACTTACTGAGGTCTTTGAGCCACCAATGGCGATGACCTAGGTCCATTATTTTATGAGTAGTTTCAAAAGGTGACATCTCGGTTTGTCGTTTCTTCTGTATTTAATAACTGCTGTTCTTGGCTGTTCTGGAATGCAGCTGTCATCACTCACCCTTTTGTTCATTTCCCAATGAGTCCGTATCCTATAGCTTTATTTCTGATTATCTCACTGCAGACTTATGGACTTCAGTGGACGTCACTTGTTCGCATGCAATTTGTATCCGAATGGTCAGAGCATCTCTCTCTTGGCCATCAGGAACCCCTTCAAGTGGTCTCATGTTCTTCTGACGTCATTTCTAGCGTCTGAAAACATGGAGGCCAATGGACGTCCATTTATCAAAGCATCATCTGCCCTTAATTGGAGTCATCTGTTTCTTGAAGTTGGGCCCTTATAACAGAAAATGCTGATTAGAAAGCACAGTGTGGCTATAAGGAGTGACACTGATCTGTGCCAGTCACTGATCTAGGTTGATATCACCCATCCTTACCATGTTTTACCCTATTTCTATTCATCCACCCGCCATTGTCTGATAGGCCAGGATTCAACTCTTCTCTGCCCCCCCCTTTTTTTTGCTTACTTGAGAGGAAAAAGGCTGTGGGCTTGTAGTGAAATCTATGACAACATAAGCCATGAGACATAATCAATAAATTTGAATACTTCAGGATTATAAACTTCTGGAAAGTCACCATGAAGAAAGTTTAAATGGAGCTTTAAATTAGGCAAACTGATTTCTTACATGACTATATTTCAGAGTACTAATGGCCTAACTATAAAGGATATGTGAATATGAATATCAATAAGAAACGATCAATAACCCAATAGAAGATGAAATGTAAAATATAAATAATCAACTCTATGATAGAAATGCATGTTGTAATATAAGATAATATACAATATGTATAGCCTATATTATAAGTCATATTTGACGAGAGTTTTAATCTCAATCAGTTATTTGCAAGTCAATGAAAAATTGATTCTTGTTTAATGTGGTGTGTGTGGTATGTGTACTTGTTAGTATGTGTGTATGCACACATACATGCATGTAGATGCGTCTGAACATATCTATACATGAATATGAAGGTCAAAAGTCAGCCTCCCCCCCCTTTTAAACTCCAGTCTCTCTTTCAACCTGAAGCCTATTTATCTAACTGGACTCAATCCTCATAACAGCGCAACTTTCCTGACCCTTTTGAGGTTCATTTTGGCTTTAGGAAGGGTACCCCTTCTTATCCTGCATCCCCATCCCCTACACCTGTGAGCTCCCCATAAACAGCAGACTTTCCAGGCCTTTTTAAGTAGGAGTGTCTAGTAAGTAGCAAGGTCGTCTTTGTTTGCTTCAAGACCTCACGTGTAATAAACAGAAATTTGTATTTTCATAGCCAGACGTACGGATCTTTAAAATGAGGGTTTTTTTATATTTTCCCCAAGGGATGATATTTTAACAATAAATTTACTATTGTTTAGCATTTTAAAAATCCAATAGAGACTGTATATGACTTAGAAAGAGGGAAGAAAGCTCTCTCTCTCTCTCTCTCTCTCTCTCTGAGGGAGGAAGGGAAGGAGGGAAGATCTGTGTTGGGAGAACTCAGAAGACCTACGGATGGTATGGTGGGACCATAGGAATGTCATAAGTGACACATTAAAAAATTAGAATGCCGATAATATGCCATTGTGTTTGTTACTATGGGTGCACTGATATGTTGTACAAAGACAATGACTTAAAACACAATTACCTTACATTTTTGGAGGTCAGAAGGTGCCCAGAGAGTTGTACTCCTATCTGGGAACAACAGAGGTGAATGTTTCCTTGCCTTCTCCTTTTCTAGACACCACCCACTGCCCTGGGATTGTAGCTCTTTCATCCATAAAGCAGCAAGCATATGTTGGGAGCTTTGGCCACCCCAGCACTCTGCCCGGACATTGTTCTGCCTCCTGAAGTGGCCTGCAGTTCTTTCGGTAGAGTGATTGAGGACGAAAGCCTGGCCTTGTTCTAATTGTATCAACAATGTGTTCCAACAACGTCCATTCTTGTAGTCATGTAATATACAGTCACAGGTTTCAAGGCTGGAGATGGGCATCTTCCAGGGCCATTCTGGTCAGTGGTGAAGGCGTTCCTTCCAAGGTTAAAAACTTAATGTCTCTCATACAAGGACCCCATGAGAAACAGATTGTATATTCCTGCTTACATTGACTAATCAGTAATTACATTTTGAAATTTGGAATGCAAACCTTTTTTCAAACAGTTTTTGTTATGCTTTTGAATTTCCGTACAATTATATACGATGCCTTGAGCATATACCCCACTCTTTAAAATTTTTTGCCTATCTGTTTATGAAATTAGTTCTGTGTATCCAGAGGATATCCTGGATTTTAAAATGTCAGTCCTCAAATTAAGATCCATACTAGGCAATTTTATTGAGCCCTGTTTTCCTGTGTGTTGATGCCAGTAATTTGCCCTGCTTTTATTAGGCAGAGCCCTTCCTAGGCTTTAGTGAGCTCCGTAGACATCAGGGGGAGCAGAGGTACTGCTCCAGAGTGACATGCATTAAGTCCCTACATTCCCACTCCTGTTTATAGCCCGGTAGAGGACTCACAATATACCAGTTTTGTTTTTCTGCAGAGTAACATTTTTGAAATCATCAAGTTTCCAGATAATGCGCACGTGTGGAATTGGGTAGCCCAAGTCGACTGCGCAGGACTGCTCCCACGAATGTCACGTTATCCCCTCTCTCGCTCTACTGAGGATCATACCTTTCCCTATTTCTTGCGGCATGGCTGGTCCCAGTCCCTGCAGACTCATATCGCCCTGGTGTGAGATATAAAACTAAACAAAATATTACTGAGGATGACAGAAACCGCATCTATTACTCTTATGGCTGACTCTTTTTTAGTGTTTAAGAATCTTCAGCTGGTTTTGGAAATTACATTTGGGCACTCCTGTGAGCTGTGAGTTGCTCCCAAATGGAAGATGTTTTCTGTCAGATGGGATCTATAAGCAGGTGGATCTTGAAGGGCAGGCTGTGAGTGGAGCTATCCTTCTTACTGCAGTCCAGGCCGGGAAGCTTCAAGCCTAGTCAAACTGTTCTAAACCCAGAGCCCATACACTTGAGAGGCATGAGGGGCAGACAGGACTCATGGGGCATTTCCTGGGGAGGAAAGAGCTTGGGGAAGATGCCCCATCAGTGATAGGAAAACGTGTCTCAGAACTGACCCAAAGGCTTTCCTCCAGGGTTGTTGACGCTCAGGTATGGAAAGGGAATATGTGATTTTCATTCCCTCACCGTGCTTCATCCACTGTCTGCTACTACGTCAATGCCTCGAAATAGGCAGTTTACGAAGGAAGCAAATTCGTTTCTCAACAAATTTCTCACCTAAGTCCGTTATTGATTTCTTGGCTCCTGGTAGGAGCATTCTTCCTGCATTTATGACATGGTGGAGGCCATCATGCTTGTTGGTAGTTCACCCTTCCCCTTTCTCTTATAAAGCAACCGATGTCATCATGGGTGTTATGAACTCACATAATCCTAACCGTAACCACGTGAATTTAGGAATCAAGTTTCCAATTCATGAAATTTGGGGGGACGCCTTCAAACCATATCCCGCACAAAAGTATCCAGGACAAAATGGCTGTGCCCCTGAAATAATGACATATTTTCAGCTGCCAAGGTCCTTTGAATTATTTCAGCCGCCGGAAAGAACGTAGACTGACTGGGATTTAAGCATGTGATGTGTGTGTACTCACCAGCAGCTCCTGGGTAGGAACCTGCAGACACTGAACACTGAGCATCAGCTCCACGCCTAGAGCAATGTTCTCACGTCATGTTCATCATTTGGTTTCTCTGAACAGGAAATAAGGTGTAATCAACCAGTTGGGCAGTCCCAAGTATAGCAACAGATATTTGGTGTATACCTGCCACATGCCACACACTGGTTCTTTTGTTTCATTCTGTTGCTGTGACAAGCACCATGACCAAGAGCAACTGGGGCGGAAGGAGTTATATGGCTTATACTTCCAGGTCACAATGTACCTTTGAGAGAAGTCAGGGCAGGAACTAGAGGCAGGAACCGGGGTTGCTGACTCTCTCTGTTAACTCTTGCTCAGCTCTAACAACTCTGAGTGCTCATATTCTTTTACAGAACAGGACCACTGCCCAGGACATTATGTCTTTCACAGTGGCCTGGGCCCTTCTATATCAATGAAAGCAATCAAAGCAATTCTTCACAGTTAGGTCCATACATCAACCTGATAAAGTCACTTGGTTATTTGAGGTGTTCAGGGCACTCTAGGCTGTGTTGGTGCTGAGTAGAACATTGATCTTGGAAAAAGAGACACAGCCCAAGTATAGTTAATCCCATGCGCATAAGATACACCTTAGCTAAGAGAGGAAACAGTAGCTTCCCAGCCGTAGAAGAGCAATGGTGTCTCATCCAAGATCCCTTTGAAACTCAGTAGAAGCAACTTTTTAATCAAATTAAAAAGGCTAAAATGTTAGAAAATCTGCCATACCCCTCCAGGAAAATGTTAACTTTGTAACTTCCAAAAATACAGTTATTTCATATGTGAGGCTTATTGTCCCTACTGTTCTGTTGCTTTGGAGAGACACCATGACCAAGGCAAATCTTCTCAAAGAACGCAGTCAGTTAGGAGACTGCTTCCAGATTCAGAGGTTAGTCCACGATCATGGTGTGGGGGGAACAGACAGGCATGATGCTGGAGCATGAGCTGAGTGCTTCACATCCTGATCTGCAGGCAGCAGGCAGAGAGAGAGAGAGAGAGAGAGAGAGAGA
>LOEQ01000035.1:72352-95095 GCA_001685075.1 Bramus lutescens | reverse complement strand
AGCCGGCCCTCATGTTACAAACTGACCAAAGGCATCCTGCTACATGAATACACTAGCTAGCTTCTCATCTTCTTTAAGGAGGAAAACAATGATACCATATGGGAAGATACCTGTGCTGCTAAGAAGGCGCTGGGATGCCAATCCTGGCTGAGTTCTAGGAGCAAATCTGGTTTTTAATACGTTTGCTCACCGCTAAGTCCTTTTTATGCTCAGTATAGCAAATGAGTTGTGCCCCACTTCCCACAGCAAATCTGCTCTCTAGAGGGGACCACTTCACAAAAGTGGCTGTGCAGCTGTCCTCAGGATCACCAGGGTTACCTTCAGAAGAGGCCATCTTTCTAATTCCAGAAACAGGAAATGCCATCTGCCCAGCCCTGATGATTCAATTTGGTCTCCCAGTCAGGGCCTGTGATGGATCCTGACGTTCATGAACTCCCTTCCACCAGCCCTCAATCTTGTGAAAAGGGTGTGCGTATGTTGGCGTGCACATGTGTGCATTCTCGCTGTGCACACACTTTGGAGTTACTGAGCCTGTGAACTCAATAACTTCCACATGTCTGCCAAGGTTTATTTCCCCACTTCTAAAGGATAACTTGATAGCACTGTAGGTTTGTCATGTTCTCTTCGCCATGCTGATGATTTTACCGAACTCTGCTATTATTCAAGTGGTTTCTGGGAAATTTGATGTAGCTCTTGTTTTGCTCTTGTTGGGAAGCATCCTTGCCCTTCTGCTGCTTTTAAAATTCTCTTTGCTTTCATTTCTTCTTTGCTATCTGAATGTGGTAGGCCTCTCCGTAGATGTTTTGGACTTACCCTCTTGGTGTTCCCTGGATTTCTTTAATGTGAACTTTGGTATCTGCTCTTAGCTTTAGGAAATGTTTAATCATTGGTGTTTCAAATATTCCACTGTTGAGTTCTCTCTCTCCCCATCCCATGATGCTGTAGGGATTACATTCGAGCCCTTAGGCCCTGTCCACACTTATAACCCCAGCTGTTTGGTCATGACAATGCATCTTGTTATTAATTAAATGTCATTTATTTAAATGTGTTAATTTAGTTTCACAGGCATTTTTGCACATGCACTTTCACTACTTTAAGCTGTGAATTGCACATCTGCCCAGGGTCATCCTGCTTAAGGGACAGTGGTTCCTCGTGTCCTCAGCCCTCCCACCCATCTGAAAGAGTCAGTTTGCATGCTGCCCTCCTTTGCTTGTTGTTTGGAGAGAGTGGTGACTTTTGCCTCCTTCCCACTACCAGGAAATTCTCCAGACCATTATCTCATTTTTTTCAAATCACCTATTTATAGATATTGATAGGAGCCTTTCTTTCTTCTTCTTTTAATTATGAAGGATCTTTGAGATTCATATAGCACAGGTTTGGAGATTGGCAATTACAGTGTTTCAGACAAACCATTCACTAGGCATTATGATGAAAAACAAATTTACTCATCTTTAGATAAGAGTATGAAGGAAATTGTTTCCAGTTAAGGAGTTTCTCTCCATGCAAGATATTAAGTTCAGAACATTTTTTTCATGATTTTCAACTTGAAAATCACAGATCTGTAGCACAGGATGGGGGGTGGTGGAGATAGCAAACAGAGATAGAGAGACAGAGATGAGAGAGGGAGAGATCAAGTTGTCCAGTCATAAGTGAACTTCTGTTCAAATTGTAAACTCTCTCAACCACCTGGGAGTGTTGGCAGGCACTAGTCTGCCACATAGAAGAACAAATAAAAGACCGACCCTAGAGTCGCTTCATATCTCGCATAACTGAGGAGCCTACTTTGAATAAATGAATTGTTCCTCATGATGGTGACTGATGACATTCATAAACATTTTTGCATGCCACTAGCACTGTGCAGTACATTCTGTGGATCTTCTTCTCACTTCTAAGCACACAGTGTTTACATCTGGGGTGATAGAGGATTCGTGGCTGAAAGCCCTTCGACAATGTACAAGGCAAGCCTCATTGCTTGCAGAACTAGACAGAAAGTTCTAGGCCCTGGCTCGGCACTACCATTTGAACGTGTAGCTTTCCTGAAAATTGATTCTCTCGTCTGCAAAGTAAGAGTGAAAAATAAGTCTCCCGTGGTTGCCAGGATCAAAGCAGATCACACGTGCAGGGTGCGGACGTTCTCTGGCTGTGTGGGAAGCGTCAGTTCCCACTCCTTTCCCTTCTAACACAGTTAAACCTCCCAGTGCTCTTTCTACGTGTGGAAGGCCCCAGTGGCAACCGATGGGCTTTCTTTGGGCCAGTGTTTTATTTTATATTTTTTAATTATTTCCTGTGGTGGCTAGTTTTATATCATCTTGACACGAGCTAGATTGGACTGCAGGCAAGACTGAAGAACAGTGGTTCCCAACCTGTTGGGCGTGACCCCCACAGGGGTCACATAGCAGATATGCTGCATATCAGATACTTAAATTGTGATTCATAGCAGAAGCAACAATACACTTAAGTAGCAACGAAGTAATTTTATGATTGGGGTCACGGTAATGTGAGGAATTGTATTAAAAGGGTCTCAGCGTTAGGAAGGATGAGAACCACTGTTGTGGAGCATTTTTTTAAATTAATGATTGATGGGGGAGGGTCCAACTCATTGTGGGTGGTGCCCTGCCTATGCTGATGGTCCTGGGTTCTATAAGGAGAGCAAGCCAGTAAGCAACACCCCTCTATGGTGTCTGCATCAGCTCCTATGTTGTAGTAAGGCCACTTGTTTGTTTCTCAGCTGCCCAGACTACCAAAATAACCACACAGAAACTGTATTAATTAAATCACTGCATGGCCTATTAACTCTAACTTCTTAGTGGCTAGCTTTTACATCTTAATTCAACCCATTTCCATTAATCTGTGTATCGCCATGTGGTTGTGGCTTACTGGCAAGGTTTGGCATCTATCTCTGGCTACATGGCTTCTCTTTGACTCCACCCTCTTTCTCCCAGCATTCAACCTAGCTTTCCCACCTAAGTTCTACCTTGCTATAAGCCAAGCCAGTTTCTTTATTCATTAACCAATAAAAGCAACACATAGACAGAAGGACCTCCCACACCATTCCTGTCTCCAGGATCCTGCCCTGTTTGAGTTCTTATCCTGACTTCCCTTGGTGGTAAACATTGATATATAAGTGTAAGCCAAATAAACCCTTTTCTCTCCAGGTTGTTTTTGGTCATGGTGTTTTTATTGCAGTCATGGTAACCCTAAGATATTTGCCAACATTTAAACCCTGAGTTGACATAAAATCTGGCTTTTGGGCTTCTGAAGCTTGCTGCTCCCATGGGCAACCATTGATAGAGCTGAGTCTGCTTCCCCTCCTTGTGTCCAGTACTTACAACCCTTATTTTCTGAACCTGACTTCCATCCCTTATGCTACCTTCCTGGCACAAGGTGTTTGTGTTGGACACTGAAACACAGATAAAGCACAGAGCCAATGACGGGAGACTGGCTGGGGACATTGAGAGCTGGCTGTATTTGACAAAAGTTCGTGGGCTTAAAGAACTTGTCCAACAGCTATGAGCATCACATCGTGGGTTTCTGATGTGAACTCCATTCAATTTGAGCATTACTTGTGAATCCTTAAAGGGGTTCCTTTGTACCTGAAAATCAGTAATGAAATGTTTAGTGTAGGAGTCCAAAATTGATTCATACATATAAAGAATTAGAAAGGGAAAAGTCAGGCCATGAGCTGTTGTTTTGTAATCTTTTTAGAGGAATTCAAACAAGCAAAGATACAGGGGAGTCTGCAAAACTTGACTATGGCACTCTTAAGTTTAACTAAAGGACAATATTGAAGCATTTGTCTGCATAAATTAGACCAAAGTAAATCAAAGAATTTCACGCCCAACGTGAGCATTTTGTCTGAATTGTGGAGCCAAGAGTCTCAGTCTTCTACTTCAGTGTTCCAGGGGAGACCTGGCCTCAGAATGTTTTACAGGAACTGGTAGTGTTGGGACAGCAACATTAAGATGGAGGTACAGTGGCCATATTACAGCAGGCAGATTACTGATTACAGCAGGCAGGCCTAGAGGCTGGCTCCCACACAGTGCAGCTGGCTGGGAAGGGGCTCGCAAAATGGTCATGTCTGCACCCGCGAGGGTGCCAAGAGGTCAGATTGACTGACGGGCCTCTTACCGGGCTCATGGCTTCTGCCTCCAAGGAGACTTTGTATGCAACGTTTGCTCATCTGTCTTAAATAAATGTCTTTTGTCTCACCAACTTTTAGCAATTAAAAGGGCAAGTTAATCTTGGGGCTGTTCTTCCTTCAAAGTATAGAATTAAAAGATGATTATAACTACAGGCAAGAAAGCATTTAGATTATGCATCATTTAGAAATGATAATAAAGATTATCCATATGGTCTCCTGTTCCAGCACCCTCTGTTGCATTAGCAATCACCTGCCATGGGTGTGGTTGTGATTATGTGGCTCATTTCAATTCTGCCGTGCCCTAGGTCGATCAGTGTCCGAATGATTTACTAGAAATAACTGCCATTTTCTTGTTTTAAATGGTAGTAGGTGCTTAGGAAGGATTTTTTCTCTTCTTTTTTCTTTTCTTTAAAGAATGTTTATGTTTTACCCCCTCCCCTTCCTTCCACCAGTCACTTGCATATCTCTCCACTCTCGAGTTGCTAGCCTCTTTTTCTTTGGTTATTATTTATATATGTATGTGCATATGCAGAAATAGATACATTCAACCTGCTGTGTTCGTTTTTATTGTGTTTATATGGTTTCAAGGCTGACTACACTGCACTGGGCAAGAAGCTCATCCCTGGGAGAGGCTGACTCTCCTCCTGTAGTTCTTTGTGTATGGTGGAAAATTCCCCTCTTCCTTGTGAGCGTGTCTGTTGATCCTGCCATTGTTCTGGCCTTGTTTATGAGCCATTTCTAGGAGAGCCTTCCATAGCAGGCTTGGTGTCTTCTGATACTTCCTCACTCAATACATCATTTTCCCTTGGGTTTTGAATTCCATCTTTGTCTGTCTTAGGTACAGAACCCTGGTGATAAGGTCTGCAGAAGTGTGTTTTATCTGCTTTTTATGTCCTTTTTCCATTGGGCTTTCATGTAGGTAGCTGTCACTTTAAATAATGGGTATCTTGTGGTTAGTGAGTACTTTACAAAGGCTTGGATCCCTGTTCAGGGACTCTTTGTGTTTCCTTCTGCTGAGAACTTAACCCTGCTGGAGGTTAGGTTGGTTATAGTCAACGTCATTTCAACATGGAATAATTGCAGTTCACCGGGGTGTAACCCTGTCACAAATTGAGAACTTGTATCCAATTTTGCTTGGCAGATATTTATTAGAATCTACTCTTTGACACTGTGTCTCAGACAATTATTTGGTAAGCAACTAGTAATTCTATGAGCGTATCAGTTAACAAACAGTGATAGTCATCTGAAGGTCATTGCTTATTTGGGGTTAGCTCATTGTAGGAAGCGTCGGCTGTTGTTATTGTTACTGTTGCTGCTGCTGTTGTTGTTACTGTTTCTGCTGTTGCTGCTGTTATTGATGTTGCTCTTGTGGCTGCTGCTTACTGCTGCTGTTGCTGTTGCTGTTGCTATTGTTAAGAGAGGTAGTAGATGTTTTCTCTATCTACAGCCTGGCAGAGTACCTCCCATGGATAAAGCGTATAAATCGATACAAGAGGGATGATTGGTTTGGTATAGTCAGTCCTTGTACCATGATTCTGTCTTCCATCCACATGCACGTCTACTTAACTGATCTCTTTGTCCCCAGGAAACTGGCCAAGAAGCGGAAAGAGACTATGAGCAGCACCCGGCAGGAGATGACTGTGATGGTGAATTCTATGGACAAGAGCTATGCTGAGCAAGGCACAAACTGCGACGAGGCCTTTTCATTCATGGACACACACAATCTGAATGGGAGATGTAAGTGTCCACAATGCATGGCTTTCACTGTGCCTGTTGGGCTAGACCGGGTTCCAGTCGCTCTGTGAGATTCAAACCCCAAATCCGCTTACAGCATTCTTACACAAAACTGTGTTTTCCAGTTTCTGTGCCTCAAGTTGCTAAGGGAACATGTTTTTCTAAAGATGCTAAGGCCTAGGGCAGTGAGCCCAGGGAACCACAGTGAAATGTCTTTCGGTTCTTTGGGAGCAGTAACACAAAGGCTCCCCTCATCCCTATTGTTACTTACATCCCATTTGTAAGCAAGCCAGGTGTGGAATTGCACCAGCGACGTCTGGTGCCGAAACAGGTCATTAAATGGCAGTAACAAGTTAATTGTTTGTTTGTTCAACTGACAGGTTCTGCCTTTATTATAGGGCAATTAGTAGCAATTAATAAATTAAAATATGCTTCAGTGTCTCTGAAGCTTCGCACTCAGCTCAACCAATGCCTACCTGTGCCACCATCCGTGATCCCAGAACAGGCAGTATTTCCAGAGATCATCAATTCAAATGATGGCATGAGGTACAAGAGGAGCAGCTTTTTCATCCCTGACTGTGTTGTCAATGACCAGGGGTACACCCCACAGCTGGACCTGATTTTGTGGTTCCTGGAGCACCCTCGTCAAGTCCAAACATAGGGTTTCTTGGCATGAAATCCATACATACAGACATCACTGGTCCCTGCTGTATGATTAGGATATCCTCAGCAGGTGGGTAGACAGCACGGCTATGACCGAAACAACGCACAGAGATGCTGGTAGGGCTCATGACTGTGAGGAGCGTGGAAATAAGGTCTAAGGGTTTTCTGGTGCCTTGGACAGTGTGTGCTGGCCACCTGACCAAGCCTTTTGGCTAGAAGATGCTGGACCGCCAGCCTTTCTGCTCTTAGGACCATGACGTGCTCACCTGTCTGCTCAGGAGCCTTGTGTGCCTTTTCCACTCTCTTAGCTTTCACAGACGACTTCTTCCGTTGATAGTGGCTACCATTGTCCTGCCTTTTCTTCCCATGTTTGCGTGTTCTCTCCGCATCCCCAGCTTGCTAGGCTTGCTTGCAGAAGGCACTATGCTGACTCACTGGGAGGGCAGCACTGTCCAGTTGGGTTCCTAGCCGCCATCCTCTACCCTTCTCTGCCATTCAGTGGAGGGTGCAGAAACTGGTGTGTCATCATAGCTAACTCCTTCACATTTTGGGTGAGATTGTCATGGCTTTTTTGAAACAGAAGTTACTTGTTTTTTCACTAAGAAAAAAATAGTGTGCATTGCTTCAAATTAAAGTACCCTGCCTTTGTTTGTTATGAATTAGAATTGGGAAAAAAAAAACCCAACAAACTTTTGAGCATGTTCAGAGTTGGCATGTCTACAGTAGGGGCTGCTCTCTGAGCATCAGTGTATCGGGGGCCACACAGGGCTGGGGCACAGCTCGGAGGAGGACACCCACCTAGCTTGTGTGAAACCATGTGAAGCCCCCAGAAGAGAAAAAAAAAAGAGGAAAGAAGGAAGAGAGTGCTCAGGTGTGTTCTCTGCTTTCCAGGGCCACCCATCCATGTTCCAAACTTTTATTCCATAGTCAGTTTCCTCAGGAATACATTTTCTTGAAGTGACCCACTCCAAGAACAGGAACCAAAACAAACAGTTATGGAATGCTTCAAGTTTGAACCCCAGGGCTCCGGAGCATCACTCTGGCCAGGAAGTCTGACTGGACAGTTAGTTCTGTTCAGGTCTGTATCTGCAGGCACGCAAAGATGCCGGAACTTGCCACTGAAGCCTCTCTGGCTGACCCAGTGTTTGGAATCTGTTGACCATCCTGTCAATAAACCCAGCAGAAGAAATTGTTCCCTCCTGCCCTGTTAGCCAAGAGAGGTCTCTTAGAGTTTCACTGACAATAATCCCCAGTGGTAAACATTTTTCTAATACTCTCTTAATTCCCTTTTAATAAAAGCTACCAGGGAAGCAACCCTAGGACAGTTTACACACACACACACACACACACAAACACACACACACACAGGTGTACATGTGCACATGCATGTGACATGCATATACACTTCTCTGTAAGATATTACTCAGAAAATTCTACAAGCTGTAGGATGAGTTGCTTTTTAAAATGAGACTGTAAGAAAAATGAGACCAAAGAATTTAAAAGTAAACCAGAATTCATTTATGGGAGTGGAGAATAATCTGCCCACCACAGCAAATATGAGTTGTACCTTCCTCTTTAACACATCATAAAGAGGGGAACATAGAATATGGGAAGTGAGAATGACCTCAACATGAATAAAGACAAACATATTTTAACACAAAAGTGGAAATAAATATAATTATTTTGTATCTGTCTTGCACACTTTTGCCAAGCACATAAAAGTGGCTGCAGGTGAGAAAGAGGCCTCATGCTCTCTGCACAAGCAGTTTATAGGCACATGATTTCTTCAGTTCTTGTTCTCATTGATTGCAGAATTCCTGGCAACTTAGCCAAAATCATGTATAAAGGTGGCCCTTTTGTTTTAGAGAATCAGATAAATGAGAGGCAGCCTGGATTCCTCCCTCTGCTGTTGGCCTATTTGCCATTTGAAGATAGGAACATGATGCAAAGGCTCTTCCCTTTACAGCAGGAGGTACTTCTAACAAATAAAATGCATTAACACATCATCAAAAATAATTATAACCTGAGGAATTGCAAGGATCTGCAGCACTGACCATTGATAAGATGATGCGGTCATGTATGTATCTCCGTGGGAACTCAGCAACAAATAAATCACTTAGAAGTGTAGGCATGGGCACACATTAGACATTGTGCTTTGATGAAATGAGTGTTTTTATATTACAAATCAATTAAGATATAGAGGCGAATTAGCATGCTACCTTCAAAATGTCAAAGTTAGTCTTCAGTGGAATCAGAGGGTTTGACTTCCCCTCTTAGCAATGGAGACAAAGGGATGGTGTGGTCATGTGTCCTTCAGAGAAATAATTCAAAGAAATAGAAGCCTTTTTTCTTTTTAGTATTTAAAGACTTAAAGAGCATCACGGAGGAAAAGAATTTATTTCTAATATAGCACAAATCACCACCACTATTCCCGCTGTTCTTCAGGAGCCATGTGACTTGTTCACACAGCTTTTAGTCGCAAACTTCAGCTCAGAGCAGAAGCACCACCGCAAAGGTCAAGGCCCCATGTCAGAGGACTTCCCTATTCAATCTGGTGGCTGTTTGTAGACATTCTCCATCATAGGTTGAGAAAAGTCTTGATCTGATCAGAAGGTTCGTTTCTCAGACAGGTTGAGGATAACTACCCAGAGACCGCTGAGAACAGCAGTGTTTGCCGTGGGAACTTCCGTGACTCCCAGGCGCTGGATGAACGGTCTCCCCGTCACATAGGGTGGTGGTTCCCATGATTCCAGAGTGTCCTGCCCTCTGAACTCGACCTATCCTCGACCTCTGACCAGCCTTTCTTTATCCACAGCTGTGTCTTCACCATCCTCCTTCACGATGAAAACAAACACGCTGAGCACGTCGGTGCCGAATTCCTATTACCCAGGTAACAGCCTCCTTGCCGGCTGGCATCCTTACCAGCTGTGGCAGCGCTTGGCCTTTTTCGCTTGATACGTCAGAAAGCCAAGGCTTCCTGTTGCTTTCCTGGGGAAACTGGGGACTGTGCACCAACCATTTACTGTTCTTTCTCTTTTTGCTTTCTCTGCATTGCCCCGCTTACGATGTATGACAGACGCATTTGTGCCAACTGCAATTTTAGGTGAGAATAATCCCCTTCCCCAGAGTTTATTTCAGGAGTGAGAAAAAACAGCGTCACTCTAGAGGAGACTGGAGTGTTAACTGTGCATGATGCCCTGGTTAGAAGTGGGGCATGGGGGTGGGATGGGGCTAGGAGCGTGGGGCTGGGTGATGAGTCTTCCTGCGAAGTCTCCACCGGTNATGGTGATCACAAAAGGTTTCAGTGAGCAATCCCAGTTCCAGGGTTTTCCCTTTCTGTGCTCAGGTTTAATGTTAGTTCTGATCCCAGGGGAAGACAAATGACATGTCATTACTCAGCTGTGTACTTCCGAGAGCTGAATTCTGCCCAATATGACAGTCATAAAATTGAAAATAGCTTCTCATTATTTTCACTTATCTCTCTAAGCGCTAGATTTGCCAGTTTCAAAAAAATAGCGTTTTCCTAATGATGCCCCCCATGTTATACAGTGTAGTGATCGCAGTGGGGTCTAGACCTCCTGCCCATCTGCCTAGGGCACCCCCCAGCAGCCTGTCTGTCACACAGTGGAATTGTTAACGGAACTGATGTTCTGAACAGCGGAATGGCGGGAGGGCGCTTTATCATCGTGTGGTTTATTACGTGTTGGATGTCACAAGAAATGAGCTAAAATGTTAGCCCAATGGGGCAGAATGCATTTAAAGTATGAGATATTCCCAGCAGGGGGTTATGGGGGGGTCCCACAGTTTAAGAAGGGCGAGGAGAAAGGACATTCCCTGCCTGTGATAAGCAAACAAGCATGGGTTGCTGTGGCATTTGAGACGCTTAAGTAACCTGAGTGTGTCCCGGCTGTGTTCTCTTTCTCCTACTAACCGTGCGGAAAGGAGCACACCAAAAGCGACTTCCAGGTATATAACAGTTCTTGTAGCCAGAGCTTCACCTTCAGCCTCCTCTTCCTGACTCTCTTCACTAGGCCTCAGTCCCCAGCCAGGGCTCCCCACTGTGCTCCTCAGTTCTCCGTGTTGCTACATTTCCAGGGAGAGGGTGATTTTCGTTTTCATCCCTGAGTCCTTTAGGCTGAAGCAAGTTGGTTGCCTAAGGAACAGAAATGAACTGAGATTAAGTATGGGACAGAGTATTTGAAGTATTATTCCGGGGCCCAGTACAGCCCCCCATGAAATAGAGTTTGAGCAACTGTAGAGGGGGGGTCACTCTTCTTTAAATTCTTCTCACAGGTGAAAGACACGGGCTCATTTCCTGCACACTGACGTTCTGATCTCCATGCAGAGACATTTGAGAAGTCATGGGATAGGCGAAGGTTGTGGTGTCTTCGTGTGCTGTGGCGTTCACGTCCTGGGTTCCTCTGTGGATGTTCTAATTCAGGAGGAACTGTGGGTAGGGACGGTTGAGGCATGCATTGTTAAAAGGAGAAACACATTCAGATTTTACAGCAGAGTTAAGATAAGCCTATTAGACAAATATCATTTCTCCAAAGCCACTGCCTCATTATTAGGAACATTAATGACATCCTTTGAAATTGGTTGGGCTTCTTTTCTGAGAGAACATGCCTCGAACAGTCAATTCAAGTTTCAAAATGGGGCGAGAAAAGCTAAGTCCGCCAAATGCACACACAGATCACTATTTCCTGGTATAATCTGTGTAGCGGAAACCAGCAGGATCCGTGGCAGTACTTGGAAACCATGGTAGAGTGCCATGATCTGGTGCACTGTGCATCTGTCTGTTGCTGGAATCGGATCAGTGAGGTTATCCCTTGAAGCCACGGGGAGATGAGCTGTGTGTCTACCCTGGTCCTCTGCAGGGATGGAAGCATCTGCAGGTCACACCAAGACAAGAAGGGCTATTTTGTTGGGAGGCTGGTGACAGAAACAACGCTCTAGTACCTTAGTGTTTCATTTTCACTTGGAAGGACCCAGTTTTCAAGGAGCAGTTAAGTATATCTTTACCTCAGATGATAGATAATAAATGATTGATCCTCCTCCATCTCAGGCATACAGCATCCATTCCAAGCCAGTGTTTTTCAACTAATTCATTAATGACTATCAAATTAATTTTATAATAACTAAATTAATTTAAAAGTTAATTCTCAGAAAATCATCAGGGATGATATTAAGAAACCTTCCTTTCTGATACTTTCATCTAAGGCATTGTTTTTAATTTTAGAAAATTATTGGTGGGTAATTTTTTAAAAAATATAGGAAGCAGATGACGTGGGCTACTGTTTACCAGTAATCAGAGAAAACCGACTGATGGCTCGTTTTAGTAGGGTCGGAAATGTCTAGCAGGAGAGGCCACCCAGTTTCCTAACCAATATGGTACAGGACTTTTTATTTCCCCTTGTTGTCTGTGCTGGACAACAGCTCTTTCTGGGAGGACGCATTGGTATGTAAGTACCTGAAGACGTGTTCCATCTTAGAAATGAGGCCAATGTTTCATCATGCAGTGGAGAAATATATACAACGTTGGCAGCGACTGTCACTTTATGGCCTTAAAACTCCAGACCTGGGATCAGAGCATCACTAGGGGCTGGAAAGCCCACTTAAGAAGGCTGAGTCCTGTAGGAGGTGTCTCGCTCAGCCACAATGAAAGGCGAATTCATTATATTCACCACACAAAGTATAAAACCAAGAGAACAAGAGAGGCACAGAGGGGAAACTAATTAATGTTCCATTTCTTTTAGTATTTATACAGAACAGAGCTCTCTCCTAGAGAACTAAGAGCCCAGTGGATGGAGTCCCTCAGCAGGGATCCTGCCTCCCAGCTGCTAACTCTTGGTAGTTGCCAATAAGCAGATCTCAGATGCAAATTTCCAGGGGGTATTGGTGACTATTAAGATGGGAACAGAGACATTGCTAAATTTCAAAGCAAATCCAAATGAAAAAAAAAATCATAAAATCAGCTTACCACCTTTTTTTCTTTTGTTTTCTGTGTCTTTAGCCGCCTTGTAGTGGTTGGGGTGCCATTTCAGCCACAGCGACACAGCTCCACACCTGTGTGCCACCCTTCATTACCATGCATCCCCAGGGGCTTTGCGATGCAGACAGAGCAGGGTTGCAGGACAGGCCCAGCTCACCATGTTCCAGAGACTAAGCCTTTAAGTAGAACAGCAACAACAAAAACCAAGCAAACGAAAACTAAATTAACACCAACTATAGCTGACATCCCTGTTTACTACATAACCTGGAATTCCCAAACAATCCCATCCTTTTTCATATTAATAATATTTCTATTATTTATACATGAAATTGATTTGATATCTCCTTGTAAATGATTTTAGCATTGTGATTTCATGAAAGCCTTCCTGGTTCATGAAGCAACTTAAAGGGATTCAGCATCTTAAGGAGTTAACTCATAGAAGATGAAATTCTTAATTGAACACATGTGCCTCAAACACTTCCAATAGATAATGTTTCTGCAATTTATTAATCTAACTTACTAATCATCACCCATTAAAACCAATCCTCTTTAGGCTTGTTTGGCCAAATTTTAACATTAATTTTCTAGTACAATTTGATTGGCTTTGTTGAAGAAATTTCGATGACAAATGAGTTGAACACAAATCGCCTTTATTTAGTTATTTCTTGGTTCATGGGTGATGAAAAGCAATTATATACTAATTTTAACCTCCCTTTTTCTTACTGAGTGCTTAAACGAAACAACTCCATCCTACCATGATGGGAGGGTTAAGGCTTTGCCCTCTGACCACCTCTCCATAGAAACTAACTGGAAGACCGAAAGCACACAGTAGAAGTGCCTGTAGCTGTCTCTCCACAGTACCGTTGCTTATGTCCTGTTTCCTTTTTCTCCTCCTCTCTTCTCCTGATATGTATCTGCTTTAAAGTGCCAATCAATGGTAAGTTCCCCAACTCGCCCCTTGGAGAAGCTGCGGAGGGAGTGTGGGGGTGTGTGTCTTACCCGTAGACTTGAGGGAGCCAGTGTGCTGCCCTGTGCTGGCCTGCATGTTTGCTGTCGTAGAACATTCTGTGTGTGATGCCTTGGCCCACAGTATTTCGTTAAGCTTTCTGAACCCAGAGCATGCAAAGTGACTCATCAAAACATTATCCCCAAACCAGGTCCTCTCTTAGTTTTTCTCTCTCCTCTGATTTCTTGTTCCAAGTGCCCATCCGCATTGCTAGCTTTATATGCCAAACCATTTTGTGCACTTTTCTTTTGCTCACAGAACATTTGTAGAGTTTATTTACTTCATTACACAAATTAATTAGCTGACGATTGGACATGGACAAACCTGGTTTTTGCACCAGGTCTTGAGGAAGTTTCGGATTGAAACTTCTACCAATTTTACCACTAAAATATTGGAAGACTCCTGTCGACAAGCTTCGCAGAAGCAATATCTCGTTTGGACTGCTTTGTAAGAGCAAAGATTCCCACCTCATTCCGAGCAGTATTGCCGACCCCATTTAAACCTACGAACCTGTAGCCTATGATTTCTGGCTGAGCCATCCTAGGGTGGAGGGAT
Source organism: Bramus lutescens (assembly GCA_001685075.1). Lineage (NCBI taxonomy): Eukaryota > Metazoa > Chordata > Mammalia > Rodentia > Cricetidae > Bramus > Bramus lutescens. Next base: position 81,004 of record LOEQ01000035.1, on the reverse strand, counting down.
GTCAGTAGCTAGCTTGTTAGCATCCCGTGATCCTGACTCAGCCTGCTGGCTCACCCTCCTTTTCTCCTTCATCTTCCTTTCTAGATGAGACCCACACAATGGCCAGCGACACCAGCAGCCTAGTGCAGTCCCACACGTACAAGAAGCGCGAGGCTACAGACGTGCCTTACCAGACAGGGCAGCTTCACCCGGCTATCCGTGTGGCAGATCTCCTCCAACACATCACTCAGATGAAGTGTGCTGAGGGCTATGGCTTCAAGGAGGAGTATGAGGTGAGCCTGGGATGTGTGCCGCCTGACAGTATATTAAACAAGCTGCCTGGATCCTAGAGATGCCAGGCAAGGCCCAGATGGGGCGTCCACAGGTGCTTTCCCAGCTGCTGGTGACTGTGTTCGGCGGGAAAGGAAAACCATTCCACATTATATTTCCTCACGCAGAAGCGTGCATTGGCCACAGGCTATCTTTCCCCTCCTCCTGCTCAATCATTTCTCTGATACTGAGTCCTATGTCAAATCCAAGTTCTGTAGCTGTCTCGGGAAACACGTCCTCCCTTAAGGCCACGGGTTGATCCAAACACTGAAGTAAAGTTGTAAAGAGTCAACGGAAGTAACGTAACGAGGCTGGCTGTTGTCATGGCTGTAACTGCACCCGTAGTCTCACCATCCCAGAGCGCATGCTGCTAGCGTAAGTGCCCCAGGGGACATCTGCAAGGGGATTTTCTGAGACCATGATATCCTCCCATCATATATAAAATGCAGGATTCCCCTCTCCCCAGATTTCAGCAGCAGCAGCAGTAGTTCTGTTAGAAACTCACTCTCGAGCCAGAGGGAACTTTCTAACTTCAAAAAATTTAACTCAAACTAGTACACTGTTCATTGAGTATGTATGCAGGTGTGGTGTGCAGATGTAGTATGTAGGTGTGGTGTGCAGATGTAGTATGTAGGTGTGGTGTGCAGGTGTGTTATGTAGGTGTGGTGTGCAGGTGTGGTATGCAGGTGTGGTCTGTAGGTGTGGTCTGTAGGTGTGGTGTGCAGGGGTGGTATGCAGGTGTGTGCAGGTGTAGTGTGTAAATGTGGCGTGCACATGTGTGTAGGTGTGGTATGTAGGTGTGGAGGGAGAAATAAAGATTGGATTGCTTTTTCATGTTAGTAAAATAAGCTTGGGATCATTGTTGAAGAACATGATTCCTTGTGATAAAAATATAGCTACATAGGAGTGAGTTTCTCGACCTTGAGATATATGTTCTTCATCAATTCTTTGTCTATAGAATAAGTTCATATTTTAGAACCATCTAATCTGAAACTAGAGTGTTGTGTCTTTATTAATTGTGCCCCTACTTACTGTATAGAAATTTTAACAGTGCGTACACCTGCACAGTGCCCAGACAGAGGTAGTTCCTCTCGTCTTTGTCAGTGTGTTGTCAGCTTTAAGAAAAATAGGCCTCTACTTTACTGACTCTCAGGATATGGCTGAAAACTGGCCTGTACAACACACTGCAGTTTTATAGACTAGCATCCAAGTCCCAGGCTCCAGCGTTAGCACTGTGAAGCATTTTATGATTCAAGCGGTGTGCACCACACACTGGGTGGAAAATGATAGTGGTAAGGAGATAAGCCGACTTTACAAACCTTGGTGCCAATTTTTGAAGGAGATAATGCATGTGATTGATGATTTCATACTTTTTCTTTTTTTAATTGAGAAAGTTTCTTTCATAAAATATATTCATGCTTTTTCCCTCCCCCAGCTTCCCTCAGATCGTCCCTACACCCTTACCCACCCAACTCTGTGCCCTTCCTTTCTCTCTTTCTTAAAAAAAAGAAATGTACACACAAAAATGGAAAACAAAATATATAAGCAAAATAACAATAAAATGAAACTCATCCAAACAAAACAACATGAAACAAAAATACCATTGAGTTTGTGTTGAGTGACTACTACTAGATATGGGGCCTACCCTTAAATGTGTGAGACTCCACTGGAGAAAACGAATTTGTCCTCTGTAAGTGGTGTCAGTTACAGAAAACTTGGTTAGGAGTGGGAACACATGTCCACATCACCCTGGGCCCACATCTGGCTTGAACCTGTGCAAGCCCCGTGCATGCTGCCAGTGTTTGTAGATTTGTGTGTGTCTGGAAGACATGGTTTCCTTCCGGGCATTCATCCCCTCTGGACTTAAAATCTTCTAACCTCCTCTTGTACACAGCTCCCCAATGAAGACATCCTGGTTAGGACCGAATGCTCCCAAGTTTCTCACTCTCTGCATATTGTCTAGTAGTGGGTCTCGGTGATGGTTCCCTTCTCCTGGAAGAGGAAGCTTCTCTGGTGATGGCTGAGCAAGGCACTGACAGAATGTCATTAGGAGTCATTTTACTGTCACGTTCCTGTGGCAGCACTTAAGTGTTCATTTTTCCTCTAGGCCCATGGTCTGTGCAGTCTCAGGTTCTGGCCTACTCTCCCTGGGTCAGCTGTGGGTTTCATTTCATGGAGTAGGCCTTAACTCCAGAGAGACAGTAGTTACTCCCACAACCTTGGGACTAGTCTTAGAGTATTGCAATCATTGTTTATCTCCTGGAGCCTATGCAAATCAAGCAACGTTCTGGACCCCGCTCCGGGCCACTCATGGTTCTTCTCTTCGGGCCCCAGTGCTGCTTTCCCTTAGGCTGAGCTCTCTGCCCAGCTTGATTATCAAAGACCCACCACACACGATATCAACAGCAGCTGAACCACAGCCTCCCTTAAAGCATAGGCCCGTGGTCCAAAGCAAGTAGACATACGTGCCCATCCAAGCATTCACCACCTGGTACAGTACCAGTGGGCCGAGACAAGAAGACTGCAGAGCCACAGGAACCAATCTCAACCCTGTCCCTGGCATTTTATTTCATTCCAGAACATTTTCTGACGAAGCCGTGCCTTATCGGCAGCTCTGAGATTTGCAGATTTACCCTCAGCAGTTCAATGTATAATTCAATGAAATTGACAGCCTTTGCATATTGCTTCATGCACTTTTAAAGGGTAGCTTAGGAATTAATAGGATTAAGAGTAAGACTTCCAAAAGCATTAATATCTTATGAAAGACAAAATTAGGTTATTGAGAAAATATAAGCCTAATGAATAGAAATGATGTCTTAGTTCTAGCCAATTCTCTGCGTGCAGATATTGCTCAAATGTTTATTAAAGATGTTAATGTCAAAGAGATTAGTTATTGGCTCAAATAACAATTCGTAAAATAGCTGAGTGCAATTTTTCATGGACTATTTAAAAACACCTACCTTGTGACTTCTGTAACAAACTATGGGCAATGCATATCTGAATATATACTAAATTATTTTTCACTCACATCTCCTGAAGACATTTGATCTGCAGGTGCAAACTAAGGTATCTTGCACTCATTTTAAACATCCTCTGATTGACAGCTCATTAAGATTTTTAATACCTTAAAAAATGCTGTTTGCTGATGTGTTTCAATAAACAACAAAAACCTTCCTCTCTCATTTGAGCCATTCAGAGATCAAGGAAGATAGTTTTAAAGCAGATACGCTGAATCTCAAAATAAATAATAAATTAAAAAAGAACGGAGAAGAGGAAGTGTGAACATACTGTATATATGGGAAGAAAGCAGGGGCAAAGGGGGAGGAGCTGCTGAGGAACTACAAAATGGAAAATTCTGTTAGGAATAACCCCATCACCCAGTACCGCACCCCCTCCTGCCCCATCTGTCATTACAGATCATGCCAGCATTGGTCTGGAACAATGGTAGATGAACCTATGCGATTTTATGGGGGGAGATGTCTGCTAAGTAGCATCTCTCATGAGTCCTGAAGTCCTGGCCATGCCTCACTATGTCTCTACCTCAGCTTTGTGACCAAGTCTGTACATGAGTAAAACCATTAAGAACTAATGAGATGACCTCCTCCACAAATATTCTTGCTCTGTTTTCCCCAACCCCAGGCAGTCTTCATCCTAGGGTGGATAAGGACAATCTTCAAATGGCTCCTTTTTAAATACAGTTGGTGTGCTATGTCAACTTGACACCAGCTAGAGTCATCACAGAGAAAGGAATCTCAGTTAAGAAAATGCCTCTGTAAGATTAGGCTGTGGGCAAACCTATAGGGCATTTTCTTAAATAGTGACTGGTGGGGGAGGCCCAGCCATTGTGGGTGGTTCCATCCCTGGGCTGGCGGTCCTGCCTTCTATATGAAAGCAAACTGAGCAAGTCATGAGGAGTAGCTTCCGGGCGCCTGCATCAGCTCCTGCCTCCGGGATTCTGCCTGTTCGAGTTCCTGGCCTGACTTCCTTCTGTGATAAATAGTGATGTGGAAGCGTAAGCCAAGGAAACCTTTTTCTCCCCAAAGTGCTTTAGGTCATGGTGTTTGTCACCGCACAGAGGACCTGACTAAGGGCAGCCACATTTCGAGCTGTAACTGGATTTAGCCCGCCCACTCATGCCTTGAACTGTGTGTGTTTCCTAAGAATTTTGAGCAAGTTGTCTAGCCCCTACAGTCCTCGGTTTCTTCACCCATAAAATGAAGTTACTGCAATATCAGCCTTATGAGGTTGTGTGACGATTTAGTCACATACTATATCATAAGCACTAAAATTTTATCTAGCATACAGTAAACATTTGTTCAAAGTATTAGTGAGGTTAAGAAAAAAAACACTTTAATAACAAAATCCAAGAGAAATTTATGTTGCGTTCTTTATACAGAAATTGTATAATAAGTTAGAGTAAGGTTTCAGTTCATTTTTGTCATTTTTTAACATTTTTGTAGGCATATTTTCATTTACAGAGTGGTGCAAGATATTTTTATTCAAATATAGCCATGCATTGACCATACTTACCCCATAACCTTTTCTTTATCTCTCCTCTCCCTCTCACTAGCTCCTTTCGGTTTTCTTTTTAATGTATCTATGAAAACAGAAACATGACCATCTGGAAAAATATATTATATATATAATACACATACATTATATATACATATATGTACACATATACATATCGTATATTATACATGCGTGTATGCGTATTATATATTATAGACACATGTGTATATGCGCATGTTTATATATGCACATATACATGTGTGTGTGTGTGTTATACATGTATGTAATATATCTAGCTATGTCTTGGTAACAGCTAAACTGATTCCTTAAGCCAGTTGTTGTGAACAGTGCAGCAATAAAGATGGCCGCGCAGGATCTGTGTAGTGTGCTGGCTTTGAGTCCTTCTGGTGTATTCTCAGGAGTGACGTGATATAGCTGGATTATACACTGATTCTGCTTTTAGCTTTTTCAGATACCGCCAAACAGATTTCCCCAGTGACCAGACTGGTTGACATCCCATTGTATAGGAGTTTCCTTTCCCAGCATCCTCACCAGCTTGTTCTCGTCTCTGTCTTAGTGACAGCCATTCTGCTGTGGTGAGATGAAACCTCTGAATAGTTTTTTTCCTCTTGTTTTCTTTTTGAAATTATTGTATAATTGCATACTTTCCTCCTTCCCTTTCCTCCCATCAATCCTTCTCATATCCCCCTCCTCTCTCTCTTTCACAATCATGGCCTCTGTTTTCATTGTTGTTACATGCATCTATGTATTATACATGCAGATCTAGTCCTAAATATAACCTGCCCTGTTCGTATAGTGCCATATCCTATGTGTGTTGTCAGGGCTGATCATTTGGAATTGGATCCCCATTGGTGTGTTCCCCACCCCCTCTCGGCATTCCTTCGTCGGCTGTAGAACGTTGTGTGGGGTTGGGGCCTTGTGGGTTCCCCCATCTACTTTAGCACATCTGTTGGAGTCGCCCTTGTCCAGCTCCTGTTCATAAGATTTTGGGTGTAGTTGCTGACGTTACTCAGAGATACAACTCCACCGCAAACTCCCCGGCTCTCTGGCTTTTGCCCTCTTCTCTGCTACTCTTCTGCCGTGTTCCCTGAGGCTCGGGTGTGGGAATTCATAGTGTAGATGCGCCGATTGAGAATGGGCTCCCCAAGTCGGCGTGTCAGCTGGTTATGGAGACCTCACTACAGTGTGATTGTCTATGTCACTGCTTGCATTTAAACATCAGAGAACCAAGTAAGTCAGGACATGGCGCACTGAGACAGAATGAGGTACTTTGCAGAAAGGTGGCAGTATATTTCGCTAAATCCATAAATGACTTCCTCACCCGGTACCCATATTCTCAAAAATTCCTACTAAAATGTAACTTGAAAATAAAAAGTTGTGGGATTTATTCTATGGATTAAGACTGTAAAATAAAAAAGCATATTTTAAAATGCATGCTAATACCTCTTATTGCTAAAATAATGTCATATCTAACAAAAATTCTAAGTAATGATATTGATTATGGACTGTAGAACTCTCTTCTGAAAGAAAGAGGGAGGGAGGGAGGGAAAGAGAAAGTGGGTAGAGGGTCACATTACTGTCTTCGGCAAAGTAATATTTTGGTGGTAGGGGGTTGCTAGGGTCCACAGGGGAATGCTGCATTGCTCTACCCTCTGAAGGTTTAGTGTGGAGCTGGGTTGGAACTGCTGTGCATCTAATAGAAAACTGCATGGCCCAGACAATTGTTCAGAGTCCTATGAAGGGCCTGGGGACACCTGAGCCAACTTGGGCCAAGAGTGACCTCTCTCTAAAGCCCAAGTGGGAATTTCCACAGGAAGTTGAAAGGGGGACATTCCATGTAGACATAATGCAAGAGAACAGGGGTATTCTGGAGTCACGACCCCGGTCCTCCTGCCTGAGTCATGGAGATGTTAAATGACAAGAGTTCTGAGGATTATGATCACAGGGGTTTGATGTGTCATCATACGTGAGAGGTTTGGATGCCATGTTGTTCTGGATGCTGTTGGAAGCAAATAGCACTTCAGAAAGCAAGACTGTCCCTCCTGTGTAGAGATGGACATCTATGTCATATAAGCAGCTTGGGTTTTAAGTTTTTTTCTCTGAGGCACACAGAAAAAACTAAAACTCCTGAAAGCAAATGAGAGAATGTATTTGCTGAGGGAGAATTCCACATGTTCTGGAATGTGCGGCCTCCAAACCCACTGGCGCATAGAAGGCCTTCCATACCTAAGCATCTCCAGGGACAAAAGATACAGAATCCTCAGCTGCTGCCCTGACTTCGTGTGCTCGGGCTGTCGGTCTTTCTTCTTTTCTTCAATCCACAAGGAAAACTCGGTCATGTGCTTTGTCCAAGATTCTTGGAATGGTGGGTTTTCCCCTGCTCCTCTGTTCTCGCTAGTTCTCTATGTCTGAAAATTCCTAAACCCAGGAAGGCTTCACTAGCAATCAAGTAGCCAACAGAACTATTTCCAAACAAGAGGGAAATGTGTTGTGGGGAGGTGGGTGGGACACAGAGGCACTGTCCATGCAGGGTCTGTATTTGATTTTGTTCTAACAAGATGGCCATATGGCACATCTTACCAGGGAGACATAGTAAGTTGACTCAAAAGAAAGGCAGACATGAGTCCCAATGAAAGAGGAAGCTGGCTCACTTGAACAGACGATGGTAGACTGTCAGTAGCAAGTGGCTCAGACCTCGGGAGAAAGGCCTCTGGAAAGGATAGGTTTGCTCATGTTGCCAGCTGAATTGGCCGGGTTCTTTCTTCAGAAAGCAAAGGCCAGTCTGTGCAGACCCTCAGGGTGAAGTCTGTAGGGTTCCCAGAAATGGAGAAAGGGCATAGCTGCACTCCGGGGGATGTTGTGGAGCTCACTTACCCAACCCTAAAGACTTCAACTTGCAAGGGAAGTTCGTCTATGACCCTGCAGCCCTGCTTTGACCACATGGCCCCTGTGCTAGATGTGGGTGCACTTAGCCACTCACACTTCTTCCTGACGTGACACTGAGAGTCACAAAGTGTTTCGTACTGTGTTAGGGTGAAGTGAGCTTGGCTTTGTGCAGATGGGGGGTGGCCTGCTCTCCCTCTATACTGCCAAGGGCTTTGTTCACTGCGTTATGTAACTAGCACAGAGTCCCTTCGAGGAGCCAAGCAGAAGACAGTTACCTTCGTTAGGCAAGCAACGTACTATTCTCCAAGAGTATGCATTGATGAATATGTACAAGTTAGATAAAGAAATAGCCCTTCCAGGAGGGACATTCTGAGACTCACAGCTAATAGTTCATGTCTCTCTGAAGCAAGGAAGCTCATTTTCCTGTTGCTAGAGCTCAGACTTACAGGAAACATAAGTAATTCTTTGCACCTTATTCAAAATAATGTGTTGGTACATCTCACAGCATTTAGGAAAACACTGGCCATCTCACTTATTCTCTCCAGGGCACGAACCCTGGTTGCTAATTTTCTGACTGAACAAGAGGTTGTTCCTTTAGTCAGTCTAAGGTGGGGGAGCTGAAAACAGAATATCAAAATCTCCAGACTTAAGGACAGCTGCTGAGTATTTCTAGGGAACCTGGATTTTCTTCAAATGTGCCAGCTGCTCCATTTTAAATATTTGAGTTGCCTCTCTTTCTCCCTTTCTCTCTCCCCTATTTTCTAAGTGAAATCGTTGTGTTTGTTAAAAGCAAGCACAATATTTTGCATGATGACTTAGCAGCCTAAAAAAAGAATTATCATTAAAATGTCTCCCTACCCTCTAACATACGATGTAGGAGAGTCATCTGTCTATGTGTTACTTTCATTGGTTAATAAAGAAACT
>LOEQ01000035.1:43290-58141 GCA_001685075.1 Bramus lutescens | reverse complement strand
AGATCCTGTTTTCTCATTCATTCCTTTAGTCTGTGTCTTGTTACTGGTGAATTGATACCATTGATGTTGCAAGATAATCACTGAGCAGTGTTTCTTGATTCCTGTTATTTTGGTGGTGGAGGGTGAGGTAGTGACGGTGGTGTGTGTATGTATATGTGTGTGTATTTCACCCCTTTTTATTTGCTGGTCTGAGATTATTTATTCTTTGTGTTCTCTTGGGAATGTTTATACTCTTTGGGGTGGAGATTTCTTTCTAGTACCTTCTGGATTTGTAGATAGATTGCTTAAATTTAGTTTTATCATAGAATGTCTTATTTTCTCCATTTTCTTATTGTGATTGATGGTTTTTCTGGGTATAGTAATCTGAGCCAGCATCTGTGGTCTTTGTAGAGTCTATAGAAGATCTGTCCAGGTGTAGGTGGAGAACGCTTGTTTGTTCCCAGCCGCCTAGACCCAAAATAATTACACAGAAACTGTATTAATTAAAACCCTTCTTGGCCAATCACTTAGGCACATTGCTAGCTAGCTCTTATATCTTAATTTAACCCATCTCTATTAATCTGTGCATCACCACAAGGTCATGGCCTACTGACAAAGTTCCAGTGTACTCCTGCAGGCGTCTTTCTCCTTCCACGACTACCTGGCATCTCTCTGACTCTGCCTTCTTTCCTCCTCTATCTGCTTGAATTCACACCTTGCCCTATTCTTCACTGCAATAGGCCCAAAGCAGCTTCTTTATTAACCAATGGCATTTACAACGTACAGAGGGAAATCCCACATCATCTTGCCCTGGTGGCTCTTAGAGTCTCTATTAAGAAGTCTGATGTTATTCTAATGGATCTGTTTTTATATGTTAGTCCTTTTCCTTTTAATATTCTTTGTTCTGTAAATTTAGTGTTTTGATTATAATGTTTCAAAGGGACTTTTTTCTAGTCCAGTCTATTTGGTGTTCTGTATATTTCTTATATTTTAATAGATATCTCCTTCTTAGGTTAAGGAAATTTTCTTCTATGATTGTTTTTAAAATTTTTCTGTGCCTTTGACCTAGGTTTTTTCTTCTTCCTCCATTCCTTGTTTTTGATTGGTTTTGGTTTTGGCTTTTGGTTTTTTGATACAGGGTTTCTCTGTAGCGTTGGAGCCTGTTCTGGAACTAGCTCTTATAGACTAGGCTGGCCTTGAACTCACAGAGAACCTCCAGCCTCTGCCTCCCAAGTGCTGGGATTAAAGACATGAGACACCACAGATCAGTTCATTCCTATTATTCTTAGATTTCCCATATCCCTAGACGTCCTAGATGTCTTGTGGCAGGATTTTTTTAGATTTAATGTTGCGGTATCAATTTCTTCCATTGTGTCTTCGATTTCTGAGATTCTCACTTCCATCTCTTCTATTCTGTTGGTGAGGTTCCTGTTCGAGTCTCTACATTTTTCATTTCCAGATTTTCCTCAGTTTGGGTTTTCTTTGCTGATTCTATTTCCACTTTAATGCCTTGAACTGTTTTATTTCCGTCTATTGTTTATTTATTCTCTCAGCTTTCTTTAAGGGTTTTATTTGTTCCCTCTTTAATGACCTCTATCATATACAGAAAGACTATTTTAAGGTATTTCTCTTGTGCATCAGTATGTTGTAGTAATCAGACCTGCTGGGTTTGGTTGCTGGACTGTGGTGGAAACTATTATCATGGTTGTTATTGTGCTTTTAAGCTGTTGTCTACACATCTGGGTTCATAAGATAGTAATTCTAGGTTCTGATACCTGATTTTATCTTTGCTCGGTGGGTGTTGTGTTCCTTGGTTTATGTTGGTCTCTCTGGTTCTTAAGAGAAAGTGGTGACTATGTGTTGCCTGTTAGGAGATTCTTCTAGGATCCTGATAGGTGTGCCCCCTACTTCCCTGGCCAACATAGCCTCTGGGTTCCCAGGAAAATCATATGTGCTGGGGTATTTTTATGGCTATGCGGTCCTTTTGAAGTTGCCTTTTACTTTTTTGTGGGTTTATATGGTGATATGTAGCTATTCTCATACTTTATCCGTCACATGGTACCAAGCCCTAATGTGTAAAGTTAAATGTGTCATTTGCACAGATAACCAGAAGAAAGATGGATGGATGGATGGATGGATGGATGGATGGATGGATGGATGGATGGATGGATAGATGACAGATGGATAGATAAAGATAGATGGATAGATTTATAGATGAATGGTTGATAGATTAGATGCATGTATATAAATATGAGCATGTATATAGACATGCATGCATTATATTCTTTGTATGCTGCACCTGTGTCCAGAAATATTGTTCAGTATTTTTTATTTCAATCATTTGTCTGAAAACTATTTTATAGTTGTATGTGGGGAATCATGTCAAGTTTCATTGTTGACAGCTAGCCTCATTCACGTCCCACATTTCTTCTGTTTCTATTTTAATGCTATCTAGAACCCCCAGCACAATGCTGAATAAAACTCAATTTGATATAGATGTTAGCCAGTAGGTGTATTTCTTTGCATATCCTAGCCTGCAATGCCATCTACAGGGCCTATAGCCATACCAACACGGAAGCCTAGTCATGACCCCAAGTTAAAACAAAATAACCAGTCCCACCCTGTAGTTGGATGGAAACCAAACTACAAACCCTGCTCTGACACAGGCAAACTCAGGAGCACTGTTCTGCTATTAGAGCTATTAGCAGTGCCTGTGCAGATGTGGTAACAGAGCCCAGGAGCCCCACCTGATCTCAGTGCTCATCTGGGAGTCTCATATGACCCAGGAAACAACGGTGTCTCCTGCCTGAGTGCAAGCTATAACAAGGATACCACTCAGCCTCTGAACACTGGTCCCCTCAAACCCGTGGCATCCCAGAAATCTCTGTCATGTAGATGCTGCCAGCTGGCCTGAAAGCAGCCCCAACCTGGGAAAGCTAAAGAAGATCTAGACCCCTGATTTCGACCACACACAGGACGTGAAGTGGCGCAAAGGGAGAAGTGGATGCCCCACAGCAGTTCACCTCCTCTAAGGAAGCACGCAGCGGGCTCCTAGAGCACAGACAACAAAATAAACTAGACAGGTGGGACTGGGTAAGAGGCTCCCATGCCACAGATAACCCATGACTCCTGACTCGCATACCAGCCTTAGAGGACCCACGGAAAGGCTTTTTTTCTCAACCCTACTGTCCTGTAATGTCACTCAAATAGACCCCTCAACAAAACAAAACAAACAACATTATATAAAAAAAGACCCACCCTGAGGCAGAGATAGCCTACCACAGCCACAGCCTTCATGACTAGCATCAGTGAAAGCAAGTCTACTGTATGGGCTTAGCAGCCATTAACCCACTCCTCAGGTCAGCCTTGCTTTGTAATGACCTGGTGAGGGCTCATCCAGCAGCCAGAATTAATTAAAAGTGATAAGGCATGCTGAAGAGCCAACATTAAAAGTGATAAGGCATGCTGAAGAGCCAACAGCGGTTTAAAGAGTCTTGGCAGTTAATTAGGGGTCTGGAAAGGTTGCTTTCTGTCTCCAGCTCGGCCAGAGACGGCAGGCCTGAAGGCTACAAAGGCTTGCTCATTGCTAACTTTGTGCCTCTCCCATTTGCTTTTCCTCATCCATGGAGGTGACCTTAAGAAAGGTCACCATTGCATCCCCATCCTTGACAAAGTACACATTTCCCAAGACACACGGTCTCTGAGAGAAGTCTTCACGATCCTGCTGAGGAGTTTGCCATGCCAGGCTCGCTCTCAAAGAGCCAGTGAGAAAAGTACTTTGAAAAAGATGTAACAGCGCTGGCTGTCGACATAAATGCACCTGGAGTAGGACCAAAAATAGGTCAGGAAAAATTATTTCAGCATTCAGGAGAATTGGGGGGATGTGTGGATGGATATATTGGCATTTATGGGACCCGGACCTCACCCTCTTCTTGAGGCTTAGATTGCAGATTCACAAGGATGCTGCCACACACCCCTGCTCTCATTTTCAGCTGCGACATGCGGTTTTCAATGTCCCCGAGAACTTCCCATGAACTCCTAACCAATTACAGTTCCACTAAAATGTGTAATGTGATCAGGTCTTTCATTTATTTATTTTTTTCATTTTGCCTCTGCTCTCCCCCGGTGACTGCAGCAATCCCTCAATCAAAAGTGAAGGGCGAGGCTTAATGACTTTGTGTATAATTTAGTTTTCCACAATATGCTTCTTCACTTGATGCTTTGCATAAGCTCGGGAAAGGATGGCCATTCATCAGCAAGGACAGCACAGACTTGGGTACAGCTCAGTGCCTCCTCCTTTACCCTGTAACTTCTTTCACAAGAACCACACACTCAAGTTAAATTAGCTGCTGTAGAGTGTGGAGATCTTGTCTTGGAGCCAGCAGATGCCAAGGGTGGACATGCTGGGAGCCCTTGTCATATGGGTTTTACCCTGATCTTTGCATTAGGCTGCATGTGAGACTCCCCAAGGCACATTCTTAGAAAGTATAAGAGCCAGTACTGAGGTCCAGCTCTAGCTGTTGGCCTGAAAGCTAAAGAATCTGTCCTCTGTGTATCCACAATACTGAAACAATGCGCTATGCATTGAGAGATGAGGCTCCCACTCCGTACGCATGTTTATCTTCTTCCATAACCCCCAGTTGACATGAATTTATAGGCATATGGAAAATGTTTGCTTCTCCTTTGAAATCATCGCTACATCAGTCTTTAATAATCAGCTGCTAGACACAGAAAGCACTGAATTGGCCCTTTGGGCAGCAGATCTGGGGTCAATGGAGGAGTACTTTCCAGTTTACTGTGCCCAAAGAACATTAAACAGAAATGCGCATGCACAGTGAACAACAGGCCTTTAACACTGGTGGCACCATTAGACTTTGCCTTAATGTGAGGCTTTAATCGGACTTTTGAAGTTTGTATGGCTGGGAAAACTGACTTTTTTAAATGTATGAGTTACCTTCATATCAGCATATTAAACACTGGGATATAACTATGTTAGCTCTTCTCTCCTGGTCCCGTCCTTTTCTTGAGTGCATATATTGCACTAATGGGATGAAAGGAAGTGATCTAACAGCTTAAGTGGCCTATGACTTTGGGAGTCAACACCAAACAAAGATTGGCCCACCTCCTCATTTCCTTGACAGTGCTAACTGAGGCACATCTAACTAAGTCTGACTCTCACACATGCAAATAAGATGAGAATTGGGTAAAGGGTGAGTACCATCCCCAAAGAAGGCTGAAAAACATGCTAAGTTTTAACATCAACATTCTACGACTCCTAGTCGAATGAGTTAATTTCCAGCATTTTCCCCTCTTCTTTACAGTTAAAGGAAAATATAAAAGAATTGTTTGACCAGGTCTATAGAAAGCATTCTTTGAGAGTTGGTTATTGGCAGCTAGTACACTGACAACGTGCCCTGCTCCAGGTCTCTTCCCATGGTTCTCCACCACTGAGGACTTTAGAGGTCCAAGAAACGGGAGCAGCGGGAGGGAAATTCTGCTTCTCTATTGTACCCAGAAAACAAAATACACTGCAAATACATGCATCATACATACACACATATACATACATATGTATGTATGTATTAGTTATGCTTCAGCCATGAGCGCAGGATCAGCTGCCTCTTGATGATGGAGCTCATTGAGGCTTGGTTTCCTCGCGTCTCTAGTATTGGAGGATATCCTTACATGAGATGCGTCACAGAAAGGCTTAGCTCACTGTCTGGCCCATGGCCAGCACTTGATAAACATTAGCTGCTGTTACAGAGACAGTTAATTACTCCTGCCGCCACCCTGAAGATGTCACTTGGTATTAAAATCCTTTAGACATGAGATTATGATGGTTAAACTTGGCACAGTTGGCTTGTGTAGACACATCATTATCAGGTCTAGGAGGAACCCTGTCCCAAATAGTCACCTCCCTGTGCCCATTGATGTGAAGACCTGGACACCACAGAAACCACACTAAGGGACCGAATGAAGCCTTCCTGCCCAGGAGTTTAACACCCAAGGAACATTAGCCATTGGTTCAGAGCAGCAAATTGAGACAGTGCCACTTAGGGACACAAAAGGGCGTTCACACAGTGTCTCTATGACATTGACATGAACTCCTTTTCTAAAGAAGAAATCATGGGTTTGAGAGGACCATGCCAAAAGGAGATGGCAAACGACAGGCAACCACAATGTACTGTGCCCCAAATGGGTAGCAAGAGAACTCCAGCTAATGCCTAGGGATGCCTAAGCCTTCTGACTCCTCCTTCACAGGTAGCTCCAAATCAAAAGGACATAATTGGAGGACAGGTGCATTGGTTGTCATGATGTATTTAATCGCCATTTTGAAACCTAACACCGATTTTATCAGCTTGCTTTTATTTTTTAAATTTTCATGTGATGTGTGTGTGCACACAGGTATGTGCTGGTGTGCTTACCTGTGCAGATGTGTAGAGGTCAGAGGTCAACCTTAAGTATCTTCCCCTCCCTCACTTCCTGTTGCAACCAGACCTTGTCATTTTGGGCTAGACTGGCTGACCAGTGAGCCTCCAGAATCTGCTTGTTTCTACCCCACCAGTTCTAGAGTTTCAGGCATGCACCACACTGCCAGGCCATCTTTTACAAAAGTGCTAGAGATCCAAACCTGGGTCCTGATGCTCATGCATTGAGCAGTTTACTTAGCAAGCCATTATCTCAGCCATTCTTCTGGACTTCCTTCCTGTGTCTGCCAGATGGAGACTGCAGGGGGACGAAAGTTCCCCACCGTGACTGTGGCCGGAAGGAGAATGACATATGTCCTATAAATGAAGGGAACCCTGCCAGTCATCCTTTGATATGTGATGCTAGAATAGTGTCTGATGTCAATCAAATTCCGCTGAGGTCCTCCTCAGTTCATAATGTATGCAAGCTCTTAGCCGTGACCGTGGAGGAATGTTCCCCGAAGACTTCCAACTCTCGTCTTCCCTCAGATTGTGAGCTTTGCTTAACTGGTTCTCACAAAAGTGCCTCAGCCATGTCTCGGAGGCTCTGAACATAAACAGGACTTCTGAGGGTTCTTGGGAAAAAGAGTCGGGTCTAATTATTTAACAAATGCTTAGGGGAATGTCACTCTGAAAAATGGTCTTCTAAGAGCAATGCCAGCACAGCTCAAGCACCGATTAAATCGTTTTGACATAATTGCCAGTTCACAAGAATCATGACAGCTGCTACTCAAACAACGTGGGAGGGGAACTATTGGAACATGCTGTGTGGACAAAGTATTGGAAGAGCGATCAGGATCGCTTTTTTATTTTGTAAAAACACTGATGCTAAATATTGGCTTTTTCCCCCCAAGTATTAAAGTTATCCAGCCATTGCAGTTAGTCACAGCTTGAGCTCAAACACATAAATTTTGAAAGTTTTTATTTATCTCCATATTCTAAAGCCACCCTGAAGCTCTTTTAAATGGCTAAGAGGTCAGTGATTTTAGTGAACTCTGTTGGAAGTTAGGAACAGAAAGGTCCAGCATTGAATATTGGAAATCAGAATCCTATAGACTACTGCAGGCCCCATGGAATATTTACCTCCTACCAACAAGTGTGACCTGACTAGGAATGGTGCCCGTCAGCTCTGCCCACAGGGGAAGCGCTCTTGAGTGCAGTGAACATACTTTTTATGCCACTAGGAGCAGGTCAGCTGCCATCTGGGTACAGATGTCTGTGGCGGTGGGACTGCAGTGTCACAGTGCATCCCTGTAAGGTGACAGTCAGAATCACCATTTGGTGGCATTCCAGGAGAACAAATGAGCAGTTTCATGAGGCCTTCTATGAAGCACTTTTGCCACCATCTTTAAATTACCCATCGGGCTTCATTTTCCCCTCCTTTGTGCTCACGAGACTCACGAGGTAGGTGAATTTGCTTCTTCTTGGTGGTGGTGAGGAATTGCAGAAGCAGCTTAGGAAAGATACCTGCCAGCACCTCAGACTTCTAAGACCCGTTGTGAGGATCTGGTTTCTATGGGAAGAATGAGAAGTGAGACCGAAGAGAGAGAGAGAGAGACACACACACAGAGAGACAGAGGGGAGAGAGAGAGGGAGAGAGAGACAGAGAGACAGGGGAAAGAGAGAGGGAGAGGGGGAGAGAGAGAGACACAGAGAGAGAGACACAGAGAGAGAGACAGAGAGAGACAGAGAGACACAGAGAGAGAGAGACACAGAGAGAGAGACAGAGGGGAGGGAGAGAGAGACAGAGGGGAGAGAGGGAGAGAGAGACAGAGAGACAGAGGGGAGAGAGAGAGGGAGAGAGGGAGAGAGAGACAGAGAGACAGAGGGGAGAGAGNNNGGGAGAGAGAGAGGGAGAGAGGGAGAGAGAGACAGAGAGACAGAGGGGAGAGAGAGGGAGAGAGGGGGAGAGAGAGGGAGAGAGAGACAGAGAGACAGAGGGGAGAGAGAGAGGGAGAGAGAGGGGGAGAGACAGAGAGAGAGGAGGGCCTGCCTGACACCCAAGCCGAAGCAGTGACCAAGAGAAGAGGGCGATGCAGAGTGAACCCAGCATAGCAGGTGACTGAGCAGAAGAGCACAGGAGCCCATGCATCACACCCCTGTGCTCGTGCTAATATCTCCATAGCGACAGTAAAAGAGGAGAGCATAGAACCCCAACTTAATGTGAAGACCAGCATGGTGAAACCCTAGGAAAGGTGAGATGATGAGAGAAGAGTAAGGGTCTGGAGACATGGCTCAATGGGTTAAGACATGAAATCAATCCCTTTGATCCACGTGGTGGAAAGAACCAACTTCCTCCAAGTGATTCTCTGACCTCAGCACAGCACACACATATACACACAACCACACACATGCATGCACACATACAGACACACATTCACACACAGACACTTACACATGCACACGCTCACACATGTGCACACATACAACATGCATGCACACACACAAGGAAGGTTCTTACATTTCAAAAATGAAACAAACAACATAAAGCAAAATAAATTCATTCCATATATGAGTCATTTCCTAAATAACACTGAACTAAGTAGAAAGATGGTGCCATTTAATGGTAAAAGCTGTAAGAATCCACTGGACTACAGAGTCTGCCTATTGATGCTCCTCCCCATCTGTGGCTTTGCTTTCTATAATTTCATGTATACAAGTCAGAAGACTAATTAATATAACAATATTGCTGAATATTGTTAAAGTAATTATTTTATATTGTTACTTTCTTACTGAACTAATTATACTTTTGTACATGGATGGAGGTGTGAACGGATGTATGTATGTATGTATGTATGGATGGATGGATGGATGGATGGATGGATGGATGGATGGATGGATGGATGGATGGATGGATGGATGGATGGATGGATGGATGGATGGATGGATGGACAGACAGGTGGGCAGGCAGGTGGAGCAGATGGGTGGATGGACGGACGGACGGGAAATGCCATAGTCTATCTAGGTTCTGATTCTGCCTGTGGTTATAGGCCTCCGTATGGGTTCTTAGCATACACAAGCAAGGACTGTGATATGTGCACTTCACAAGAGCAACAACTTACAGAGTAATTGAAAGTATATTCTAGGTAAAGGCTGATTGGAAGAGAGACAGTAGTGTTATATTGACCTCAGACAAAATCGAATGTCGCACAAAACTCCTGCTGACTAACAAGGAGACATTCTGCTCACTTGGGAGAGATCCTTTTAAACTTGGATACAGAAAATCCTCACAGCAAAACTAAATGCTTCATCTAAGAGCATAGGGAGCACTGTTCTCGACAGTGTGGTAAAGGCTGCATGAGATATTAAGAAAGCTGACAGCGTAGACATTTCTAGGTAGCAGTCACATATTACAATTCATTTTCTAGGATTGTAATTCAGTCAAGTTGAAAACAATGGATTAAATATTTTAAGTCACTGTTTCTAAGTAATTCATTCCTCAAAAAAGATATAATGAAATTTCTAAAATATTTAATACCCTGGCAAGACAATATAAATTCTATCACAACTGGGTGTGAGACCATTGTTACTTAGAGGAATATTGAATGTTCTTAATTCACTACTTACACTAAGAAAAAGAGCACTTGAGAACTTGTGTTTAGCAAGCCATTTAGGGAATAAGAGCAGAATAGATTCAAAGAAAGTAAAATGAAGTAAAGAGCAAAAATGAAATATTTGAAGAGTATTAAACATAAACGAAAACAAAGTTATTTCCTTGGAGTGAATAATAAAACTGAAAACCTATAAGAGAAGCGTTTGCACTCAATGCTAAAAGGCATAAATAATATTTATCATGACAACATTTCTGAATAAAGACAAAGTATACAAATTCATATGAAAATATCACATAGGAAATTAACCCAAGAAAAACTGGGGGTCCAGAATGCATTGATAAGTACTGACATGAAAATGAGAAACAAAATTTTAGCAAGAAGTGGTAGCACATGCTTTTCATCCCAGCACGAAAGGAGGCAGAGGCAGACAGGTCCCCATGAGTTCTAGGCTACCCGGGGCTGCATAGCAAGTTCCAAAAAAGCCTTAAGTGACATATACTTCTAGCTACAGTCAAGGAAAAGGTCAAAGGAAATTAAGTGCCTAGAAGAGACAGGTTTGAGCTGAGTTCAGATGCAGCTACTTAGCAAAACAAGGGAATTAAGACACACCTGATGATATCCAGTTCGTGAGCATGGCCCTCCTACAATAGCAGGACCTTCCCTGTCTAATAGGAGAGCTACTAGCCATGTGTGCCTATGATGAAGGCCCTGAACAGCATCACCGATGCCCTCTGGCTTGTCCTGGGATTGGGGATGAACCATAAACTGATAATCTGCAACTACTTTTGATTTTGGAACTTGTTAGCAACCCTGGTTTCTCTGAGGGTTTAGGAAGCACTCGGGACCCTTGGTTATCATTTTAAGAGAGTTTAAACTGTATTGGACAACTCAGGTTTCCTTATCAGTGGGGCTCATGGGTTCCTCTGTCTGACTTCTCAACAAAGACCTCTTGGTCAGCGGTCACTTGCAATCTCTGTCCCCCCTCCTGAACAAGAAATAATGTTTTCTCAGTGTTATGGAATGAGTTGTGTTGATTCTGTACCGGTTCATTCGGTTAGACGTAGAGGAGGGAAGGGGTGGTATATCACGAACTTCACATATTGCCCTTTTTATAGGAGAGAAACTAGCGAACAACATGTCATGGAATATTAGTCACAAGAAGGGATGGACTTTAATGTGCAACAGCTTGGATGAATCCCCAAAGGACGGTGTTGAGGGAAAATGGAAATTCCTCATGTCCCCACCTAGAGACCCTTGTGTAAATGCTGCAGACGCTGTAAGCGAAGATGGTAGAAGTCAGGGCAGAGAGATGACACCGAGGAGGCTCCACAGAGAGTTTCTTCAGGGGATGGTGATGCTGTTACTGCTTAGCTAATGTCTACACAGATCTACACAGGAGATAAAGGGGCAAGGGCAGAATGTAGCTTCTAAAAACTTACCCTTTGATACAATTGAAAATTTACTTCAAAATTATTGTTCACTAAAATAACAATGAAGTGAAATTTAAAAAATGCTGGAGTCAACTTCAAGGAGAAAGTTGTGGCTTCACCGTAAAAATGCAGAGGAAGGATTCATGTCAGTTACACTGGCCTCTCTCTCTGAGGTACTCTGGCTAAATTGCTCAGTGCAATGGAGGGATACTTTGAGTGTGTTGCACTGTCCTGGGGCTTTCTCAGTGTGGCCTGTTGTCCTATCATTACCACTAAATACAGAGTTTATTGTGCTTAACTAAAATAATTTTTTTCCTGGTGAAAATATTGAACCTTTGCTTTTTCTCTTATGAAACCTCTTGGCAAAAATTCAGCTTCTTTTTCAGGAGTATTTTCTTCTGAAAGGAGCGTCAAGATAGAATGTGAAGAGTCCTTCTATTGTAGAACAGACAGAAGTACAGGACCACCAAGGCCTTGGAGCTCCTCTGTTGGCATTTCAAACTAATCCTTGGGCACGCTTCCACTTGCTTTCAACTCTGTGGCCTTCACTAAAACATTCTAAGGCCACGTGTGTTGTCGCATGCAGGATCTTGGCTCTGTTTTAATCCCAGCTTTGGAAATGTAAATTAAGCCATGGAGCCTCAAGCTTTTACTATATTATCTGTTTAGCAGAATCTAAATGTAACTTTTGGTTACTTCCTTTTAGCAACTAACCTTGATTCATTTCAAGTAACTCTAGTCCTAACCTCAGATTGTAGTTCGTAGATGAGTTACCATTATGCTTGAGAGAGTAATGACCCAGTACATTTATGAATTACCATTAGACAAGATATATGCATTTATATTTTTCAATACAATATAGAAAGTATACTTTATATATCACCTTGTTGTTTATTGGTACCACAGTTTTTATATCTATTTATATATCCAAGGACATTTAGATTCTTTCTTCACCATGGCTATTGTGACTAGTACAGCGGTGAACACAGGGTGCAGCAGGCCCTTTGATATGTTAATTATATTTGTAATGGGATTGCTTTATTTGTCAATTACACAGAAAAAGTAAGGCAATGAATGTATGCCCAATATTACATCTTGCTGTGTTGTTTTGAGATGAATTTTGTGTTGTCATTGAAGTTTAGCCTTGAACTTGTTTTTAAATATTGTTATTAATTCCTTGAGAATTTCATACAATGCATTTATCATATTCACCCCTGGCTCCTCTCCACAACTCCTCCCAGAGCCACCCCTCACTTCCTCCACCCCCAACTTAACTGTGCTCTCTCTGTTTGTTTAATAAGCCCTCAAACCCAGTTTGCGATGCCCATAGACTCCTGGGTGTGGAACTGCACACACCTTAAAGAAAACAGACCTTGTCCCCCAGAAGCCACATCTGCCCGTGGCTCCTCAGTTAGAGCTTGAAGCTCAGGAACCTCTTTCCTCTCCATGGTAGAGTTGGCTATCTTGATCTTGTGGAGCGCCTGTGAGCTCATGAGTGCACCAGACCTGTTAGCTCTAGAAGATGCTGTTGTGTTGTGGTCCTCCCTGACCCCGGAGGAAGAGATGTGATAGAGATAGATGTCCCATTGTGGCAGAGCACTCCGTCCATACTTATTCTCTGCTCTTTGTTCAGTTCTGAGTTTCTGTGTTAACCACTGTCCACTGAACAAAGAAACATCTCTAATGGCATCCGAACACTGCAGTAATTCAGAGGCAGAGAGAAAGGGTGAGAAAAAAAGAAAACATGAGGGCAGTTGATACTCTCCACAATGAGCCAAATAAGAGTAGTAATTCACCCCAAGGGCCTGTAAGCTCCCCAACCATGAATTATTGACCAGATTTACAGTACCGAGCATGAGTTTCTTCCTATGAATCAGGATTTTAAATCAATTATAAAGTGATTGGTTACCCCCTAGAACATTTGTGTCATGATAATGTGAAACCTTAAAAGCTTCAAAATAATACATTGAAATATTATATATAACATATATTTATATATGATGTATTGATACCCTGATTGACAGTGACCGCTTACTAATACTGGTAGTATCCCTCTTAGGTCCCAGGTGCATGTCCCACTAAGGGTGCTAAGTGCAGAAAGGCTAAGCATATTCGCTTAGGGACTCTGGAGGGCTATAGTTATTTGTGCCTGGCACACTTTGTGTATTCCCCTAAAAGTTCTAGAAGCTCCATGCATTATACTCCTGTAACAACGTTTCTTGGCTCTCCAGGTACAAACTCTATGTGTTCTTTTCACTGATATCAACAGGTTTTACACGCGTGCATATTGTGTGTGTGTGGTGGCATGTGGAGGCCAGAGGTCAAGGTCAGCTGCTTTTCATTCACCTTATTATTATTATTATTATTATTGTTATTATTGTTATTTTGAGGCAGTGTCTCTCCCTGGAACCAGAGCTAGCTCACAAATCAGACTTACTGAGTAGCGGCTCCTCAGCAGTGGGGTCACAGACACATGCTGCTACATCTGGCTTTTGCATGCATGCTAGAGATACAAGATCCAGGTCCTCATACTCGCTCAGAGCCATCTCTCCAGCTGCTTACTTGCTCTTAATACTGAAAGCAAACCTGTTAGATATTGTAGAAATCCTATCATGAAAACTGGAAAACCAATGTGGTAACTTGTTCCAGCTGAGAGTTCATCAGAGCTGGGATGAAAATCTGAGTCTTGCAGTCTGGGGCCTCTGATCACTTCCTGACTCTCAGCCATTAAGAAAGGCTTCAGGCTCAGAACATAGCCAGGCGATACGGCCACGGGG
The DNA here is from genome assembly GCA_001685075.1 of Bramus lutescens. Taxonomy (NCBI): domain Eukaryota; kingdom Metazoa; phylum Chordata; class Mammalia; order Rodentia; family Cricetidae; genus Bramus; species Bramus lutescens. The sequence continues at coordinate 43,934 of LOEQ01000035.1, read as the reverse complement.
AGCCTGATGCTGCTGTTGTTCACTCGCTCACTTACTTCTTCCTCGTTTGTTTCCTCTATTATCTTTACCTGGTGTGCAAGCTTTTCATTTATTATAACAATATTAATATTCATTTATAACCGGGCGACCGCGGTGCACGCCTTTAATCCCAGCACTCGGGAGTTCATGGCCAGCCTGGTCTACAAGAACTAGTTCCAGGACAGCTAGACTGTTACACAGAGGAACCCTGTATCGAAAAACCAAATATTTATATTCATCTCTAAGCAAATGTTTCACATATAATATTAACTCATTTACTCAAGTAGAGGAAAGTGAGCGGAGCATAAGGGGATGGAGGCACCACTGAGTACCATTTAGACAGATGCCATCAGTTGGGGTCAGCTGTCACTGTCAACCTGTGGGGTTCTGTCCCCCTTTCTTCAGCCACCACACCTGACAACCCCAAAGCGTGTTAACCAGATGAAGTGCAGTCTTGACAGTGTGCATCGAAATGGGCAATGCCTTCTATCCAAGACATGTAGCAAGACGGAGCATCTGTCCATTCGGGATTTCCCAAGGGGGACTGCTCTGTCTCTGTAGCACGCTGGACCTCCTGCCTGTGCCGGGATTCTACCCTGCACCTGCTAGGCTCGCGCTGCTGCCTT
>LOEQ01000035.1:11159-21601 GCA_001685075.1 Bramus lutescens | reverse complement strand
TCGTGATCTCCTTCCTTCTGCTCCTCATTTGGACCTTGGGAGCTCAGTTCAGTGCTCCAATGTGGAGTTTCTAAACAGCTCTCCATTCGTCCCAGCCCAGCCCCAACTAATCCCCGTGGTATTCCCCCTTGTCATTTCCCACCGTGAAGCCTCATAGCAGAGCCCCACAGTATTTGCCCTTTGGTTCCTTTGTATCTTGTGTGTTTCACACAGAACAATATCTTCAGAGTAGACTCCTTAGCGTATTGTTGTAAGGCAAAGGTTCAGGAAACCACCATCAAGTCTAGACCTGGGCAGTAGCTAGGATCACACTGGTGTACCTTGTTCTGATCAGAGCCTGATACTTCCACCTCTGAAGCAATGACTATTGGTCTGGGACTGTGGTTTGGTGAGAGTGTTTCCCTAGCATGCCTGAGGCCTGAGTTAGATACGGAACGCAGAGTGAAACAGAGAGGAAGGTAGAGACTACAGCGGTCTGATAGTAACCATTTTCTTTTTTTCCCATATTTTAATTACCTCCCAGCAGAATCATCCCAGAAAAACAATAGAATGTATAATATGAGCCACTTATAAAACATTTTGACATTGCTAGTGGTTATACTGAATAGAAACATACAAAATAAGCACAATATAATGTGTCTTCTTTAGCATAAATATTAACATTTGAACATGTAATCAATATGAAATTGTAAGTTGGGCATTTTACTCTTTTTGTCATACTAAGTACCCAATATGGGAGCTATCTGACTACATATGGCTATTTAAATTTAAAGTCATTTAAATTAAATATAATTAAAAGGTCAGGGGCTGGAAAAGTAGCTTATTAGTTAAGAGCACTGGCTACTCTTCCAGAGGACCTGGGTTCAATTCCCAAGCACCCACAAGATGGCTCACAATTTCAGTTCCAGGGGATCCAATGCCCTCTTCTGTACACAGACGTACACACAGGCAAAATACCTTAATGCACAATCTTTTTATTTAAAAAATCAGTTCCTCACTCTAAGTCCATGTGCTCAGTTACTACGCATGACTAGTGACTATTATGCAGAAGAACAGTGATGTAGAACATTGCATCTGTGCAGAACAGTGATGTAGAACATTGCATCTGTGCAGAAGAACAGTGATGTAGAACATTATTACATCTATGCAGAAAGGTCAGCAGAGAGCATTGTTAGTGTTCTGTGGGTGGCTTTCCTTTGCTGAGGCTTGTGCTTATATAGTTTGTGCATGTATCTGTAGTTCATTTGTTATCATTACTAAGTAGCATCCCACTTTCTAAGTTATTAACATTTTTGTTCATTGTAAGCAATATTTCTAGGTACATTGTTATTTCCCTCAGGATGCACATAGGATGGCTGTCTGCATCTTTACTACATGATAGCAAATTCTTTTCTGGGTGTTCGCAATCATGTTCATGTTAACTGTCGACATCTGAAAGTTCCTGTCATAAACTCTTCTCTTCCATGCGACTATCCCCTTTCCTACTTGGTCTAATAATCTGTCATCCTCCGTGAAACCAACAACCCACCCACCAGTGCCCCTCTTCTCGCTCCGGGCCCGTATTAACTTGGGGGTCGCTAATGTGAAACTTTATCAGACATCTGGTTCTTTCTTCAGGGCCATATTAATGGTTCATCGTCCATACATTCCCCTTAAATAAGACATCTCAATGGTACGAGTCTAATCAGCCCATGCCTAACATAACTGTGGTCTCGGGCAGTTGGTATTTTTTAATTTTCGGTATGGTATCACTCAGCAAAGCCATCAAGGCATGAAATTGACCATATAGTCTAGCTGGACTTATTAATTCTCGTATCATTTACCCACATGTCACCACCATAGCATATTAACAAGTGAGGCCTTTATTGCTCTACCTGGGGGATGGAACAGGACATTAGCATAAGCAGTACTATTATACATATCATATTCCCCTTAACATAACCACTGTGGACATACTTTTCATGCTTTTTGGACATGAATATAATACTAAGGTTTCTTAGTCAAACCCCCCTTCCCCCCCAACCTAAACTGCTACCCTTGTCAAACCCCAAAAGCAAGGGACTCTAAATTTAGGTCTCATCCATTCGAGTAGTTCCACAAACACGACTTGAATTTTAGTGTTCGCAAAAAAAAAAAAATAACAAAATTTCCGACACCGAAAAACAACCCAAAGACCCCTAATTTTTCTAAATTTCAGTATTGATGCTCCCGTTAATGTAGCTTATATAAAGCAAAGCACTGAAAATGCTTAGATGGATGCAAACATCCCATAAATACAAAAGGTTTGGTCCTAGCCTTATAATTAGTTGGAGGCAGAATTACACATGCAAATCTCTCTGAGCCAGTGTCAAATCCCACAGAGTTAGCTTAACTCTAAGGAGAGGGTATCAAGTATATACTATAGCTAAAGACACCTTGCCTAGCCACACCCCCACGGGACCCAGCGGTGATAAAAATTAAGCAATAAACGAAAGTTTGACTAAGCCATGCCTCTTTAAGGGTTGGTAAATTTCGTGCCAGCCACCACGGTCGTACGATTAACCCAAACTAATTAGTCTCGGCGTAAAACGTGTTACTAGAAATAAAACAAATAGAATTAAAATCCATCTAATATGTGAAAATTCATCGCTGGCTCTAAAACCAATGACGAAAGTAATTCTAGCCCGCTTGATACACGATAGCTAAGACCCAAACTGGGATTAGATACCCCACTATGCTTAGCCCTAAACTTTAACATTTTCAAACAAAAATATTTGCCTGAGAACCTACTGGCCACCGCTTCAAACTCAAAGGACTTGGCGCTTGACACTTTCTAGTGGCTCTCCAGTGATACCTCTTTGTGAGCTGGATTCCCCCTTATTCATAATATAAAAAAGGTAATGGTGTGCTCCATAGAACTCAAGATGGAGAGAGGATACACATGGTAGGTGTCTCCTGTGTATATGCTTATATATTATATATATAATGTTTTATATTACATAGATGGCTACTATCCTTAAGTAGGTCTGATCTGTAGGGGAGAAAGACGTGTACAACACTGATATATAAGATCATAAAGAAGCAAATTGAAGATCTACCTAAGCTTACAGAAGGTCGGCTCATATCCACTCCCTTTGGGAGAGCTAGCTAAGAGCCTGATATGTGCAGCTGCATTTGGGTTCTGTTGGAGCATCTTTCTCTCAGAATCTCTGGTGACATCAGCAGAACTGTCTAGGCTGCTCTCTAAAATGGCCATACACATGCATGAGCTCTTCTGGCAAACACAGAGACTGTAACAGTCCACACGCATCCATACCACCAACAACCCACCACCCCTCGGCTGCTAACACAGGCAAGATACGTGTAGGAAAATACTGGTTCGAAACATGCTCATTCTGGTTCTTAAAATAGGGGATGTTATAGGCAGCCTTCAGCACTGTGAAGCCTTGTATGTGATTTGGTGAAGCTGTTCAAACTTCCAAGAAATAAATTTGTGGGTTAAGAGTTACACATATGAGTCTAGCTTTTACAGTAGTGTATGTGTTTAGGTGGTTAAAAAAAAAAGATTCATTATTTTAAAAAACTGTGGATCCTAACCTTTATAGCAAAATGGGAAGTTTAGAAGGTGTGCAATATTTATTACTTTTCTTGTTAGTGAGCTTTCTATTACTATGTCAAAATACTTGAGAAGAAAGGCTTGCCTGGGCTCATGTTTTCAAAGTTCCAGCCCATTATTAGTATGCTTTATTGCTTGGCCATGTGATGAGAAAGTCATCTTGATAGGAAGTGCCTGGTGAGGCTTTCACCTCATCTGCCCAGTTGGAGCCACTAGTTCCCATAAAACTGCAGGCTTGGCCCTAAGCCTTCAAGGGATGTCAAATTCCACACTGCAGCCATCTTTAGGGCCAATTCGTGCGTGGGGAGAGTCTGCGTGCTACACAGAAGTTCTGAGGCTGGGGCAGCCATGGGGGTCGTCCTTATTCATGCTGTTTTCTCTTTCCTTCTGCAGATGATCACTCGCGGGTGCTGCTGCAGATGCTGGACGGGGACAACAATTCCGACTACATCAACGGCAACTACATCGATGTATGTATTTTACAACTGCCGATAAACCCAGGCTTCCTGACACACACCACACCCCAGATCTGCATGCAGTTAGTAGATGTGTGTCAGCGACATCCGCAAGCAAGCGTCAGAGTTCCCCACACTCCACAAATGCAGCCTGTTTGGGGAGAAACATATTAGTCCCTTCCTATACCCTCTTTGCCTACCCATGCTTATGTGTACTAAGGAAATGTTTTTACATTTTTGTCAACAACTTAAAGATGTTTGCATATTAATGGGACAAAGCCATCTAATTCCTAATGCGGTGATTTGCAGGCGCTTGTCAGCGCTGTACTTTTAAGTCGCCTTCAAAGTCATCCACAATTGTTCACCAGGACTTCCAAGGCAAGCAAGGCGTGTCATTAAATATGCAAGCTGTTTAATTATTGAATATGGCTGCCTTGTTCATTCTGCATCATGTTAACTTAATGTCTTACATTTGGATAAATTCTTTAAGAGACTGCTTGTTTTCAGTTGAAAAAAGGAATGAAATCAGAAGTAGAAAATCCCGAGTACCGTGTGGTGCCCTGCAAGACTCAAACCCCAAGAACGGATCCATTTCCTCCCATCCCAGGCATGTGCTGGTTAGCACTTCCAAGGACCGATCTTTGCCACATGTGTGTGAAGTTTCCCTAATCCCCGAATCCAAAGTCCAAACTTTTGCAGTGCTGACACAAGGCCACCTCATGTGACAAGCCGCAGTCAACGTACAGCGCGCAGCTTAGTATCACCAGTGACAAAGGGCCTCAGCCATAACACATCAACGCTGTTCCCACAGAGTTAAATTACTATACAGATTGCCTTTAGGCTGTATGGCTAAGGGGTACGTGAAACACAAATGACTTTATGTCCGGACCCCATTCCCAGAGTGTCTCATTCCACTCCCTTTCACATCAATCATTAATCAAGAAAATGCCCTACAGACTTGCCTACAAGGCTGATCTTTTAAAGGCATTTTTTTTCAATTAAGATTGCACTTCTCAGATATGTCTGGGTTTGTGTCGAGTTGACAAACCAACCAGCACAGGGTATTGAGGGGATCTCCAGCTGGTAAGTGACACCGATGAAGACTGAAAAATAGGTAGTCAGTAACTCGGGCCAGCCTGGAACAGCATGGGCTAGCTCAGTCATCAGATGTGTCCCTTCTGTCTCCTCAATACTTTCTAAGGCAGTAGTCTTCCAGAGTAAGTAAATCAATGTTCTTTCCCTAGGAGCCTCCAGAAGCTAACAAATGCATCATAATTCTCTAAGGAATTCTATTTAATATTGGTTTCAATTCTGTCTTTTGAGATGTGGGCGAGTCCACTGTATGACAAAATTGCAGCCTTTCTTATTCATTGCTGTTGACTCAAGAGCAAAAATATCTAATAGATAGGCATTTGAGGTGTCTGAGAGATCTGTATTTTCTTTCCAAATTTTTTTTTGTTTTCCGGTTATCTTTGAGAACAGTATTTAGGGGACTTTCCAGGGACAGAAATATATTAAGGTCCACAATGACACAGTATGTACTAGAAGTAATTTTCTCTGAATTGACTTTTATCTTTCCCAGATACTTGTCTTATGATATCTTTGCCTCCTTCTTTTTTTGTCCCCAGTTTAATCTTTCCTGCTTCCTATAGGGTCATGATTAAGAGAGGGGCTCTTTTATAAACTCTCCTTCTCTAAACCCTGGCTCTTGCTGTAACATTGTATCTTGGTATGAGTAGTGTTTGAGAACGGCTTTGAGCGTTGCTATTGATGGAACTATCTATATTGATAGAGCAGGGTGTGCATTAAGTCCTCTGCACACTGCCAGTGACATCCCCAATGCAAACAAGATGCTATTGGACATTCCCAGCCATCCACACTTTAATAAGAGCCTTGGTCATTTTAGTTCAGAGAATCCATAAATTGATAGCCCTTCCTGCTCATCCATCATCTCATGGCCCGTGTATAATGAAGTTCCTTGCACTCTTGCACAACATCCAGAAAGTTGTATTTGAGGCGCCTTCACTTGGCAAGACAAACTAAATGATCCTGTGTCTGGCTCTGAGCCATCGAGGGATGCAGTGGTTGGTGTTGGGATGCACAGTCTTTCCCCCAGACTCAGGCTGTGACTTCTGTACCGCCCATCGACTTTGAGTTTATCAAATATTCTTTCTCATTTATTTTTAGGGCTATCATCGACCCAATCATTATATCGCAACCCAAGGTAAGTTTATTTCAGCTCTCACACCTGTCTTTTGTTGCTTGCTCATCTCCGTCACTTTACACTTATCATCCCCGGCCTCATGAAAATATTTTACATGGAGTACATTGTGTTCCTAGCAATGACACATGTGCCCTTTTTTGCCCAGCAGAAGTTTTGTGCTGTAGTCACTGATTTAGAACTTCATGTTGAGATCATTAAAGAAATGTGCTCACTGACTCATTATTGAATTCAGTCATTCAGTCTAAATGCTTTTGGAATTAGTCTGCCATTTGCAAGAATGTATTCAGTGTTTTCTACGTGGCTATGGAGAGAGTTGGGGAGAAGAGTGCCCCTTGTAATAAGTGTGTGCTGGCTACTGTCTGTCCACAGAACTGTGCTAGTCCCCACTGGGGAGTCACTGTTGACCCAGTGGTTGAGTTTAGGGGGCAGCTATGAGGTGGCCTGCGTGTATCTGGGTAGGCACAATGCACAGAGCGTCACCGAGAGGCACAGGTAGCCTGTTCGCAAAATTGGAAACGGGTGAGGCTGCTCTAACGCGATGGCCACAGAGCAACAGGACTTGCGAGTGATAAATGATCGTGGTTGAAGACCTGGTAGCAGGAAGCTCATACTGCCAAGGTGGAATGTAGATGGCAAACCCTTTTCATGAGGGAAATGAAAGAAAGCTAGAGGACATGCTGAGGAGTGTCGCCATGGCAACATCTCTGCGTGATCTTCTCTGTGGCAGATGAGGATGGTCTCTAGGAAGGGCTAAGAGACAAAGTTTTGTGTGTATGGGTCATCCTAAAAGACAGCTTGGTGAATGGATATGAATGAGCTAAAGAAATGCTAGAACCTGGAGAAGACCCAGCAAAGTCGAAGAACATGAACTTCTCCATTTTTTTTAACTTAACCATTCTTACTGGTGATCTATTTGTGGTAGCTTTACAATGCCACAACACAAGGCCTGAGAGTATCAGCTGATAAATAAGTTCATTTTGATATCTTAGTGTTTTCAGTCTATGACTAACCTTCCCTGTTGCTTAGAGTCTGTGGCCACGCAGTACATCCTGACAAGGGTCCCATGAAAGTTGCTCCTCACCTCACGCTAGAGAAACAGAAAGGGAAAGGAAGAGGTAGCACCATCCCTTGATGACCTATGACCTCACATGTTGTGATGTCTTCTAAAGCTTCCACCCACTTCTCCCCCTGGTACCAGGCTAGGAACTAAGGGTCTTTATTGGGGCATATGAGGGCCAGCTGGGGGACCATTACGTCCTAGAAAAAGCAGCTGGGAAGTTAGGTAGCTGTGCGTTCCACATCCACAGATCAACTGAGCATGAACTGGAACTATTGGGGGGGACCTCATACATTGCATGTGTCCAGAACTTTCTGTCTTATCGTTATTCCCCAAATGATGCAGCATAGCAACTGTGTGCACAGGCTTTGCACTGCAGTGTCCTGAGTCTCATGGAGCTGGTTTAAAGCATTCAGAGATTATAAGGAAACCACAACACCTTTGGCTGTAAGAGATTAGAGCATCTCCTGATGTTTGCAGCCTCGGGTTCCTGGTCCATCAGGGACCTGGAGGATGGCTGCATTTGAAATGTAGCTCTCAAAAACATAAATTGGGAACCAGATTCACCTAATCCTCAGATAAGCAGCTGCATCTGGCTACTCCCTGTGGTGCTATTGTTGGGCAGCGCAGTGTGTGAAAAGCTTTGGGATTAGACAAGATAAAGACTGTAGGGTCTTGTCCCTACCTAATAGGGATGGCTTCATAAAGAAGCGGAGCGGCCCCATTTTCTCACATCACAACCAGGGTCATGAGAACTTACCCTTGCCCTGTCTCTAAAGGCAGTTCCTTCTCTGTGACATGTAGTTAGTAACAGCTCCTTCCAAGGTCCCTTAGCTAGGCAGACGCACACTTCCTTAGAGTGCCCAGTGGGAAGTGCCATAGGCTAGCCCTCCACATGCACACTCTTCTGCCGAGTGCCCAGTGGGAAGTGCCACAGGCTAGCCCTATACATACACACTCGTCTGCCGAGTGCACAGTGGAAACCTGCCGCAGGCTAGCCCTACACATGCACTCTCAGAGTGCCCAATGGAAAGCTGGCACAGACTAGCTCCACACAGTGGCTGCCAGAACCATGAGAAAGCAGTGCCTGGTGCAGCTTCCTGCAGTCAGGCGAGAATGAGGAGTTGCTGAATTGATTCTCAGCCCCTTCCGGACCCTGCTGTTCCCAAACTAAGCTCATCCGTGCTCCTTGGCACGCGCTCTTGGTACTCTGGTGTGGGCTCTGAAGCAGCTGTCACAGCTTCTGGTTTAATAACATTGATAGTGTCTGGAACTGGCCACTTCTTAGAATGTATGTGAAATTTTGGTTGTTAAATGTTCAAAATTCCCCTTAGCTTGTCTATCCAGCAATTTGATTGGTACCCCATGCTTTCCATAGATGGCATAAACATCATATAACTATGTCTCTTTGGAATTTTCAAGATTTCTACGACTAAATAACCATCTCTCCATGCTGTCCTTCAGAACGTTTCTCGATCGATTTTTCTCCACACCTAAGGGAGATGACTCTCTCTGAAGAAAATAACACTAGCAAAACCGCTTTGTGCAGAAAGAGCTCGAATGACACTTCCCTGCTTGGTGGCCACCTCAGCCTTCCAATTGCCAGGTGATAATGAGAAGAAGCATCCAGAGGTAGCTGAGGACTGGCAGGTAGAGGCCTGACCTCCAGGGAGAAGGTCCAGTGCCCTGTGGCCAGACCCTGGAGGCCCTGCCTCGCTGTGGAGCATGCTCACAACTGTTGCCCTCACTGTTAGTGCTTCACGGCCCATGGGAGCAACACCTGCAGATCAGGATGCTGGGATGAGAAAGGTAGACGGCCAGTGAGAAAGGCAGCTGGCCGTCGAGTCATTGGCACTAGCAGCTGNACCTCCCAAAGCCGCCAATACTGCTCTATTCTGAGAAGCCAGCAAAACAGGCAGAAAGGACTAAGAGCCAAGTTTTAATTCCTTCCTTACTCTGTGTCCCTCAGTGTTTGGTACAAGCATAATTCTGGGGGGAAAATGTACTTAAAGTAACAAATCTCCATGCTCTCACAGCCTAGCTTATTCCCAAGAGGTTATAGTATAGATTGTCACCAGGTCTCTTTAATGCAAAGGCCATTTCTCCCCTTATAGTCTTCCCAGACACCTCAGTATTGATTTCCCACCAATATCAGACTTTGATCTTAATGATAATGGTGGTATTTCTGAACATGAAAAGGATCTATTTCAAACTTGATGGGTTTTTTATTGTATTGTATTGGGGGGGAATGTTTGTTTGTTTTCAGAATTGCTTTTCCTGTCCACTTGCGTTAGTTCTTTTCTGTCTAGGTGGATGATCCTGTATGAATGTCATCACATCTGAATGATACATTCATACAATTGTAACATATAAGAGTCATGACTCAGCAAATCGGAGGACAGTAGGAGAGGATTTCAAACACCCAACTCGCAGCAAGGGGGTTTGCCAGTGGCTAGGCTAGCTCAGAGCTGATCATATTTCACAATCACATGGTCACCCATGGAGTGGGCCTCAGGTGAGATAGTAAACATTAAAAACCACTCCATAACCTGACCAGGAGAGCTCCTGCTGACTTACTGATGGGCACCAAGGGGGTCTGCACGAAACAGTTTTATTGCTTAGCTGCATTTTAAAGTTGACTTCAGGAGAATCCTGCTTTAGCCAACATAGGGGAGGAAACCTCAAAAGAAAATCTGTAAGTCACTTTCTGTTATGGTGGGTGTGGCTTGTGAACACTGCCCCTCTTTCTGCCTTCTGCTCTCTCTCTCTCTCTCTTTCCCTCTCTCTGTCTCATTTTCATGTTTCATCTATATTTTTATCTTTTTTAATTTTTTACGTGGTCTGGTTTCAATTGGCACATAATTGTGCACACTTACGGGGTGCAGTATAACACTTTAATATATGTTTGCAGTGTGTGATGACCAGGCCAGAATGACTGAAATTTTCCATTTGTGCCAGGAGCATTTTGAATCCTTTCTGGCCATTCTGAAGTCAATGTTAATCACCGATGTTGTAGCAGCATTTGGTGTGTGGAAGCTTGTAGTGAAAGGGGAGCAGCCTGCTTTTCGTCCCACCCAGCTCCCACATGGCTAGCTTATACCCCAAAATAAC
>LOEQ01000034.1:856149-866396 GCA_001685075.1 Bramus lutescens | reverse complement strand
GATAGATAGATAGATAGATAGATAGATAGATAGATAGATAGATGATAGACAGATCTGCCAATACAGACATACATATGAATATTGTTCTTGCAGCCAGAAAAGATAGTAGTTTCTGGGGAGCAGCCTGGAAGAAGCAGCAGCAGGAGTTTGGTAGGCAAGTGAGTTGCTTTAGTCTCCACGCAAGGCCAGACTCAAGCACAAACACATCATCTACAAACAGTAGCTGATGAATCACACCACTTCTGATTCTAAAATAATCACAGCTGCTTAATAGTTTTTATAGAAAATGCCACATTGTTCAGGGAAGTGTGGCAGCTTACCACAAATTGGTGACACAGACACGCACCTTTGAATCAAGGCATCATATTCGATTAAGACTGCAATTGAACAATGATGCTGTGACATCTAGAGAACATTGGGATGGGTCTACACTCAGGACTTCAGAGTGCTGCTTTGGCAGGTGTTATTTGTGTTGTTTGTGTGTAGCAGAAAGCACTGGTGGAACATGACAGTTTTGGTTTTTGTTTTTTGCAAGAGGCTCACCAGCCTGACCATCCAGCCTTTACCTATCACTCCAGTCAGGCTGAACTGAACTAAGAAATTGCCATTCCTCCAGAATGCATAGGAAATGTAAAAGAAAATTTTTCACATGGAAAGATTTTTATCTGTTATAATTGCTTTTTTTCTCTCTCTCTCTCTTAGCCTGAGTCCTTCTTACCAATCATTGGTTTGAAAATTAACCCCTTAGCAATGTGCTATAACTGAACCTTATGGTGACCTGAGGAAATAAAAACCCCAAACTGATAATAGATAATTATTATCACCCTTAGATAATAGATAATACACCTTGGCAGCTTATCAGCATTTCAAAGGTCAAAAATTGTAGAAATTCCCATCAAAATGCTCTGGTATCATAAGCAAAGAGAATCGTGGATGTTAGAGCTTTCTGGGTTTCTGGTGTGTTCATCAATATGATTTAAACTTATCACAGACTTTTTACTGCCATCATTCAACCATGAAATAATGAATCAGAGAGTTTGCCTTTAATGATTTTTTTCTTGTGTTGATTTGTCTTGTGCTATTTAGCTTTAGTTTACAAAGTAATCCAAAATTCAGTCAAGGTTCCCAGGCAGTAAGGTGTTTCTGTATTCTTCCTCCTGTACTCTCATTTCTTCCTGTTGACTATAAGATCTACCCAACAAATTAATTTATTTGCTACAAAAGCATTATGACAAAAGATACCCACATCTGGGTTCCAGTAATCTTTGTGGACCTATTGGCCCATTTTGGATTGTTAATTCATTGAACTTGTATCAAAACAGAATACACAGGGATTTTTTAAAATTGAGATTGGTTATACGCAGTTTTCAAAGATTGTGTGCACACAAAACCCCTGCATGGGAACTTGTCCTTCCTGGCATATGTTCAAAATGTGTTTGGTGGAGATGGCAATGTGGCTTCAGCATATGTTTGTCCCTAGGTAAGTGAGTTTTGGCATAATCTCTCTGAATCCTAAAATGGAAAGCTATGGAAGAGCGGATCCGAGATCTCCTCTGGCCACAGAGAGAGAGAGAGAGAGAGAGAGAGTCTCTCTCTCTCTCTCTCTCTGTCAATTCTTTTTGCTAAGTGTATGCAGTAAAAAAAAAGATAAATACCTTATAGCTGGATGCAGTTTTTGAAATAGTAACAAATGTGTTTTAGTCTTAGTGAGTATCATGTTGCCTACCCTACCCACTGAATGAAACAACAATACTAACTTCCTGGACAGAGTAAATATAGCAGTTTTAACTAAGATAAAATTATAGAAAACAAGACTTTCAGGTAGTATTATAAAAAAATGGATTTGTAAATTCCAGTTGGGTAGAACTCAAATGACTCAGTATGGTATATTTAGAATGAAAATTGAATCAAGAATAAAAAGGAGTTTATTCCAACACTACAAAGTGTTTGAAACCTTTGCAAGGAGGGACAGCAGTAGGAAGGGAGTCTCTGATAAAAGGTTGAGTGAACTGAACCATGCTATGTGGGCAACTAATGGCTTTGTATACCCTTGACCTTCCCAGATTTGAAGGCACACCAAACTCTTAGAGAAGGAATTTAATGCTTTGTTTCACAAAGCACAGCCAGGGAGCACTGCAGGCCCTTAAGAAAACTGTTCATTCAACATGCCTTCAACATGGCTTCATGGAAGCCACCACCAGAGTTGGGAAGGTCCCAAACTTCTGAGCCAGAAGATGCTTCTTGGAGTTTTGGAGCTCACTTTCTACACCTAAAGCAACCACAAATTTCTGAATATCCTTAAGAAAAAAGCAAGAGAGTGCTTAGAAGTTGTGTTCACAAAAGATAGCCAGAGTTTGGACATGAGGTGTGATATAGGACTAGCCCAGACACACAGCCAAGTTCGCATGCCTAAAAAACACCACCAGATGCTGACTAAAACACTCAAAGCGTGAAAGAGGAGGTCTATGGTTCAGTAAAGTCAGAAAGAAAAAAACAGATGAAGTCAAAAGGGCAGCACACTCTTCCAAAAGCCATTGGGGTCTGCATGCTACCTGGTAGTATGTAGCTTAGATTATCTTCTGTAAAGATTAGCAAAGAAAGGACAAAAGGGAGAACTTAGTATGTGACTGAACAAATTCACAGTAACTAAGTCAAGTCAGACTGGCAAGAGTGACCATTTCCAGCCAATCAGGCAAATATGGGCAAACTTCAGTGATAGAAAAGGACAGCTTGTCTTCTATCCCCACAAGCTAGGACTGTACATTCAAAAACTAGTATGAGTCTTCCCTTTTGTGTATTCCCTGGTAACATCACCCACTGAAACCTTACTTTCTGATCCTTGTTAGACATGTGCAAGTTAACAAAGCATGTAATCAGGCTATATATCAGAGTCAATAATTGTCATTGGGAAATAGTGCTGTAGAAATGTACAAATTGAACCCACAAGCTGGAGTAATGGTCTAGGGGAGTTGCTTCAAGAGTGGGCATTCAGATATCCTTCAAAATGAGTGTGCATTGAGCAGAAGAAAGATGAAATGATTACCACAGTCCCTCCTCTTCCAAAGGTGCCCTTCATTCCTTTCCCAGCACAAGTGAATGTGCACCTGGAGGCAGCAGAGTACCCATCAATCACTCCCAGGCTGGCTGCGTGCCTAAGCAACATGTGCAACCGTGGGCAGCCCCTCCATGAGCAGGCGATTTGCAATCAAAACATTGCTTATTTCACTACAGGATAGCATGGTGCTTCTTTTAAGAAACTGTGTGACAACAGCAGCATGCTAACTCATCAGAACATGTGGCAGGAACATCCAACATGGCTCTACCACTCAAATTACACTTTGACTGATCAAGGAGCAGCTAGAAAAAGACAGCAAAGGACACAAGCTTAATTGAACAGTTCACCATATGATCAAACTGCCGGGGGGGGGGCAAATACTAGAGGTTAGTTACCCTTTCTTCAACTGCTCTCTTTGAAGAGCAAGAGGAATGGATGATAGCTTCCTGAAATAAGACAGCTTCCAGTGTTTGATAAAACATCATTTGATAGGTCTCCCTTACCAAGCCCCTATCTATCACAAAATCCCTGAGCTTTCTTCTAGAAATAGATGTGCATAGAACATCCAAGAAGTCCCACATTGGAAGTTAGCAAAAAAGTAATTTAATTTTTAATTGGCATTTATTTTATCAGGAGTTGATATCATAAACGTGCTCTACCATGTCCACCAAAATGAATCTAGACCTGCAAAACTTTAATTGATGCATACATATCTTAAGAAACTTGATCTGCAGAGGTGGCTGTTAGGAAAGCGATTGCCCTGTGAGCATGAGGTGTTCCTGGATTTGAATCTTCACACAAAAACTGGCCATGGTGGCTCATGACTGTAATTGCAGTGCTGGAGAGGCAGAAACAGAAGGATTCCTGAGGATCACTGACTAGCTGGTCTCGCTGAATCAGCAGGCTCCAGGATCAGTGAAATGCTAAAGAGTAAAGAGGATGGTATATGAGTGTGATAGCTACTTTTATGTCAACTTGACACAAGCTAGAGGCATTGGAGAAGAGGAAGCCTCAGTAGAGACAATGCTTCCATAAGATCTGACTGTAGGTAAGCCTATACAGCACTTTCTTAATTGATGGTTGATTTGAGAGCACCCAGACCTGAGCAGGTGGTCCTGAGTTCTGTAAGGAAACAGGCTGAGCAAGCCATAGTTAGTAAGTCAGTAAACAGCACTCCTTCATGGCCTCTGTATCAGCTCCTGCCTCCAGATTCTTACCCTGTTTGAGTTCCTGTCCTAACTTCCTTCCATGATGAACAGTAAGGTGAAGCATAAACCAAATAAACCGTTTCAGCTTATACTGCTTAGTTTATGATTTCCCAATCTTGGTAGAGGTAAGACTTCCCTAGTGCTTTACTTTTCTGGTTTTCAGGTTGAACCCCAATTTCTGTCTCTGGTTTTTATTATTTGTGCTACATTTATTAAATGTGTGAATTTAGTAGTTGCCTAATGGCCTTCAGTATATCTGGTCTGCATAATTAGAATAAGAACTTACCTACATCAGGGTCTCAGTGAAGACTAGATGAATGATATCCCCATAGCATGCATACAATTCTGAAGGCGTAAGTCATAAACAATCCCACACCAGTTGGGAATTAAAGGGGNTTGGCTGAAGGAGCGGAAGGAGCTCCCGCAACACAATTCTGCCTCACTAATGGGAAATTCCATGGAATGCTAGCATCTCTTTATTGTTACTGCTCTTAATCTTGCAGTATTCCAGAGCCTTTGCTCATGAGATTACAGTTTCTCACATCTAACTTTCAGCATGTGGAAAAGCAAATACCTTCTCCACAGCTTATGGTGTTCTCTGTTGCATCCTACCTGTACAAAATCATGTGAGGAAGATAGCCTCCACCTCAGCAGACACCATCCCTGCCTTTAATAGGTATGCAGCTCTCCAAGAAAGTCCAACAACAGTGACTTTTTTCTCCTCCTAGCAGTGCTCTTCCAGACATTTCTCAATTCCATTGACCACTTGTCCTTCCTCTGTTCTACATGTTAGCTCGTTAATAGCAAAGATGATTCTTAGGCTAAAAGACTTACAAATCATATCCAGAAAAGGAGTTTCTTTAAAGCTGAGTCATGGGGCCAGAGGCATGGCTCAGTCAGGAATGCACTTGCGTGAGAACCTGAATTTGATCCCCAGAAACAAGGTAAAAATGCCCAAAGTAGTGGCAATCCCTGAGTTAGGAAAGCAGAAGCAAGAGAGTCCCTAGAGCTCGCCTGCCATCCAGACTAGCCTAATCAGTTTGCCCCAGGTCCCAGGGAGCAACCCTATCTCTAAAGAACTAATGGAGTTCTTGAGGATGCTATCCTCTAGTCTCCACATGCATGTGTACATGCGCAAACTCACATGCTTGTCCACACAAACATACGACTCATGACCTTTATCCTATCCAAATCATCATTTCATTCTTCCTATTTGGACTGCAAGTTAACATTTGATCCAAGTCCTAAAACTGCCAAATACAAGGCACCATGAAAAGGGATTGTTTTATTAGCATTGAACTCTCTGGAAGACCTATATGCTATTTATAGTGTTATCATCTAAATAAGAGTTTTAAATAATTTCAAATTCAGCCTAAAGCATTTTAATTTTATAGAACAATACAACATTATGAGCATCAGAATTATGAGCATACAACCACATGATGAATCTAAAGCACTTGGCTCTCTTGACTTAGCAACCTTTAATTCTAAAAGGCCAACATAGCTATCAACTACCATGGCTAAGCCTCCCTTCCAGTTATCACCTTAGTTTTAAGAGAAAATAGTGAAGGAAGACAGAAAAGTATACATGTACTTCAGAATTAAGCACAATTATTTCAGGAGAAGAAACTAATTAAGAACTAAAAAACACTACATATAAAGCTTTTTACTTAGAATTTTAACCAGATGTCTCTTTATCTTCATAATCATTCTAATCTAATATATTAAAGTAACACCTTGCCTTCTAAATGACTCCCTACTCAAAAATAAGTAAACTTTGCGCTTGAATTTTGATAATAATACAGTTCCCGTTGCCTCACATGTAAGTCTGAAACTGTCTTTTATTGTCCACTAAACTCCTCTCAGCACTCTCTAAGTTGCTCTAGAGTTCTTTGTGACCAGGATGCTGATGATGAAATGTTTGTACTTCAATCCAAGAGCTTCTGTGTGGAGGGTACAGTACAGAACTGTTGAGACAATGCAAGGCTTAGCTAAACAAGAATGCTAAAGGCTTGTGGGATTTTCAGTGATCATAGAACCATACTGCTTTTGGAAAGAGTTCCATGAAGTTTTAAAAAACCTTCCCCCCACTATCTTACAGACTTAATTCTGCTACCTAAACATGGAGGTCACACTTCCCCAATAAATAAGAAGCAAATTGTACCTAGTGTGTCTAGTTCACAAGAACTAAGCACTCTATAAAGCCACATGCCACTTTAGGGAAACAGAAAAATAGGGCACAGGAATCAGCTTGTGCTTAAATTGTAAGGTTCCGGAGATCGTTGACTTGCACAAACAAGCTAGAATATTCTTCATAAACAGCTTCAGAAAGTTACCTGCCCAACAACCAATGCACTACAGACTTCTGCCTCACAGGCAACTTCTTTTCTGTGCTGGGTGTGTAGTTCAGTTAGAAGGCACTTGCTTAGGGTTCACAAAGCTCTGGATTCAATGCCCAAACACCACCAAAATAAAACGTTACCAGAAATTCTCCTTTTTATCTTTCCTCTTTGGTTAGGCCAAGTGAAATAAAGCTGGTAGCTATAACCTCGAATTTGAACAAATCGTAGAATGCAAGGCTTTGGGTTAGATCGCCTCATTAAAATGTTCCCAATTGATTACTTTTATTGTTCATGTTTTCAGTAGGCACAGAATGATAAGTACCAAAGAAATAGAAATCCGAAAATAACTAGGAAATCACTTGACAATTGAGAGACCATTATACAATGCTAAATAGAAACCACAGGAGCTAACGCTGGCAGAAGAGTGTTGTTCAAATTTATAAAATGAACAGAATTATCTGTTTTGCAAAGTTCATAATTTTTTCCCTCCTCTGTCTTTTCCTACTATGACTAAAATGGATTCCCCAGGGCTTTCAGCCCCGAGGCCATGATCTTTCAACAAGCAGACAAAGTATTCCTGTTGTATCAGAAACCAGAAAATGTAAGTCACATTCCAGGATGTTTCCTGGCCTGACAGTTTTGTTACACTGGTGACAAGAGGAGCATTTGTAAGACAGCATTATCAGTTATGTTTTAAAACATACGTACCAGACTTTGACATGGATAGTTTCCTGATACTAACAAAGGCAGCTATTGTTCAATAATTTAATATACATAATGAATATAAAGAATAGTTGCTAAAAATGTAAAATTCTGAGGCCACACATTGTCTTGACCAAATCTGAGCTGCAGCAACTGGAGCTGAGGATCTACTTTTTCTGTTGGTTTTTTTGAGAAGGGATTTTGTGGCATAAACCAGCCTGGTCTTGGACTTGAAATCCTCCCATCTCATTGTCATAGATTCTTGGATTACAGATATGTGACATAAAGGCTGACTTGGAACTCTAAACGTTTAACAAAATCCCCAGTTGATCCTAAAAGAGGTGATTGTCAACTACATATTCAATAGAATCGAGACGGAATTCTGGTTGTACTACCAACAAAGAGAGATAGTGTTTGTGACATGTTCTTTGTCTGGCCCATCATGAATTGGACATCTGAATCTTCTGCTAGCCCTTTCTATGTACTTCCTTATAAAATCCAGCTTTAGAAAGGGCCTGGCTAAGGCAATTCAGCCAAAACCCTGCATCCTTGATCTCCCTTATACCTGATCATCTTCATTCTTTCCCATTCCCTGGTGATATCTAATGACGCTGTCTTCTGACCTGCCTTAGAAGACTCCTCTCGGGTCACTGTGGCCTGAATGCCCTCTTACTTCTGATATTTTTCCGGACTCAGTGTCCCACACTGCTCTTCACCTATGAATTCCTACTTGTTCATGATTTTAGAGTTGAGCCCAGTCTTTGTCTTCCACTACAAGAGCTCTTTGACATGATCCCTATAGGTATATCAATGGTTAATAATGCAGCCCTATTACTGTGATTTTACCAATTATCATGAGATCACCATTTTGTTAACATTTGTGGGTCTGCTAGATGTATTTGGAACTTGTATTAACAACCAGCTTTACCACTATAGCGCATACCTAACTCCTTTGGTTAACTCTGCAATGTTCCTCAGTATGGACTCACTTACCCAGAATATCTGCTTAACGGGTAAGGTTAGACACTGAAAACTCAACAGAAGATGGATATTAACATCTTTCCACCTCCTGATGGAACACCTTTGATAGCAGGCCAGAACAAAACAACTTACTTTATTTCATAAACAATAATGTCTATCTTCCTGTCTTCTGAGTGTAAACTCCACACAACTACTTCTAAAATGAGTTAATTCTGGTTTGAAAAGGGAATGGCAGATTCAGAGTTATGGCATCTGAATTTAAGCTCTAACCCACCATTTATTTGATAATATCAAATAATATTTATATTGTTTGCTCCCTCCTTTATCAGTCAAGCAAAGTAAGACCTGTAGCTCCTGTGGAGCGGTCAGCAGAGCTCTAAAGTGCCTACTAGTTTCATTATTCTTACAACATAAGAACCTGATTTCTACAGAGAAGGGTGAATAATTTTATTTTATATTTGAGCATAGAAAAAAATGCAAGTTTTAACTTCATTAAAGATCGATGAAATTTAGGAAAGCAAACAGTTGGAATTTATAACAATTATGATTCCACATCAGAAGTGTCTCATCTATCTGAAGAGTGCAAAATGCTCCACACTAAAAAACAGGTTACATTGACTAGTGTAGCAACCAATTTTATTCATGAATTTGATCATTTTTGCCCAACTTTTAGCAAATCATTTTCCAGTCCTGATGCAAGCTAGTAAATTGCCTTCAGAAAACACCCTTCCTATCAAAGAAGATAATTAATCTAGTCTAGTAAAACTTACTGAGATATTCCAGTAAGGAATATCTTTATTTTATAGATATCAGATAGATATTTATCTTCTGATAAAGCGTCTAAAGGTGAAGATAATGAGTAGTTTAAATTCACCAAAGTGTGGATGCCTAAAAGGAAGACTTAGCTGATGACAAGACCTGAGAACGCTTTTGACTGAAAGTGTCCGGCATAGTATTGCATGTATACCTCAAACTGGCACAGAGCAACGAATGAACAGGAAAATGGAGTGAGAATTAGTGCAGTTAAGATGAACACAAATGGAATCTATATTTTATCCATTGCCACGGCGCTGCCTATTATTATCAGGATGTCTAACCTAGTCCCTACTTGAGATATGAGTGAGGACAGCCCATACCTTGCTGCTTGTGAGGTATTGCTCAAGCAATGAACAGTAAGCAGGAATATTCTGTAGTGCTGTCAATACCTAGTCTTGTTTTTCTTTTCCTCTACAGTCAAAGGAAAACAAAAACAGCTCTCTCCTCGTTTGCTCCTAGGACTGATGTAAATGTTTAAGTACCTGTAACGCAGTAAGCTCTATAGCCAAGAAAAGCAAATGACACTTTCCAAAGAGCACAAACCTAGCTGGAATAATTAAATGGGGCAGGTGGACTCTCTTGTTATTGAAAGAAGAGGCTTCTAAAAGAAGTTTGTTCTGGGAGAGCCTTAATAGCAAAGACAAAGGCTTGAACTGATTTCAGAAGAAAACTGACAGTGGTTTTAGCATTCTACTTTTTCTTGTTTAGGCCCAACTTGACCTAATGGGACACTGATCATTTTTCCACCTACTAAGTGCTGAATCTTAAAAGATGAAAAGATGATTAAGATAAGGCTCTTACATGTGATGAAATGAGGAGTCAGTGATACATAAACCACAGATGGGTTACTGTTACAAGCTGGGGGGGGCTTCAGTTCCAGGTTCTTTTCAAGTAATATCTATGAGGACTCTGTGCCCTTCTCCCCAGAGAGCAATGAGTAACCAGACCAAGCAAGAYAATTMTTTWTATAATGATTCTTTACTAGCAACTTRAATATCCAATGCATCAATGGGGTTTACAATCTTAATAGGCATGGGGGATTGATAATGGGTAACACACAGGCAATTCAATATCACAATTATTAATCCCACTAAACCTAATACATAAAACCAATTCATAACCTTAATCTAACTTATCACTTAT
>LOEQ01000034.1:832596-855426 GCA_001685075.1 Bramus lutescens | reverse complement strand
CTTAGTAATTTTCCACACCACACACAAGAAGAAATGCTTTTACATTACACCAAGCTGCATTCATTCTTATTCTATAAATTTCCTGCTCTATCTACACTACAGATTCCCCTTTATTTATTCATTCAGAGGAATCTGTTTCCATGCTCATTACAGTTACTCTATTCCATTGGCTGTCCTAACACCATCTTTGTATTCCAATCCTTTGAGTCATAATTCCCTTGTTGCGATTGGAAGAGGAAATACTCCCCATAAGATCAAATATTTGAACAGTTTGTCTCCAGCTAGAGTAGCTGTTTGGAAAGATTCTAAACCCTTTAGGAGGTTGAGACTTGACGGGGGACTTGCATAACTGGGGCTAGGTCCTGACATTTTTGAGCCTGGCCACCCTTCCTGTTTTCTCCGCCCACTTCCACATAGATGCAGTGTGACTAGCCAGCCTCCTGTTCCTGCCAGCGTGCCTTCCCTGCCTAATACCATGCATTCTCCATCACAATAAACTGCACCCATGGGAACTGTGAGCAAGGACAAGTCATTTCCCCTGAAGTTACTTTTGTCAAGACATTCTATCACAGTAACCAGAAACTATGATGTCCATCATGACAAATTTACATACATAGAAAGCCAAACACAAAATGACCTCTTCACCAAATGAAGAGTACTTTGTAGTCCAAATTTACTTGGAGTACCTCTTCTTTCCCAATGTCTAATTAATATTGCCTTTATCAATCCTTTTATTTCCTAGCTATAAACAATTAGATATTGAATCCTATCAAATTTTGCTGAGGAATTTACCCCATAAAAATAGTTTTCTTTCAACCCCCACTACTGAACACTTCTTCTTTCAGATTTCCTTTACAGTCAGTAGCAAGGAGAATGACAGAGGTCTACCTTACCCCCAGCCACTGCCAGGAGTGCCCCCCTCTACCTTACTCACCTAGTTCACAAGCTCCCCCTAATGTCCCAGCATGGTGCTGCCCCTACTGGTCAGATTAGCGTGGTCTTTCCTTCTTTGAACGACTTTGGCATATTTTTAAGAAATTACTTTCTTTAACGTATTGATTTCTGTTGCTTATAGTCAAAAGAGCCTTAACTGAAGCAAATAAGATTTAGAGTAAAATATGTTAAATCAACCTATAATAAGAGGGGAGAGACTAGTCCCAGATCTATGATATCTTGCTAAAGTTACTTAGTACTCCTGACACAAAGAAATTGTGCACAATAAGTGGTATGTATCACTAAAATGTGCTGGGCTGAAATAAAACTGTGCACATGAAAAAGAGTCACTGTATCACTAAAAATGGAGAGAGTGATTTTTCATTTTGTGATGGAATAAAAATATTTTCTCTGCTCCCACAGAAATATAGACAAAATATGTCTCAAAGTAGTGATCATCCTGTGTAGCATCCTCATGCACTGAGTAACCAATACTGAGGATAAAGTTGCTGTAAAGATTCAATTTTCTATTTTCAAATGATAACATATCTGTATGCCTGGTTACTGCAAATTTTTAACTAAGACACTAATCATTCCTGGGAGTGTCAATAAAAGTTAGCCTACCATGTAAAGAAACATTCTAAATGTCACAAATTCATAAGAAAAACACCAGTCAGTTGGCAATTCTCTGATATAGGCTTCTCATAACTGAGTCTCATCATGCACCCTGGCTCCACTACATCAAATTTTAACTTCTGTGTGACCTTCCTCCCCACAAAGGATCCCTGGTTGATTTGCTTATATTTGATCTTTTTTAAACTGTCAAGAATATATCAAATAATGAAGTACAGTTACACAAAGATGAAAACAGTGAGTGATCAGTAATTTATTAATATTTAGTTAGTGGATGAAACAAAGAACAAATAGAACTTCTCCTACAGCATGTGCAACTGAGAATTACCCTGGGTGGGGATGTCAGTGTACACTTCCCAGGGGAAATTCTATTAAAGCCAGACTATAGAGGTAGCCCTCAATTACATCTCCAAATGTTCTTTCTTGACATTTTAGACTAATGTTTAATAGAACTTCAACACTTCCATGTTGAAAATCTGCCGCAGAAGGAGAGCAGTTAAGCTCAGAGACTTATCTTTAGGCATCACTGACTAGGAATCTCTAGGGCCCATGAGACCTAAAGCCCCTGTTACTATTTTCCAATGTGGTCAATCTTATCAGAATTCCACAATTAATTGCATGTCCCTGATACATCTTCAGGTAAGAAAAACGAGTTATAAAGAAGTATATTGTTGTATCTTAAAGGAAAATAACAAATTAGTCTAGGTGGTTTTGTTTATATAGAGTTTTCTGCACAAAGAGGGATATGTAGAGAAGAAAACCCTGAGATGTCAGGGGTAGTTTCTAAAGGGAAGAAAGTAGACAGTGAGCAACAGTGAATACCAAGAAGTTGAAAATAACTGAAGAATGACAATGATTAAGCCAAAACACGATGTTCATACCTGATCTGATTAAAAACCTATAAAAACTGAAAATAGTATTTCAAGCTTTTCCAAGTAGAAATACCACAGATAAAAGACAGTCTTGATTGACCATATACCAAGATTATAATAATTTTCACTATTGATATTTGTTTTCAATTTAATATTATGTTTGCAATTGAATAATGTTTAATTTTAATGTGGGTTTAGGCATAACCTTGTCTCCCAGATTTTTTTTGAGAATAATAGATGGCTATTTATTTAGGGGTAGACTCACAAATCAAAACCCTCTGCTGGAACAGAGAATAGCAACCAAATCCCGCAGCCAGAAAAGAGGCCGGACACATACTTTACATCAGCATAAATAATATAAGAGGCCATGCCCCGGTGGGCAGTTAACTTAAAGGCTATTGGTTGTAGGATTTCCTACAGCACCTCCCTGTTTTGTTTAAATAAGAGATTTCTAAGACTAATACAAAATTATATACAATAAAAATAAATTTATTCAATAATTATCCTATCCTAATGAGTTTAAGTCTTATATAGTAAATAACTTGGCCAAGACATGAGAGGAAATTAACTACAACTATCTAGTCTTCAACTCCATCGAAGATCTAAGAAGGGAAATAATATTACTTGAGTAAGCAGGAAGTGCGATTTGAAGACTCTATCTTTACTTCAACTTCTTTCTACATCCCATATGCATCCATTTTTTATAAGAAACCTCTGCTTTTGTAGAATTTCTAACAGATTTCTTAGCGTGGCAGTGGGAGAAGGAGGAAAGGAAAAAAACCTGTGATTTCTGCTGTATGGTACTGCGCTAATACTTTGAGTTCATAAGTCCACTTAGTCCTCTCAGGAACATTAAGATGAAGATTCTGTCACCTCTTTTGAGTAGATAAGGAAACAGCTAGGTCTCTTTCTTGAATTCACAGAGGTAAAGCTTCTGTTTCTCACACAGGATAGTGGGTTGGCAATGCTCCTGTTTTATCTACTGGACTTTGCGTCCACCTACTTCCTACATCCGTCTCACACGGACCTCTTAAGGAACTCATGGCCAAGTCATGCAGCTATGGTGCGTTATGTGTTACGGGCCATTCTCTTTTCTCTCCCCCGGCCTTCCTCTATTTCTTCTTTTCCTTTCCCCTTTTTCCTCTTCATCTTTATCTTCTTCCTCCTTCTTGCTCTTCTTCTTACCTCTTCTCTGACCCTCTTTTTCTCCCATATTATTTATTCTTCCACCATCTCCTCCCCAAGCACCTTTCTGCTTCTTTCTTTCTCTCTCTGTTGTTTGGGATGTGCCGTAACTAGTCAGCTATCTACTAAGCAAATTCCCACAAACTCCTTAAGATCCAGTTATCCTCTCCTCATATAGTCCATATCTGGCATGGCATTCCCAAATAGACTCAGAGCTTCTCTTATATCCCTGTGTTGCCTATTTTTACATCTTTCTTGTCCATTTCATCTCTGCTCTGTTACTTACCCACTAGCTTACTTAGTCTTCCCTTTCTCTGCCCAGTTATGTGCCACTGTGGGACAGCAGCTGTATGGAGTTTCCCTTTGTCCTTTCAAAGTTTCATGGACAATTTGGAATGGATCAAACACTTACTAAACCCAAACTAAATGAAATAATGAGTTCATTGTTCTCTGTTGTTTAATATAGCAATCCAGGGCACGTTAGAGTAGATAGTCAAGTGAGAAAGAGAGAATGAACATGAGTTTGCCCTCTGTTCATGAATGATAACAGAGGCTTTCAGATAAGTTAACTATCGGAGAGAGACTTTGCATCAGAGTAATCAGCTCAATGGTGCAAAGTCTCCGAGGCATAATACAGACTTCCACACAGTAAGCTTTGCACATTGCACCTGTAGAAACCCAGCCTTAACTCCCTGATAACCAGCCTTTCTAGCAATCTCCTTATCCGTGACATAGAGCAACAGTGCACACCTCAGAAACTAACTACTGGTTCCTCACCCACAGAAGGAAAGGGGAATCCCCAGTAAAATTTTTAATTGAATTTCTTACTCTTCCAGTAGATAAAGGCTGGATGTTGAATTTGAGAAGTAAAGAAATGTGACTTTTTTTTACTTTGCAAAATGTGATGTGTTAGAATAACTAGATTCCAAGCAATGCAAAATTGTACTTAAAATAACTTGGAAGAAACAATGAAGGTTTTGCCCAGGAGGTGCAACCACCGAATAGGACCTTTGGAACAAGTGGGGACAAATGAGGCCCTGAGGCCCTAGGCAACAGGAGTCAACAGCCTTCATCAAAGAGCCATCTTTGAGTTGAACACAGTCCAATTATATTCAGTTTTTCTAAGCATCAGATTGGCCGAGTGTGGTCATGTGTCTACAAACTGGCAAAGAGAAAGAGAGACTCTACCACCAAGACAGCAGTCAAACTGAGTAACAAGTTTCCCACAGACATATCAGGATCCAGCAATTAGAAAACAAAGAAGCATAAACAGATTTGGAGATAGCATATCCATTATTCATTCATATTCCTTACTTTTCACCATAACATTTACAACACAAGGTCCTTGGAGGCATAAAATTTTGTGTTGTTCCTTTATTGTGCCTTTGTCATTAGAATATTACATAGCTTAAAATAATCATTCACCAGATGTTAGAAGGGGGATTAGCCCAGTGATAGAACAGTTGCCTAGTCTGTAGGAGGCACTAGGCTCTATCTTTAGCACCATGATAAGTAAATAAATAAATATTGGTTAATTTATTACTATGTTTCTAAATAATTTCACTGTGGTTATGGTATGCAAAAATATGTAGTCAGTAAATTTTATGTAGACTCAAAAGTTTACAAAAGAATTGAAGTCTAAAGCAGACTCTGGTTGAATACCTTAACTGAACAGAACACAGAAGGAAAGTTCTAGGGATGTGCAAATGTTAAAAAGCCATGCAGAAGATGTGCAGATGTTAAACAGCCAGGCAGAAGGAGGCACAGGGAAGGCTGAGGAGGGAAGGGACCATGGTAAAAGGTCCACCTTCAGGCAGCTGTTGTAAGCATTTTTGCACATGCTATCTCATCATAATAGTGTGCCAAAACGCCAAGAAATGTGTAAAAGCAATGATTCTCACAGAATATGGACTTCATTTGCTTCATAATCATATATACAACAGGCCCTTGCCCTGAGGTACCCTCCACTAAATACACACTTGGTTTGCACAATGAGGCCATTGACTCTGGCAAACAGCAGTGTCAACATTGCTAATCAGAAACAACAATCTCTCATGCCCATCTCAGCCCCCCCTTCAAACACACCCACAGCAAGGAATAATGACACTTTATATGTGCCTATCTGAACATTCTCTTTCACTTGTGTAGACAGTCAGCTAGCCTTGCAGCTTGCAGCCAGCTAACCCCTCTCTCCTGGCTTCTAACGGAGATGGAATCCAACTCACCCTGTACTAAAACACTTGATGTAGAAAATGAAATGTTTTCAGACTTCTCTTCATGTTTATTTAGATCTACAAAGTGCCCGTGCCTGTTTTACAGTTAGCAAAAGAGAAGCTCAAAAAAGTGGGGAAATCTCTCAGCACGTCACAAAATGCTAGGCCTGGGCCTGGTGTTTACCCTAGGTCTCCCATTTCCTGCCTCAGTTCTTTCCTCATTCCGAAGTGTTTGCTCATAGTCATGCTAGCTTCGCATTTCTACAACAGCCCAGAGACTAAGAATCGTGTGCTCTAAGTAGTTTTTAACTCAGGATGCTCTTTTTTTGTGTTTGAGAACTCACAAACCAACCAGATGGAATGTTCTTTCAAGTTATGCAGTATGATAATAAGGTCTATGTATCCAGGAAGTATGTCTACTCTGATCTCTGGAGGGTGTTTTTTGTTTCGTTTGGTTTTTTAAATTAATACAATTTCAACCACCCAGACACGAACATGCCTTGGTCGCTGAGACAACAGCACCCTCTGGATGACAAAAAGCAAAGGCAAAGACAGAATGAATGGTTATGATTTCATAGATTCACTCCTCATTTGGATTCAGAGTTCCTGAAATGGAAATATAATTTTTACTAATTCTTTATCTACTCTATCAGTCAGGGTTCAAAAATTAAAATCCACTCTGAGAGTTCTTTTAAATATTAGCATCCTTAATCATATCAAACATGGTCTACATGATTGAATTCTGCTAACTAATATGAGTGTACTTCTTATACATAATTATGTGGAAAAAAGTTCTAGAAAGCATCAAAACTATTAACTAAAATATGAAAAAATAAGTTAAGCACCATCAAAATTTTAAAACTTTCATTCCAAAGACTATTAAAAAGATGAAAAAAGACACAGACTTATAAGTGAATACTTGCAAATTATATTATTGATAAAAGAGTTGTATCCAGACCAGATCAAGATCTGTTAAAAGCAGATAGCAATACAAATAACCAATTTAAAATAATCAAAAAATAGGGGCTTAATAGATGTCTCAGCGGGGAAATGCTTGCTGTGTAAACATGAGGGTCTAGTCTCAGATACTAGATTGAGGAAAGATGCCTGACATCAACCCTGACCTCCAGACACACCAACAGGTACCAATATCTCATACACACACACACACACACACACAAAGAAAACAGAATAAGACACTTAAAGTCTCCAGAAATAGACAATATGCTTGTATTGCTATCTTACAAAGGAAGATATGCTGAAGATTAACACTTATAAAAAGACCAAAAGTCTGACATCAGTAATCACTACAGAATTGCACCTTAAAGCCATAACAGGAAGCCATCTAATGCCCATCAGAGCCATTATAATCATGAAGATGGGGAGGAAGGCTCAGTATTTTAAGAATGTTTACTACACTCCCAGAGTGCACAGTGTCAGTTCCCTGTACCTCATGAAGCTCACAGCCATTGTAACTCCACTTCTGGGGAAGAGGTGCTAGAGTTGTACACAAACACAATCACACACACACATACAATCACACATACACACGCATAATTAAAAATGATCAACATTTTTTACTAAAGAATGACTATGATCAAGATGTGACAATAAGAAACACTGATGAAAATGAAGAAACATTGGAAGCATTGTACATTGCTAGTGAGATTGTAACATAGTATAGCTTTTTAAAATCTGTTGGCTAGTTTCTTAAAGATGTAAGCATAAATTTCTCATACAGTCCAACAATTCTACCCCTCACTATTTACTTAAAAAATAAAATTCCCAAACTATACTTTCACAAAGATCTGTATGTGTATATCATAGAAACATTAATAGGTCCAAGATATAAGTAAGCCAAATTTTATAATAGGAACATATATAAACAAAATATAGTATATTAATACAGAAGGATATGACTCAGTAATCATAAAAAAGAAAAATGGATAAATATAACAATAAAACCCATCCTGAGTTAACAAAACCAGATGCAAAAGGCTACGCATTACCCGATTCCAGTTTGACAGAAATGTTTAGAAAGCAGGCTAAAGAGATGGTCCTGGTTAAGAACACTGAATACTCTTCCAAAGGACTTGGGTTTTATTTCCACCAGCCAACAGGCATGCAGGTAGTGAAGGTAGTGCAAAGAAAACATCCATATACTTTTTTAGTTTAGAAAGTATTTAGAACATAAATTTGTGGCTAACCAGGCTGCAAATGAGAGCAAAGATTGGTTGGAAATGAGCATGTTATCTTTGGGGATTGATGGTAATACTCCAAATTCAGATAGCGGTGATGGTTGTGCAAATATGAGAATTTACTGAAAACCGCTGAACTGTGCATTTAAAAGGGTAGATGCTACGGTGTGCAAAATACATCTTGAAGCTAATTAAACAAAGGGTAATATTTCCCTTTTCACTAAGATTAAGAGGGATTGTGTTTACCTTTTTTCCATGTGAAGCATCACCTAAGAAATTGTTTAAGAGAAACAGCGTTTTTCAAGATTTGAGAAAAGGATGACATCACAGACCAGATACACTAAGGCAATCCTGGGCTCATCTCTCTTTAATGTCTTCACTTTCAACATTTGGCTCAGAGAACCGAGACTAAGATACAAACCAATGGGCTCAGCGAGTCTCAGATGATAAAGTTAGGAGCCCAGAGAACAAAGGCAATGCAATGTCCAGAACGCCATAGCAGAGTGAGTCACTCTAAGAGAAGTTGGGAGATCTATACAGGAGTTTCCTCAAGTGGCAAGAATGTGCATGTAAGGTTTTCACACAAGGTCAGATGATGTGGAATGTCTTTTGTATATGTAGTGCTTTTATTGGACAATAAATAAAGCTACTTTTGCCTCTGGCAGGGCAGAATATAGCCAGGCTAGAAGAGATATAGAGAGACAGTAGGCATAATCAAGGAGATGCCATGTAGCTGTGTAAGAAGAAGGACACTCCAGAAACTTACAGTAGGCCACAGCCTCACGGTGATATACAAATCAATAAAAATGGGTTAATTTAAGATGCAATAGTTAATAATAAGCCTGAGCTAATAGGCCAAGCAGTGTTGTAATTAATATAGTTTCTGTGTGCTTATTTGGGTCTGGGCAGCCAGGAACAATCAAGAAGTCTCCAGTTACAAAATGGTGCCCACCATCTGAGACATGGATCCACATAAGAC
The DNA here is from genome assembly GCA_001685075.1 of Bramus lutescens. Classification (NCBI taxonomy): domain Eukaryota; kingdom Metazoa; phylum Chordata; class Mammalia; order Rodentia; family Cricetidae; genus Bramus; species Bramus lutescens. The sequence continues at coordinate 846,413 of LOEQ01000034.1, read as the reverse complement.
CTAAAAAAGCTGAAGGAAAACAAAAAGAGGGCTTCTAGACCCACAAAAACAGTAGCCAAGCACAGCTTCTTGGTAGCTGTAATTTTTCAGATAGGCTGTTTTCTGGCAGCAAGCAGAGGCATGGCTCCTCTAAGAGCTGCTTCCTGGTTTGTGCTGGCAGAACAAAATGATTCTGGTTCTTTCGGGAGGTTCTGCTATGGAGCACATAAAGGGGGTCTGTAAGCAGTGTGCTACAAATTGCTTAATGGCAACATACACCCACTACATCCCTGGAGCTGGTTCCCATGATCATGTTTTGCAGAAGTGGTGAACATACCTCGATCATGTTGGACAGGGCAGAGCCAACAGGCAAGACTGTGGAGTTGGTCCTAGCCACACTCACTTAGCATTAAAAAAAAGGCACTCCTGGTCAGAAAAGGATTTCAGATATACAATAAAGATAGATTCAGATTAAAAAAAAAAAACTCCTGAATGGATTACATTGTTGGATAAATGTACATAGGCTTGGGAGAGAGAAGAAAAAGAATATAGACAGTTATAAAAAGAAATAAAAATAAAACTAAGTCTTTAAAGAGATAGTAAAGTAATATAAAAGAGTACAGACAGTTACAGACTAAAAGAAGAAAAATAAACCATGTAAAGATGTAATATACACAAAAAGTCTGGATTATGTATATTATGTGCTTTATTTGGATTTTTCACTACATAGAGACATTTGATTCAGGAGACTGTTGAACTAAATCAACATATATATTTTAAAGATATTTTAACTTCAAAATTTGAGTCTAAGGATATGTTACTTTGGAAAAAAGGTTCTGCTTTTGTNTTGGATAAATGTACATAGGCTTGGGAGAGAGAAGAAAAAGAATATAGACAGTTATAAAAAGAAATAAAAATAAAACTAAGTCTTTAAAGAGATAGTAAAGTAATATAAAAGAGTACAGACAGTTACAGACTAAAAGAAGAAAAATAAACCATGTAAAGATGTAATATACACAAAAAGTCTGGATTATGTATATTATGTGCTTTATTTGGATTTTTCACTACATAGAGACATTTGATTCAGGAGACTGTTGAACTAAATCAACATATATATTTTAAAGATATTTTAACTTCAAAATTTGAGTCTAAGGATATGTTACTTTGGAAAAAAGGTTCTGCTTTTGTTTCCACAGAAGATGAGAACCTTACAGGTTAATGTGGTTGGATGGAATAAGACCCCCTGAAAGGTCTCCATGAACCCTAAAAATGCTTTGCCCAACAAACAGCAGGAAGCAGCTTCGAGAAAACAATGCCCAATTCCCAAAATGATTGTTTATAAATGTTTATTTTCATTTAAAGGGGATTAATTATAAGTGATTAATGGTCACAGTCAATTTCTAGAAAGAAAAAAAGGGGTATGACATAGAAATGAATACTTTGCATTAGTATGGATCTTGGTCTATTGATACAAATTTAATGTTGATTTTGCTACACTGTGTATATATATTGCTACTCTTATTTAAGGTACTGTGTGCAGTTTACTTAAAAATATAATGTATAATTAAGAAATACAGGTTAATAGATATCTATAATGATCCAACTTTTAGTCATGTTAGTTAAGTTTACTAGAGATATAGAGATATATTTTAATTAGATATATATTAGATATATTTCCATTAGATAGATAATCTTCAATGCTTCAAAGACATACAGAATATGGCATTTAAAAGGTTTTAAGAACTTAGACTTTTCTCAACAGTGATGTCTGCTTCTGGCAGTACCAGTTCAGAGAGGCTGACAGGCACTGAAGAAACTTGTTATGGAATTTGTCTTCAATGTTACAAGGCTAGCCATTTAGGCAAGAAACAGCTCTTGCCTAGACTGCTTGATGGTAAGCTGTATGAACTGGACACACAGGACCCACAGAAAAGTGACTGCTAAACTTTTGGGAGCTATAGATCCCAGGCCCTTTGATTTTCTTTGCCTGCTTCAGATTCTTTGCCTGCTGGAGTGAATTGAGCATAAGACCCTGCCTGCAGCTGCTCTGAGCATGTGACCTTGATGACAGGCTGATGAGACCTGCAGCTGAAAGATCCCCAGAGCTGGGCATGGCTAAAGATCCCTATATATGCTGCCCTTGAGCATAATGAAGATTGGCATTTGGCATTCTTGTATCAAGGATGACCTGTGTCTCCATGTCTCTATCTGTCTGTGTGTGCATGTGTTTTTAAGTTCAGGCTTAGTTCCGGGCTTACATACAGTCTTGTAGTGACATGGGAGCTACCGGACCATCAGAATGGTCCTTCAGGGTTCCTGCTTCAAAGAGGAAACTGCCAGACATTCTTCAGAACACAGAAGAAAGTGACTGACAAGCTACCAATATAGGCAAAACAGTCTTTCAAATTTCCTGCTTCATGGAAAAGTTTGCCGGATAGCATAGGCCTGTAGAATGACGATGGATGCCTCAATGTTACAGAAGAACTTTGGGTGACTGTCCAGGCAATGAGATGTCTCTGTCAATTCTAGAGTTTTGGAAGTTTCTTTCAATGCACTTCCTGTTTACGGAGGTAATATTATATCCTTCTAGGGTCTTTGATGGAGTTGAATAATAGATATTTATAGTTTCTCTTAGTTATGATAAAGAATAAATTCAATACTCCCAAAGATAGGATAGATGATAGATTATTTTCCTTAATTTGCAAAATAGTAAATAGGCCAAATATTGTAACAATAATTCTTGCTTGATAACTGTTTTGTATATGCAATTTTACTATGTTAAAATTTAAACCTTCCTTTTTAATTAGACAGAAAAGGAGAGATGATGTGGGATGATGGTCTTTTGTATATGTGTTACTTTTATTGGTTAATGAATAAAGCTGCTTTGTCCTATGGCAGGGCAGAATAGAGACAGGCTAGAAGAGATATAGAAAGACAGTAGGTATAGTCAAAGAGACACCATGTAGCTGCCAAAGGAGAAGGACATGCCGGAACCTTACAAGTAGGCCACAGCCTCGTGGTGATACACAGATTAATAGAAATTGGTTAATTTAAGATGCAAAAGTTAGTTAATAAGGAGCCTGCGCTAATAGGCCAATCAGTGTTGTAATTAATATAGTTTCTGTGTGCTTATTTGGATCTTGGTGTCCAGAAAACAAAAGTGCAGTCTCTGTTTACAGTCAGAACAACTTGAAAAGATCAACAAGAATAGCCAGACTAAGCAATTCATTGTCCACAAGGTATTGGGAACAGTCATAAGAATCATATTTCAACAGTGAGAGTGAGAAATAATTAATCTTAGCTTAAACATAGTTATGGTTTGATCTAAAAAAAATACAGAGCAAAACCAAAAGTATTAAGCTTTTATCAAATAAGTTAGAGATGTCCTTGGACTAAACTCAAGCATATTTCTGTGAATACACAAAGCTTTGGCACTAAAAAGACCTTGATGCCTAGCATCCAATCAAAATTCACCAGGTATGATGGTTGATCTTCATTGTCCACTGGATTTGGAATCACCTAGGAGACACTCCTTCAGTTGTATCTGTAAGGGTGTTTCTAGAGATGTTCAGTAGAGAAGGGAAAGCACGCCCTAAGTGTGAAGGACACAACCCCACATCCTGATGTGTGAATTAGCCTGACAAACAAAACAGTGAATATGAACACCAGGATTCATCTTGTCTCTGCTTCCTGGTTAAAGAAGGAATATGGCTGGTCTCCTCACACACTTGTGCCCATGCCTTTCTGCCATTTTGGAATGGATCACTTCTTAAACTATGAGACAAAATTAATTCTTTCTTTAAGCTGCTTCTATCAATGTTTTTTTCACAATAGTTTTTTTGTTTGCTATTTTTATATTGTTTTTATTACATTTCTCCCTTCTAAACCCTCCTTGCTCTCCTTTTAACTCATGGCCTCTTTTTCACTAATTTTATAGCATGCATGTATGTAATAATTTTTTTTATTTTTATATATGTATATGTTCTTTACATATAACCTTCTGAGTCTATATAATGTTACTTGCATGTATGTTTCAGGGATGAACAGATGACACTGGAAACAAATCTGTGTGCTCTTCCTTGGAAAGAACCATCTCTCCTGCTCCCAGTTTTAGTCAGCTGCTTATAGTTCTTTGTGTAGGGTTGAGGCATTGTGTGCATTTCTCCATCCTGTCTGGCATGTTCAGAGGTGTCATCCTTCTTCAGCTCATGTTTTGACAGTCATGATGATGAGACTTTATGTGTATAGCTTCTGATGTAACTAAGAGAAACATTCTCATAGCAAACTCCCTGGTCCTCTGGCTCCTACACTCCTCCCCTTCTCCCACATTTTCTGAACCTGAAGTGAAGGAATGTTTTGTAGATGTATCTATTGGGAATGGGAGCCACTCTACAGCTCTACATTTTGATTGGTTGTGATTTTCTATAGTGGTCTCTCCATCTCCTTCAGAGAGAAGTTTCCTTGGGGAGGAGGTGAAAACTACACTTATCTGTGGCTATAAAGATAAATGTTTATAAACTGTTGTCAGGGAATATGTTGGGTTAGTAAATTAATGGTTGTAGATTCTTCTCCAATAAACAAGACTTCATTAGTGCTGATTAGTTAGCTAGGTTTCTATCACCAGGCATGGTATCCTTTTTGTTGAGTGGGTCTTAAGTTCAAATATAGAGCAGCTGGTTACTGCCAAGATACATGTGCTACTACTGTTCCCATAGGATTATCATGCCATGCTCATTGTTAATGTGGTTCACAGGTGCCATAGGTTGGTAGGACTGTTGTTTGCTTCTTTCCTTGTGTGTCACTTTATGGTACCATGAAAGACAGTTCTCAGGGAGGAGGCATTCAGGTCAGTTCTGACTGAGTGGGCTCAGGGCCCTATTTCTGACGTGCATGGAGTCTTCAGCAATAGGGACTACATTCGGTCTCTTAGGGGTAACTAAGGACAACAGCCATAGGCTGTATGTTTTGGAAATCTCCAGAGCAGCCCTGGCCAACAACACAAAGAGGATCTCTCACATCTGGTATTGGGGTTTTTGATAGGAGGTCTTTGATTCTTGGAAGGAGAACCAACATACCAGATGAGAAGAGTTTATTAAAATTATATATGTATATTTATATACTAAATTGTAGGCATTATGGGGTTTGTTTGTTTTAAATAAGTAGATAATAGTCAGATTCCTTGTGGCTTTTTCAACCATCCATATTATTTTACCTACCTACCTCCTTCTCCTGTGTTACCTCCCTCCCTTTTCCCTAAGGAGCCCCTCTTGCAATGCTCTCCCCATCAGGCCAATTGCATCCTGATATTCCCCTTACACTCCTCCCACTTTCTGTTGTATTAATCTCCTACCCCACCTAAGTTACTCCCACTTCCCTCATCAGATCACTGCATCCTACCATTCCCCTTTACCCTCTTTCCACATCTTCCATATTTACCTCTCTCTCTGCCCTAAGGAGCCGCCTTTCCCATTTCCCTGATCATATTTCTTGTACCCTGATATTCCCCTCTCTATTGCTCCCAACACCCACCCCTCGCATCCTAGCAATGGAACTGTCCATTGTACTGTCCTGATTTCCACAGTTACTCATGCCTGTAGATTTGGAGCTAGAAACCTCCAGTAAGAGAGACAATGCTAAGTTTGTCTTTCTGGGTCTATCATCTCCCTCAATATGATTGTTTCTTGTTCCATTTATTTACATACAAATTTCTTTATTTCTGTTTTCTCTTATGCTTAATAGTGTTCCACAGTGTCCATGTACCACACTTTTATTATCCATTCATCAGTTGTAGGATATTCAGGTTTTTTCCATTTCCAAGCTATTCACAACAGTCTTTAAAGGTAACTAATATATCAGGCATGCTGAGAAACAGAAAATCCAATCAATCAAAGCTGACATGGATAATAGAATTACCAGACAAGAAAATTAAAGATGTTATAACCATTTTAAGTTCAAGAAATTAAATAGGAACATAATGTTATATTTTAAAAGGCACTGAATTTTTGAAGATGAAAATTATAATACCTGATGTTCAAGATGCACAGCAAATTGATTATCACAGAATAAAATACCAATGAGCTTGAGGTTGGAGATTTAACTCAGTGGTAGAATGCCTGCCTATCACTGCAGGCCTTCAGTTCCATTACAGAACCACAAAAATATTAAAATCAGTTATTTCAACTCATTTTAGAAAGCAATAGGAATTGTTAAAAATAAAACTTAGACATAAGAAGGCTTTTTAAAAAAACTATTAAAACATTGATGAACCATTAGAAAATTGAAATGGTCTGATATACAAGTATTTAGACTCCCCAAAGAGAAAAGAGCATGGAAAACAAAAAATCATGATTAAAATGTTCTAAATTTAATAAATACTGTAAAGCAAGTTAAAGTAAGTTTAACAATACACAAGCAAGACGCAAGAAAACCCCACCAAAACACATTAATTGTTCACACTGAGTGATGAAGAGAAAAACAATCAAAGCAAAAGAAAAGCATCAGGGAGAAAAAAGTGAAAACAAGGATGCTCGAGGTGGGGGAGTTCTCCTGAAACACAGTGTGAGCACAGCAACACAGTTAACCTGCTGAAGGAACAAACCTGCAGCCTGTCATCCACAAGGATGCATCCCCCAAAGAGTGTTCACAGAGAGAGATACCAGAAATCATTCCAACAAGCTGCTATTCATGGTCTTAAAGAATGGATAAGATTCAAGCCTGATATCCCAGACACAGTTGAGAGTTTGTAAGCACTGGAAACCATATTTTGCTACTGGTCATGTAGTCACTTTGGTAAGTATTTTGGGATTGAATAAGAATTATAGTGTTCACTTAACCACACACGCTATTCATTCTATTTCTTGAGTTTTACTCAAAATAAATAATAAGTCCATAAAGAGTCATGAAAAATCAAAATATAAGAAGCTCACCTTTTAACCACCAGAACTTGGAAACATGTCTAAAAGACCTTGATAATCACATCAGGTAATAATGAAAAGAAATTGTAATATATCCATACATTAGAAAACACAACCCCGGCAAGGCAAAGATGTGAACTATTGACTGCTACACAGCAGTGTGAGTGAACCTGAATATAATTACACAAAAATAATTCATAGTGTATAACTCAATTTATAAAATGCTGCAGTCTCAACTAATCCATAGTGACTGGCATGATAAGTTTTATATTGCTATAATGAAATATTTGAGGAAAGATAATCTTATAAAGAAAAGAATTTTATTTAACTCATGCAGTATTTTATTACGGAAAACAAGGAGGAGAACATAGACCGAGACAAGCTAGCACTTATCAAGTGTTTAAGACAAATGGGTCTGCAGTGGCATCTCTCCCATTTGAGACAGAAAGCAAACAGCACGATCTCAGTGATCATGTAACTCCAGCCTAATTTACAAAGCAGAAAAATCCCTCTCAGTCTCCTGTACATTGCCAGTCATTAGTGACAAATCATTTTCAAGACACGCAGATCGCCGTCTATCAAAGAGTCAGAATGACACCCGCGACAAACCACCATAGCGTTACTTTAAAAGTCTATTGGCTCTAGCAACTCTATATGTGGGCAAATGAATAGACACCAGTCACAGGCTATGTTTTATCCTGGCCCTGATATTTAATTGCGTTATGAGGTTTGACAAAATACCTTATTAAAATAAAGCTCACCTTTTGGGTGAGTAGCTATTGAGAAATTCAAAATTCAGCATAGCCACAGTGAGAGTCAGCAAATAAATTATTGAAGAACTTCCTCAAAAGCCTTATGTTCCTATTAGTCAGATACAAAAACTAAAAGAAAATAGGAAAGAACATCAATGAGGAATAAAAAGGCTAAAGTGTGTAAATGAAATAGCTGCTATCATTTTTCTTTGCTATTACCTTGACAATAAATGGTTTCTATGGAAGCTCCTGATTTATGGCCCTTTCAAGGCAGTCACCGATGAACAAAGCCACTTTGATTTCCCAAGATCCAAGGTGGGGCAGGTCAAGGCGACTAACAATCTCAGTTCACACTTCTATTGGTTGATATCTATCTATGAATTAAGCCTGACCCATACCAAATTTATGAATGGGGCCGATCTCAGCCTACTTGCCTTATCACCAACAAATGGAAACTTTTACCATACCATAAGTCACGCACAGAAGGGTACCCTGGACTTGGGACCCACGCCTGTGCAAGTGCTGTGGGTTGGAAACCTTAAGACTCCCTTTGAAGATTATGCATCAATAAAGTATATTAATCTTGATACAGCTGAACCTTCAACTGCTGGGAACAGAGCTATTACAGTGAGACTAACAAAAGAACCACACATTGAAGCCCAGCAGACTTCTTTTTGGTTTTCCCTGGGTGAGTGTGGGATTAAAGCTGGCATTTCAATAAGTAGAAAGAAAAGCCTAACCAAATAAAAAAATGGAAAAGAAAAAAATGAAACATGGTGGGCAATCAGAGAAGTCAGTCTTAAGTGTGTGGACTGTGTGGGCCACCATCAAGCTCTCTAGAGTAAATGGCTGAGGTGTGTTTGAAGGGACAAGTACCAGGTAGCACAGTGGATGGCTGTAATGTGTGTTACATCAGTAAATTGAAATGTGTTCTTCCATCGCAGGAAGAAGCTAGCTCTGGAAGTAAGGTACCTCTTCCCCCCCATTTCAGACCTAAGTATGTTTGTTCCAAAGTGATTTCTAAGTCCGCTTGCTTAGGGATGGCTTTCCCCACCCATCTCTGTTACATGGAGGGAAGAGAATGACGGAACAGCCAACCCAAGAGTAAACACGGTGTGCTCTTGGGAACAGCTAGAAGGTAGCTCATCTCCAATGGATGTTATTACCGCTTCTTCCACAAGATAAAAGGGGAAGGGAGCTGGCAGTTCAACCATGGGAAACTCGCCCACGGAGAGAAAGCTCAACCAGGAACTCCAGCTGACGCCCACACTTTCTCAATTAGTTTCTGCCAGATGTTTATTAGCCCTGACAGGGCTTCCCTAGTCAATTTCTGCTAGAAGTTTTGAGCACCCAGCTTGATGTTTTGCTATCTGTCCATCCATTCATCCATCCATCCACCCCTTGTTATTTATTCTTTTGCATTGGCTTGCTGTATACTTAGTAAATCCACTCATTCAAAACTCAAAGTGTGACTGTCAAAGACCATTCTCTAGACCATAGAGAGTAACAGTACATATGAAGACAGAAAGTTATGCACAGCAATCCATCTGGGGAAGCTGCACTCAGCAGTTGGGGTGAGTTTACAAAGGGCACCTGGTAAAACCCCAGGGTCCTCCAGAGGAAAGCAGGGTTTAACTTTACTGGGAAAACTCTCTGTAGCTGCTGAGAAGTCACATCAGCCCTACATATTACAAAGGTGTATATGACAGAGGAGGATTTGTAGGAACGTGATGAGAGAGGCGGCAGAAAAACAGGATTGATGGGAAGTCACAGGAGTTGAACTTAGTGATATTTGGAAGGGCAAAAGATCATAGGATTGAAAAGCTTTAGAAAATAGAGATTGTGTGACTTGGGTAGCTGGCTCATTTTCTCTGAAATGTGGTCACCAGAAGAATAAAGAGGGGAAGATGAGGCATTCCACTCTAATGACATTCAAGGTGAGGTGTCTGTGGATGATCTGCTTAGTCAGAAAACAAGAGAATGATGCTTCGAGAATTCTTTTCATTGATAATGTGATGCCTTGCACAAGTGGAATCCTTTAAGTGAAGTATTACACTCATGTGACTACATCTGACCAAAATAATTGAAACCTGAAAAACGCAGCAGCTGCATACCACTCGTGAGTTAGCGTAGCCTTCAGTCCTTCCTCATTAAGGAACTGCCCTCAGCCCACGCCAGCGTGGCTCCATGAACACTCCTTTGTTCCTTTACCCCATTAGGTCAGACCACAGACAGATGCCAGCTTATTTATAAGCTTTGATTTTTGATTTTTTTTTTACTATAGGACTCTCTGATTCCTAGTGAGGGAACAAGTTTATTGTAGTGTCCCATTTGCAAAACTGTATTCCCCTGAACATCATTCAGTTGGAGAAACACTGCTGTCTGCTTTCCTCATGCCCAATATGTCATAAATAATATCAAGACCCTCCTAGGCAGAGTGAATGGTTGATTCTTTCTTCTAGTCTTTTGTTGGCTGAAGAACTAGGCTATGACACATAGGAAAAGCTCTCACATGCCATGGCTTAGCTTTTCCCATGTACTGTCCTTTCTATAGCTCCTGATAGGTATGAGAAGTAAATCAGAAAAGGGAGACATCAGCCATGCTTCCAAATTGCTAGCTTCCTAAGCAAGTTTGTGATTGAACAGACATTGTACAATGCTAATCACAGTGAGAAAGGATGTTTCCTCCTCTCGACTGTGTCAGCAGCAAGACCCAGGTGTACAGCACAGTGTACTTAGCTCCTTTACAATGGTGCAGACCTGGGTTTGGAGCATTGCTCAATCTTACACTAGAAGAAACACAACTGTATTAATAACAAGTACCGTTTTCCCTAATGATTCATCAGGAGACTCTTCCTAATGATTTGTCAAGATACCCTTATTTTTAGCTGTGGGATACTTCAATGCACAATTCTTGGAATCAGGGTTACCTCATTGAATTACCTAGACCGAGACCTTAGTTCAGTACTTATTAGCCGTGTGACCTTGAGCAATTTATTTACCCATGTTTATACTCAGTTTTCCCATCTGTAGATTGAAAATGACTTAGGATAAACTCGTGACATTGATGTGAGGACGAAATGCCATGGCACACATCAAGTGTTTAAAACACACTATGTAGTATGGACTTGATATACACTAACAATTCAATAAACCTTAACCACTCATACCAAAAAAGGCTTTTTGCTTATACTTTGCTTGTTTTTCACGTGGTTTAGGATCTGAGGTTGTTTGGCTGGCTGGTTGTTTTGTTTTGTGCTAATGAAGATTGGAAATTGATGCAGCCATATGGAAAGACTGAAGGGTCAAACAAGGGATGTTCATGGGTGGACACAAACCAGCTTTGATCAACTGTTCCAGGCAGTGACCCGTCACTATATGTCACTAAGGGAGGAGGAAAGCATGGTGGGATAGCCTGACAGCAAGACTGTGGCATCTCTCTGAACCACAAGCAACTGGGCTGGAACAAAGCCAGGGAAGGAAGGCAGTAAGGCAATCTCTTTAAAAAAAAAAAAAATCACAACACATCTTCCTGTTTTGACAGTTCAGGGGCAAAGGCAGCTTTGTAGAATAAAGCAATATACTTCAAGATCTCCCAGGGAAAACATGAGCGAGGCACAGCCTGTTACTGTGGAAATCCCCTACCTGTGTGTGCAAGAAGTCCTTGGCCCTCAACTGAACTGTGCTGTGCAGAGAGGATTTTGGTTGTTTCCCCCGATATAGCATAAAATTCTTTCTTCCTTCCTCGATTGGCCCTGTGCTGCCTCCGATGCTAAGAACACACACAGCATCACAGATCAACTCTTCTTATTGATAATGCTTCATTTTAACCTGAATATGTTCCCCCTTCGAAGAATGTTGAGTTGGAGTCAAATATTCAAATTCCTGAAAATTACACCAACCACGGAGGTAGCAAAATAAAATTAAACTCGCCAATTCATTATATCACAGATTATAAATGGTAGTTGCGCCAGGAACGGAAGCAGGAGAGGGCACCAATAAAGAGTAAGAGAGAACGCACCTGCTAGAAGAGAGAAGAAAAATGGAAACTAATATTTATGCAGTGTTCACCTCTCTCCCTTCAGACGCTAGAACGCTTATTTAATGAGTCTCTCTCTATCAACTTGTCAAGCAAAACAGCTGCACCTTTTGAGTTAAAGTGACATGTCTCCACACAAAGCTTCCAAAACCTAGCCTCAAGCTAACTGCACAAAGAAAAGGGAAACCCAAACAACCACTACCTCCTCCCTCCCAAGAATTGCTTGTGCCATCTAGTGGCACCATGTGACATAGCATCCAACTGGTCAAGGGAGTCTCGAGCTCTTTCTGTAGTTATAAAAGCGGTAACACTAGCAATCCCAAGAGATATGCTAACGTGGAAGAGGGAAATTTTCACCCGTTCTCACCGCTAAACAAAGAAATACAAGTAACTAATGAGTGCTTGGATACATCATATCATATACATATGCATATACATATACATTATGTGTACCAATAATAAAGAAAGAGACGACCAATTAGAGAGTGTGCTGGGGAAGATGAAAGAGGTTGAAGTCAGAGACCCTAGGAGGAGCTAAAGAGAAGACAGGGACAGGGGAAAGTGAAGTAATTCTATTGTGATTAAGATGTCTTTTTTAGAAAACTTCAATTATTTACCTCATCACACAATGTCTGCCCAAGAGATCTTACCTGGGTTTGGAACCAGTGATCACCTCTCTGTACAAAGGAATCAATCTGGAAGGGCTTTTTTGTTTGTTTGTTTGTTTGTTTAATTTCCATCTCCTCCTATTTAATCCTCCAAAGGTAAATAGAATATTTGCTGTTTTTACTGTATCTCACAAAAGATGTTCGTTAAACTTTTAAGCAATTCTACGCTGTTCAATGTTGCCAGCATTGAGAGGTTAATTAATTCGCCTTTACAACTCGCCTAACTCTTTTAAGGATTTGATACAAAAATAGATTTAAAAAATAACACTTTTATAGAGTCTTAATTCAGAGTGAAAAAATAAGTGACCAAATTGCAAGATGAAATTAGAAAGAATTACCAGAGAGGAAGGTGTAATTAATCAGAGCTTACACATATTTTGCTGCACTTAAGAGAGCTAAGGAATAGAAAGGAAGAGATGGTCACTTCCAAGATCTCCATTCACTTTTGGTCATTTCCTCAGGATGAGAATGGTTTTGTTCTTAACAGAAAGTAAATAAGATAAATAAGCTACATGTGATATCAGATGGAGATCAGTGAAGCCGAGGGAAAGGATGGAGACTATTAAAAAGTGACTAGAAGATGCTAAGGTGATACGCGCTGAGCCACGGCTTCCTGGAACCAGGCATTCCAAGTTCACAGAACAGCAAGTCCCCAAGGAAAGGGTGCACCTGGCATGCTGGAAGAACAGAAAGAAAGAAAAGAAAAAGAAGCCAGTTTGAGAGTAGTTGCAACTAAGGTTAAGTCTTATTTAGATTATATCATTTCTGTATTCAGAAATTTCTCCCTGTCTCCTTGCAAGAAATCAGCCAAGCCATTGCAATCTTCTACAGCACCCAACAAAAGAGCTCTTCCTTTGCATAGTGTCAGCTCATGAACACTGACATTCAGATGCGTCTTGCACGGGGGCACCTTGAGCTGACATCTTTGTTGGCTTTTATTCCTGATCAGTGTGAGAGGAGGATTTCCTATAAAGGCCTGTGAGGAACAGAAACATGAGATACTTATAGTGTGTGGCAGCTCTTTCTATAGAAGGAAGGTCTCAGAGATGCTAGAAGAAGAGACAGAGAAAGAAGAACATGCAGAGATATAATTAGAGATTTATCTTAATATCTGGGCTAACAAAATCTGTAATGGGGAAGTTGAACATTGCCTTCTACAGTCATAGGACCTAGTAGATGCCATAGACACTCCCAGTGCATTCACTGTGGTTTGAACTTTTCAGCGAGAATCCTGTGAGAGAAATAATTTAGAGTTTCTCGGTCTGGAGACAAGACACTTTGATGACAACAGGATCTAAACAGTGGAGAAATAATAAAAATTTAAGGAGTTCACCACCAATTTGTCTTTATTTTATGGGAAATAAAAAGAGGAAAGAGGAAGATGGAGGCCCGAATACACTTAGGAAAGAAAACCCTATCTATTACAAACACATACATATGCATGTACCCTTCCACACTCTCCTGC
>LOEQ01000034.1:794358-810137 GCA_001685075.1 Bramus lutescens | reverse complement strand
AATCCACCCATACTGATGCCGGTAAGTAAAATAAGCTCTGTTTTTCCATCCTTTTATTCCACCAATTATACCTTCAGGGTTCCTGCAGCAAATACAGCATTAGAAAGAACCTCACTGGGTAATTTAACATTTGATATATCCCATGCCCTCTGCTTCCAGAAGATTAACAATATTTCAGCAATGCCTAATGTCTCCCTTTCTGGACCATGTGTGATCCTTATTAATTATCCACTGGGATACTTTTCTTCTAATACTTCTGGGCATCCCTGTTTTGGATTGAGAAATATCTTTTACCCAATAAATTTTAAAAGAAATGTTTCTGGACTTCTGACCCCTCTGAGACTGGTTCCCTATGTTGGAAGATGCCACAATCCTTTAGATTATACTTACTATTGCCTTGGGAAAATTGTGCTCCTAAGGAACCATGGAAATTGGAGAGAGATAAATATTTATGGTTGTTTAGTCACCAACCTACCTTTAAAAACTCCTTGAGAGGGGCCTTTGATTATTCCTATAGAAATCCAAATATGGCAGGGGTTTCACCTGCATTCATGGGCATGTTTCTCTGTGGCCCTTGTGCATGTACAGATATTAGGCCTTTAGCCCTTCAAAGGGGCTTGGCCTTCAATACTACAGCCCAACAGAACACATCGGACATCTTTGAAACCTCCCTCCAGATTAATTATACCACGGGAACAAATTTCTCTATTGTCAGCCTAGCTTGTGTTCTGCCTCACTTTATGTTTTTTTTTAATGGGTCAGTTGGGGAGGATGGTGTCCTTAATTGTTCTTCCAGCTCCTGCTTTTTGAGCAATAGCTGGCCCCTGACAGATGAGTCTGTGCTGATGGTGAGAATTCCTGCCCTGGTTCCCCTGATGATAGAAGACCCACATGATGGACAGGAGCTTATCTTGTATAGAGAAAGAAGAGATTTTGGCATCACCACCACAGTCATCACTGCTATCACCATCTCAGGCACAGCTGCCACTGTTGCAGGAATTGTGGTGTCCCAGAATGCAGCTACTGCAGAGACTGTTAACACTCTTGCTGGCCATGTTACCCAGGCCTTAAAAACCAAAAATGCCATTAATTCACATATTCAATTGGGGATATTAAATTTAAATGAACAAATAGCCTTATTACAGGAACAGATTAATGTGTTGTGGATGGTGCAACAAGCCTCCTGTTCTTATTTTTATCATTCTGCCTGTGTGACCCTTATGAAAGTGAAAAAATATGTCCTTCGAGGTGCAGCACCTTAATTCTTACCTTAGGGGGCCTTGGGATAATTCCTTTGTAAACTTTACCTGCTCTTTGGCACATCGAATTATTGTAATTAATGAAACTCATGTTAAACCTGTATCTGCTGAGGGATGATGGAATACCATGGCCCAGATTGGGGGTTGGGCACAGCAATGGGGAGTTGCCTTGTCCTTGGGGATCTTGGGACTAGTAGGGGTGCCAGTAGGCCTGCTCCTCTTAAAACGAGTCCTAAACATCATCACCCTGACTGAGCTTGTTCACCGTCAGGTGTTACTCAGTCTGGTGCATGACTCTCTCAGAAGTCATGAGGTGTGGTGGTGACCCGTCCAGCAGGTCCAGTTATTCAGGGTCTGAAGAGGCTCTACCTGAAAATCAAGAGCAGGAAAGAAGAAGGAGACCAAGCAGATAGAATATTGTCAAGGTCTCCTTTTATTCAGTACAGCTTCATAGCTCATATAGTCTTCCAACGAGGAATTTGGCAGAGCAGGGGAGAAGGGGAAGGGGGAGGAAGTTTGTCAAGAAGGCAGGGTTATCTAAAACTAAACTTTAACTTCCTTGCTGTGTGCTAAGCTGAAACACCTGTGATTGACTAGCTTCCTTATCTAACTTCCTTACTTCTTGTGTTAGCTGGAACATCTGTGATTAACTAACTTCATTATCTAACTTCCTTGCTGCTGATCTCAGTAAGTTTCCATTTGTCAGCTACGTTACCATTTCTCAGAAATGGCCAGGCTTAGGTCTGGGTTTTCTGGCTCGGGCTAGGCCTTGGGCCTAAATCTAGGCCCATAGTTCCCAACAGTGTGGCTGCAGATGCTAAAAAAAATGAGGGTCTCCAAGGATGGGCAACCTGTGAGGAAACCCTCCACCTAAGACAGGGCATCGGGGGCCCTATGACGGGTAAGGGAAGGTACCTCCCTCGCAGGACCTAAGACAGGACCCCTCATTATAAAATAAAGAAGGNCACCTAAGACAGGGCATCGGGGGCCCTATGACGGGTAAGGGAAGGTACCTCCCTCGCAGGACCTAAGACAGGACCCCTCATTATAAAATAAAGAAGGGGGAATTGTGGGAACAGCCGCCCCAAGTTATGCTATCCCTGGCCCCATCTGAGGTGCTTAACTGCAAAGAAAAACATGTTTGACATAAAAAATACCTTCTGCTCCTGGAGTAGAGGAAGGACTCTTGAGTGCACGGTGACTGTTCCTTGAACCATGTTGGGGTTGGGTTACAATCCATTCACAGTCCCCCCTCATCTGGTGCCATGGTAGAAAAGCCAGCCATAGCAGAAGAATAAAGAAGCTGTTCTACCTCAACCTCGTGCTCTGTGCATTCCTTCAACCTGGACACCCTTCACCGATTCTTGGTCTTTTGGCCGTTCAGGTGTGACAAATATCAAAGTCAAAGAAGTCATGATTTGAGTACATCAGCATCAGTCTAAGTCAGGACAAAAGCACAACACACATTACCAGACATACAGGACAATGGCACCAAACAAACCAAAGACACAGCTTCAGACTGCTTCGCGGGTGTTACCCGCCCCGCTATCAAAATGAGACTAATACCCACGCATGTCTCTAAAGAGAACTGACCACACTACTCACTTGTCATACTACAGAACTGAGAAACGCCACCCGCGTATCTCACCAGAGAACTGAACATGATACCTGCGTGTAAGACAAAACCGAGACCGAAGATATACAGACAAAGGCTAACAAAACTTAGAAAGACGAAACCATTGATCCAGAGTCAACGTCAGTCTGTTCCAATCGTCAAAGTCACAAGTAAGACAAAACAAAAGACTGAAGACACACAAGACACACAAACAAACAAATGTCTGTCTCCACCGAGACAGAAAAAAAACATTCCAGAAATACAGATGGCCGAGAGGGCGTATAGTTCCTCCAATCCAGGAGAAACCAGCACCCAGACAGGAATCTCCCAGGTGTCCCTGGGTCCCTTCTCACCTCCCAGGACGTCTCCCGGGGCGGCAGTCAGTGATCTCCTAGCACATCTCCTGATCACTCCCTCCATCTCCTCCCGAGACAAGGGACTTCAAACCCAAAACTGAAAATATATAACCTGTACAGAACCTGAATTCAGCTCGCATGGAAACACAAAGACACAGACACACAGACAATGTCTCATCTCCAAGTGGGTCTTCGGAGACAATGGTGGTTGCCAATCCCAGGACGAGCCCCCAAATGGAAGACCCCTGGTGTGGGGAGACTCTCACTCAAGTCTCGGAATAACACAACCCCCCAGGAACTCACCAGAGACCATCCTTGATGCAATCACACAAGGTTTGTTGACAGGACAGGAGCCAGTGCACTGGGGCCGAAACTCATTTCCCATGCAGGGGTAGAGAGTTTGACCCCGGGTAGCTAGGAGAAGGGGTATTTAAGGAAAAAAAAAACCCAATAATCCAAAGAGGGTAGGGAGGATGTCATTGTAAAATTCCAAAAATACCAGTGATCATTGAAAAATTCTAAAAATACCAGTGATCATTGAAAAATTCTAAAAATACCAGTGATAATCACAAGGGAGTAACTCCCTGTTTCTCAAGATTATAGTCTCACTTTATCTTCAGTTAGTTCCTGAAACAGAGTCACTGAACCAGTTAATCTAGATTTTTTGATTCTTCTCTCCCTGTTTAGATTTTTAGCTCTATTTTTTTCTGCTAGAGGGATCTAGATTTATCCTAGTCTTTCAGTGAGGTGTGGGGAAGTGTGAAGGCATGGGAGGAGGAGAGGGAGCGGGAACTGGAATTGGTATGTAAAATGAGAAAATATTGTTTGCTTTATTTTAAAAGAAGAAAAGAAAAAAAGAAAAATAAAGGTTAGAAGGACATTTGGGAAAGTGTGACTCTATAGTCCATGAAGACTTCCTAAACTTGAGTATTTTTCAATAATCCCAATTGATAAAACTTCTCCATGATTTTTTCTTATTGCCTAGAAAAAATGCTCGCTATTTTACTAATTTCTCTATATTTGATATTCAATTATAAATGACAAATTACAAGAATACGGGTCATGTAAAGAGGAAGATAGACATAGTTACAAACCTATGTTTTTAATCCACCTTTGTTTTCCCAAGAGAACTTTCTATTATTGTCTATAAGATGGGTGGGAGCTGTTGGTTTATTTCTACTCCCAATGTCTCCCCAATCTCCGAAGGCAATGGTTCCTGCATACACAAAGCAATCACTATCACAGCAGGCACAGTGGAAGCAAATAGAAGAGGCAGACAACATGTTAATAAGGAGACTATTGACAACTGCAGTTTCCTAACCCGGGAAAAGAAAAGTGGCCATGAACACATTAAACCTACACTTAGAGTTAGAGCTCTTACATTGTGGGTCCGATGACAATCGGGACCCCGTGTATGTTATGCTTGCTCCATTTTGAAATACAATAGATTCCCTAGCCAGGCAGTGGTGGCCTACACCTTTAATCTCAGCATTCAGCAGGCAGAGGCAGATGGATCTCTGTAAATTTGAGGCCATCCTGGTCTACAGAGTGAGTTCCAGGACTACCTGACACCCTTTCTTGAAAATCACCCACACATACACAAAGAGATGCTCTAGCTTGGCTATGGCACTGAAGATAATTTGCACTGATGGCCGTCTTGTCTCCCCTCTGCAACAAAGGTACATTCTTATCTTCAGCCCGAAAGCAAAATCATTCCCAGAATGTGAAAAGTATGAGTGAGTCGTTCCCATTTTCTTTTCCTTTAACCTTGGAAGATAGCCAAACTGTGTAGCTGAAAAGAATAACGCAAGCAAGCCAAAGACAAAGGTTGTGGAGCAAACCGAATATTTAATAAAGAAAGAAAAAGGTCATTTCAATGCAGATTCAATTAGTTTCGCAGCCAAAGGTTTCCCATAGGTCCCCAGCACAGACCTGTGAGTTGTACTGAGTAAGCGGAAGATGCCCTTTTGCTGAAGAACTGGGACATGTCCCCATGGTCCATGACACAGGCAGGAAAACTGATTTAGTGGCCTAATTCCATTCTCAAAATTTGAAACTCAAGTATTGCGTTGGTGCCTTCTGTGTATTTTTCTGACATTTCACTGAGGCTGAATTGTTCTCCATTTCCCTTTCTACAAACGTGTAAAGGTAAATTTACTATCCAAACACTTGAACAAGGAAAGCCAAAGTATTGAGGGAGGAATTTGTAAGAGGCAGAAATCAGCTTTGGTTATAAACTAAAAGGAGAATATAGGTAGTGATGCAACAAACAACACTCAGAGAGAATCGAGGACATTTTAATGATCAGGTTGATGTCAACAGACAATGGAGTCACGCAGCTATTTCATCACCACCTGCCCTCCTTCCCCAATAGACACTGTTTTCCTATCTTAATAAAATTGCTTTCATGTACCAGTTCAGAGAACCCTATTGTACTCCACCCCAAAACAGCTGCCAGAGCCACGGATATTTGTGAATTACTAAGCTGAAATGAGATGCAGATGATTCAGGTCAAGTCTGCTCTGTAACAGGGCATATCACTCATCTGGACTGTCTAGATATAAGACAGAAAACAGCTTTTCTGTTCTTCCCACTTGCCCTAGTTAGCTTCAGCTATTAACTTACCTGGGGGAGTCTCAACTGAGGGAGTGTCCAGATCAGAATGGACTGCGTCCATGTCTGTAAAAGAACCTCTTGAATGATGATTGACGTGAGAGGACCTCATCCACTGTAGGCAGTACCATGCTTATGCAGGAGCGTTTGGACTATGTAAGAAAGCTGCCTGAGTTGCTGCCTTGAGTTCTTTCTCTGACTTCCCTCAATAGTGAAGTGTGATCAGCAAATGTAAGCCAAAATAAACCCTTCCAAGTTGTTTTTTGGCCAGTGTTGTAAGCAGGGGTGCAATAAATACGCCACCAAAAGATCCACTCGGTTATTTGGGAGAAAAGAGAGAACAGCCATAAGCATCTGGTGGTGTCCAGAGCAGAGAGAATAGGAAGCAGACTGGACATGGTTGTGGTTAAGGAAGCAAGAATAGCAAGTGTGAGAAGAGTGAGAATAGCAGGGGCAGGGGGAGAAACCTTGTCATTGTATAGAGAATGAAGAGGTGTCTAGGAGGAGAGAAGCCTGTCAGTTGTAACAGCCTAAGAGCAAGCATTGAGGAGGAGGAAGTGAGAAGGGCCAGGATGCTGGCTGGACTTTGAGATGTAAAGCAAGCATTGAGAAAGTGTGAATAGGAGGCGAAGGAGCCTGGAGGCCAGCATGGGCTTTGATATGTTGATATGATGACAGATATATATCACTATAGAGTTATACATCCCTTCTGCCAGAGGCAAGAGGAATGACTACTTTAGGTGGATGGGAAAACTTCTCATAAGTCCCTGAGAAATGCTGGCTTTTCTCTAACTACCAGAAATCCTTCCCTAGTACAGCTTGAGCTGAACCTAGTCTCAATTTTGGACCAGGCCAATAGGCCTTCCCTTCTGAGGGAGATGGCAAATAATGGGGTACCCTTTGGATCTGACAAGTGTTGTATCACAGCAATAGCAAAGGAAACTACAACACTGTTGAACATCTCAATGGCAGACAACAGGAGAATATGTCTACAGAATAGCAAGAAGTAGGTAGTGGGGAGCCCCATAGCTAAAGTTCTAACAGAGGAAAATTGTTATTGAGCCTCAGACCCACATTGGAAATGTGTGGAGCGGAATTGTTCTGCCTGAGTTTCTGGGAAAGTCGCAGAACTCCCAGAAAGACTTGCTCTGGCTTGTTCTTCTCCACCCTGCTAGAAACATGTTTGAACACATGGTTGAGAGATATGCTACACTGAAGAGAGAAATCCTGGGGAAAGGGAAGTAGAGTTGAAACTTAATTAACTGCCAAAAAAAAAAAAAAGATGGGTGATGCTGGCTGGGGCATGCCTATGGCCTATAACCCTAGACAGAAGCAGGCTGGGCTAATCTCTGAGTTCAAGACCAGCCTGGTCTACAAAGCAAGTTTCAGGATGGCAATGGCTACACAGAGAAACCTTGTTTTGAGAAAAATAAAAAGTTAAGAATGACCCTTCTCTGAGGTGTCTAGGCAAAACACCGAAAATACTGCCTAGAAGTACAGGCTGGCTTAGGTTAAAGGAAGGACACAGACCTTCCCTCCCTTCCTTCCTTCCTTTTGTTCTTTCTCTCTCCCTTCCTTCTCTTCCTTTCCCCTTCCCCTCCCTTCCCTCGGTCCCTCCCACTCTTCAGTTGTCTTCCTTAGCTTTAGTCTAGAGAATACTTCAGGGATTATGATGTGCCAGATCAACCTGGACACCAGTAGTTCACAGAACTCCACCCTGTTGTTTATAGCCATGATTTTTTTTAATATTCAGACTATACTCTTTCACATTCTTCTCTCTTTTTCTAGAACCAGAACAGGTTGAACTCTAGACAGCAAGAGAATCACATGACTACCTAGCCTTGTCTACAATTCTTGCCTACCAGAAATTGTATGAAGATTTTCCTAATGCAGAGTCGGTTCAATCCCCCATGATAGCATATCTATCTGACAGAAAATGGTTCAAAACTGACGTGACATGTGGTAACAAACTGACCAGCAGATTCTTAAGTCTCCTCCCTGGTCTATGAGCTCTATTTCCCGGCACACATGGCCTTACTGAGGCTGCTCCTTTGACTTCTCACCATAATCTTTAATGTGAGCCCAGTTACTTACCTTGACATCAGACCTTTTGGTTCTTATAGCAAATAGAAGAGAAAAAAAAAGTTTAAATAACATATCTATTGGGAAAGCTGGGAGTTTTTAATGTTTTCTTTTAAGGGACTGAGGACTGCCCACTGTGAGGCAAGTCTGTAATTTCACATGAAGCACTGTAAACACTGCAGGCCCCACCTCAGCCAGTGGGACAGGAGACATCTCAAACTGGAACAAACCGAGGGTGAAGAGGGAGCACCTCACAGCATGCTGCGTGAGAATGGAAGGAAGCAGTTTATCTCCTTAGTGCTTTCTGAAGATGTGGCTCAGTGAGCAAAGGTACTTGCTGCCAAGCCCGACAACCCAAGTTCAGTCCACAGGACCCATGTGGAGTAAAGGAAAAAAGAAAAAGAACAAATCCCTTCAAAATATCCTCTAACCTACACATACACACACACACATCATAAACAAATGTAATAAAAAAGTTACCTGTAATGTTTTTGGATTGTGAGAAGGATTGCAGGTGCGAGTCCAGGGCCATGATGGTTTTTCTTCTCTGGCTTGCTTATTATATATGCCATACATGTAGAAAACAAAGGTCTGTAACCTCAACACAGAAGGGAAACCTCTCTCTTCTGGCTCTAAAGACAGGAGCTGTGGGATTGATCAAGATCCCTTCTAAAGGGTTAATCCAAAGTGGAGAAAAGTATCTAAATGTTTGAACATTTTCAACAAACTTTCTATACTGACAATACTTTTAATTTTAATATTTCTCCCAGAGAAGCCCCGCACCCCTGGGTTTCATATAACAGGGCTCTCACCCAGCAGTTACAGGCACAAAGAACCCTATCAGCACACTGGTGACAATCCTGATGCGGCAGGGTTGTCTGTATCATAGGAAACACTGTCTCTGGGAAACTAAAAGTATACCACAGTGCGTTCGGTGAACATCTTACATGCCTGTTTCCTGTGTGGCCATCTGCACTGCCCATCATTGGGGTCAGTATAGTGGACCATTCAGGAAGCTGATTCAGTTGTACTTAATCCCATGGTAAACCGACAGGACACTGTTAGTACAGTCAGACTTAGCTAGCTGCTACTTTAGGACTTTGGAGGTGAAAAGAAAATAGACTATTCTTACAACAAGATGAAATCAGGTGGAAGGGGGAGAATAAAAGCCATTGGCCATGGTGTGTGTGTGTGTGTGTGTGTGTGTGTATGTGTGTGTGTGTTTGTGTGGTTGTGTGTGTGTGTTGTAGAGGAGATGTTTCTGAAAGATAGGGTCTCATGGTCAATCTCCTCCCATAGTTCAATGACAGAACTAACAAAGTTCAAGGGGATGCACCATAGGTAGCCATAGTGTCTTCAACAATGGCAGAGACAAAGGTGGGGGGCACAGAAATGTAACTGTGATGCCCTTTTGCTAGCAGACAGGTACTATCAATTCCACTGTGTATAAGAGACCAATATCCACAAACCAGGCATTTCCTTTATACATCAAAACTAGACACAGAGTGGGTCAAAAGATGACCTCATTTCATAGCTCCCTGGGTAGCAGTCACAGCCCTGTGGCTTGATGCTTACCAGTAGAAACATGAAGGAGGTAACGGATTCCACTACCAGCCTGTGCTTGCCTGGGTTTGCCTGGCTTCACCTCAGTCTGGAACACAGATGAACCTCTGACCACCATGGACATTAAAGCAAGGCTAACACAGTGAGGGATGAACAACAAAGTGGAAATCTACAACCCTGAATGGTGACATGGAACAAAGCCAACTGAAGCGTGAACTCACAAAGGTTATAAACCGATGTATTAAGGGGTGCAATGAAAAGAACAAACTCACAGTACAGAGTAGGGCTGAAACTACCTCTGATCCCGTCTGTCTGCCGCTTGGGTCTCCAACCACACCAAGCACCAGCCAGGGCAAGAGAGCCAGCATGCTTTTCCTTCCAGCTATCAGTCCTCAGGCAGCAAACAAGGCCACACCCTAACGCTGGTACTCCAAAGCTACCAGCAGAATGAGTTCCGACAACAACTAACCTAAACTAAGATAAGTGTGTATCATTCTCTCCTTCCATGACGTGCCTGAGGTCCTGTTATGCCCAAGTTTCTGGTCCCCAAATGAATTCACAGAGCCGAATTTCCAATGCAAATTACATGAGGGTTTTTTTAATAATATTCACACTCGAGTTTGGGCTACACTTCCACCATGCCAACGCAGTGGGTGAGGGAAGAGCAGCTCCCCAAACCCTGGGAACAAACTTTTAAAGGGGAAACACTGTCATCAGGGGAGTTCATATTTTGTTGTCTTGGAATTGGGTGAGGAGTACATAGGATAAGGTAGTTTCTGAAACCATTGGTCAGTTTTTGGGCACAAGAACCTAACAAACAGCTATGAATTACTGACAAAGTGTCTTCAAGGACAGGATGCCCCCCAGAACATCTGGACCTTGTTAAATTTTATGGACCCCATTCCCTGTCTTCTTAATTGGCCATTTTTAGGGTGTCTGTTCAAATTTCTGCTATGGCAGCACATTTTTGGAGATGAGATCACCCACACCCCAGCTCATTATATGTCTTAAGATGAAGCCCACTCTTTAAAATGGAGTTTGTAGCCCACCTATCCTCCTGCAACGTCAGTGGAACTCTGAAACACAACTTGCTACAATACAGAGGGGACCAAGAGGTGAATGAGCAGCCACGCATCAAGACACCCCACTCTCTAGGACCTCCATAGTGGGGCAAAATCCCGGGCCCCTTCCCCAACTGTCTCCGTTTCTCTAACCAGCCAGCAGGAGTTTCCTGCAGGTAGAGGATGCCCCAATACCCACCCTCAACCACTGGAACCCCGCAAATTAGAAGCCCCATCAGGACCCCAAACTCAGCTATTCCCCGGCAACCTCAGTGGAAATCTGAAGCACAGCTTGCTATAATACTGAGAGGACCAAGAGGTGAGTGACCAGCCATGCAATGGGTCTCCAGGCCCTCCATAGTGGGGCAAAACCCTAGGCCCCTCCCCAAACTGCATCAGCTTCTCTAGCCAGCAGGAGAGTTTCCTGCTGAGAGGACCAAGAGAGAGGACAAAGAGAGGAATTGTAAAGCACAAGCTGTGACTGCTCAGAGTGGACCAAGAGAGTGAACCAGGAGAGAAAACCAAGAAAGCAGACTAAGAGAGACCTCAAACACAGACATTGACAATACAGACCAGACCAAGAAGAATTCACAAAGATGCAGACAGTCGCTGCAAAGATTGGACCAAGACACAAAGACACTGCCAGCATCAACTGAGGGAAGAGGTCAGAAGGCATCAAGGCAAAAATTCCTCCAACAACCTAAAAAGCAACATGGTAACACCAGAATCCAGTGGTCACACAACTGAAGACTTGATCATCCTAGGCCAGAAGAGAACGACTTTAAACTTAACTTTATGAAGATGATGGAAACCTTTAAGGAGAAAATGAAAAACTCCCTTAAAGAAATAGAGGAAAAGACAAACAAAAAATAGAAAGAAATTAATAAATCCCTCAAAGAAAACCAAGAAAAAAATCAAACACATGAAGCAAACAGTTCAAAACTTGAACACTGAAATAGAGTGAATAAAGAAAACACAAACTGAGGGAACTCTGGATATGGAAAATCTGGATAAATGAACAGGAACTACAGAGGCAACTATAACCAACAGAATACAAGAGATGGAAGAAAGAATCTCAGGTGGTGAAGATACTATAGAGGAAATCGATTCTTTGGACAAAGAAAACATTAACTCAACAAATTCTTAACACAAAACATCCAGAAAATCCGGGATAAAATGCAAAGACCAAACATAAGAATAATAGGGATAAAAGAAGAAGAAGAAGAACTCCAGCTCAGAGGCACAGAAAATATATTCAACAAAATCACAGAAGAAAATTTTCCTAACCATCTCTATGAAGATACAAGAAGTTTACAGAACAGCAAATAGACTAAACCAAAAATCAATCAATCAATAAATAAATAAATAAAGTCCCCTCGCCCTATAATAATAAAAACACAAAACATATAGAATAAAGAAAGAATATTAAGAGGTGCAAAGGAAAAGGGTCAAGTAACATATAAAGGTAAACCTATCAGAATTACATCTGACTTTTCAATGGAAACCATAAGAGCCAGAAGGTCCTGGGCAGATGTGCTGCAGACACAAAGAGACCATGGATGCAAGCACAGACGGCTCTACCCAGTAAAGTTTTCAATCACCTTGATAGAGAAAACAAGATACTCCATGACAAAACCAGATTTTAACAATACATATGCACAATCTAGCCCTATGGAAAGTACTAGAAGGAAAACTCCAATACAAGGAAACTAACTGCACCCACAAAAACACAGGCAATGGATAACCTCACACCAGCAAAACCCAAAGAAGGAAAATACAAATAACAGGAATTAACAACCACTGGTCATTAATATCTCTTAATCTCAATGGACTCAATTCACCTATAAAAAGACACAGGCTAAGAGAATAGATATGAAAGCAGGATCCAGCCTTCTGCTGTATGCAAGAAACACACCTCAACCTCGAAGACAGACATTACCTCAGAGTAAAGGGTTGGGAAAGGATTTTCCAATCAAATGGAACTAAGAAACAAACAGGTGTAGAAATCTTAATATCTGACAAAAATAGACTTCAAACTAAAATCAATCAGTAAGAAGAAATGGAGAAGGACACTTCATACTCATAACAGGAACAATTCATCAAGATGAAGTCTCAGTCCTGAACATCTCTGCTCCAAATACAAGATCTCCCACACATGTAAAAGAAACATCACTAAAGCTTAAATCATACATTAAACTCCACACACTAAGAGAAGGAGATTTTAGCACATCACTCTCTACAATGGACAGGTCAACCACTTGTACAACCACTCTGGAAATCAGTATGGTGGTTTTTCAGAAAATTGGGAATCAACCTATCTCAGGACCCAGCAATACCATTCTTGGGCATATACTCAAAGATGCTCAACCAGCTACAAAGACATTTGTTCAACTACATTCATAGGAGCATTATTTGTAATAGCCAGAAACTGGAAACAACCTAGACGTCCCTCAACCGAAGAATGGATAAAGAAAATGTGGCACATTTACACAGTGGAGTACTACTCAGCAGTAAAAAAAAATGACAACTTAAATTTTGCATGAAAATGGATGGAACTAGAAAACACTATCCTGAGTGAGGTAACCCAGACCAAGAAAGCTGAACATAGTATGTACTCACTCATAAGTGGATACTAGCTATAAATAAAGGATATTGAGCCTATCCTTCATAACTGTGACTTAGCTTCCATCCTTGTATGAGCTGTGACATGTGGAGATTGAAGCCTTACAATAGAAGTAGCAACCCCTCAGATGGTACCAGCTTTCTCTACTTGGTATTTATCTTCCCAGATTTCTGGAGGCATTCCATTTTAAAGGCAATGGTGGAAAGGATATTTTATGAGAGTTCATATAAGATACCTTCACAAATTAAAAGAAGGAATATTATAAAATAGACATAGTTAAAAAATAATTCCAAATTTATTGGAAATGGAAAGTCCTTGAGAAATTCTATCAATCAAACTTGTGTTAGACACAAATGTGCTCATCCATCATAAATACAACAGGTGAGCAGATAGGGACCAGGATGGGTGGGATTGCAGCCCCGATGCCCACACAGGGCAGTTCTAACCCCAGATATGGCAATATGATTATATTTAGAGATAATCTTTAAATCGGTAATGAAAATTAACAAATGATGGGGTCCTCATGGGAGGCAGGACACAATGTAGACTGATGCCTACCACGTTCAACATCAATGGAATTCTATGCCATCCATTAAAACGGTAAATTTAGAATATTAGACAATAAACGCTGGACAAGTAAGGATGGCAGAAACTGATAGGTCCCGACAGAGACAAAATAAACTAGTCCAGGGGTTCTAGGAAGCAATATAGCAGTGCTGTGGAAATTAATATTGGGGAATTAATTTTGAGAATGTCCTATGATCTAGAAGTTGACTTCTGGTGAATATATAGAATGGTTATACTTTCATAATAACAATAATAATAAAGAAGGAGGAGAAGAAGAAGCATGTGCCTAGGCCTGGAGAGATATCTTCAGGATAAAAGTGCTGACTGCACATCCATGACGGTGGGAATTCAGATCCGAGCCCCATATAAAAGTCAGTGTACAGACCCATCATCCCAGCTTTGGAGGAGGAGGACACAGGAGAACCTCTGGGACTGAGCTGACCATAGCTAAGGATCTCCAGGATCAGTGAGACACTGTCTTAGGGGAACAAGGCAGAGTGACAAATGACATCACAACTGCCTCTGGCTTCCCTACACCAGTGCCTCTGTTCCCAGAGTCAATGGTGCTGAAGCAGGAGCTGATGCAGGAAGTGGGCATCTCATTATTCCGTCCACGGACATATGCTTCTCAGGTCTTTCAGTCACCAATACTCGCCTTTCAAACTTCCTCCATCCTTGCGTTACTCTCATCTTTCTGTCCGCTGTCATCTGTTAATGCATCGTCTTCTCGTGTTAAAAGTTCTGCTCTCCTGAGTTGTTTCTGTTGTAGGCTGTTAGTGTGGTTAAATGTCACTCATGTAGGCTGTGATGGGTTATCATGACTGAGCTTGCCCTAATCACAGAAAGAAGGGCTGATAAAAAAAAAAGCCTCAATCTCCTTTTCCTTTCCTCTCTTAGACATTTTCCTCCAAGTCTCCATATTCCAGCTTAATATTTACTAACTCTCCATGAATGTGCTGAGGGAACTGAGCTAATGGATTTCCTGGGATATCAAGTTATAAGAAGAAAAAAAAAATCTGCAGTGTTTAAGTTAGTCTAAGGCAGAGTTTGGGGTGGCCATTTCACAGCAAAGAACCAGAGACTACGTGAGAAAGGGTTTCTGAACAGTGGGAAGTATGAGGCCCACTAATCAAGACAGACAGGAAAGAAATGACAATTTATAACTTTTTATTCTATCCCCCCCTCGTGTTGGGGGTGCTTGTGTGTGGGTGTCCATTGAGGCCAGAAGAGGGCATTGAATCTTCGGGAGTTTTGTTGATTGTCCAGTATAGGTGCTAGGAACCAAACTCTGGTCCTCGAGAGTTGCAAGAGCCCTTGAACCCCGGGCATATCTCCCGCCAGGGACAGATATTTGAACTTGACTCCCACATTCTTTGAACAGAAGGGGCACAATGCATCCCAAATAGGATTTAATTTCCAACAAAAACTTTTCAAACAACCACAGTGTTAAGGCCTAAAATGGCTCTCCATTCTTTGTCCTTATTTTTTTAAAGGCTTCAAAATAGTATTAGAGTTCAATTTAGGCTAAGGAGCAGACTAAATTTCGTAAGAGCAGAAATTTTGAGTTTTTGCATACATTCCCTGATGTTTTGTCCATCTGTCACTTGGTGCCTTGTCCCCAGCCTCCATAGTGCCTTGAAGAAAAAGTATCCCCAAAGTATTTAACTCAGCCTGTTTTGCAATGATAGTGCAGGTCGCCAGTTGTTGTTTCCTCCATAGTCACTTCTGTGAGGAATTAAAAGGTCAGAAGGTGTCTGCAGAGGGAGGGTGTTTAGATTTGAAAGCAATCCTTTCCTTCCGCAGGTAAACGGGGCTTCGAACTCCTGGGATCTAAAACTGAATTTGCTTTCTTTAACAGCGTGTTTATAAATGAAGGTAGGAAACGTGAGGCTCCCATCACCTCTCCCACGCGGGGAAAAAAATCGACAGGGAGCACTCTGTGTCTTTAAGACGCTAAAGTCGGGAGGCGGGCCTCGGTCTCAGCGTGCCTGCTGATTGGCCAGGCCTACAGGAAGTGGGCGGTGAACACGCCGAGTCTGT